>CM060592.1:42804648-43041707 GCA_030578255.1 Tiaroga cobitis | reverse complement strand
ATCGCACTTTCTCAGTTTATGGCCAGCAATACTGTTATTTTTCAGGACATTTATGGAATTAAGATAATGTCTGTACTATGTTATGATTGTACTGTACAATTAAATACAATCGTTGCTGACTTTGCAGTCTGAACACTTTACCTCAGAGCGTCCGTTAACTGAATGAATTGAGAATATCAGCTGAAAATTCGATAACATCAGCATTTTCATTCAAGCAGCTGATTTCTGTAAATGAATATAAAACTAAATGTATATTGCAGCACAGGGTGAAGTCAGTATACATAAACGACGATTTGAGACAAATACATTTAAATTTAATATAAAACAAATGCATGGCGCTCTGTGGCACGGCAGGATTTTGAACAAGGTCCTGAGCCGTTGCTGGGCGCCGCAGACAGACGACGAATGGCGCCGCCGGTGTGTACACTCATAGAGAATAGTGTGTTTGAATTTTAAAGACGCGGCGCACTTCTCGTCCGGTGGTGCGCGACCGCCATAAGTCACACGTGGGGTAGAAGCCACTGATTGGTTGAGAAGCTTTCACTCAAAGCTTTCCTCGGGCTGCTAGAATGAAAATCACTCACTACTCACAATGGGTGGGCCCGGACCTAAAATGGGGTGGGCCACCCGGGCCCCAATGGTAGCGCCGCGGGTGGTATCATGTGTGAAAGCTTTATCTTTATCTGCGGGAAGCAGAACTCTATAACTTGTTAACTGGTGGGACTGATATTTTTGTATGTTGAAAAGGATGTGCTTGTGTAACTGGTTGTACTTGTAATGTAGCAGAGGGTTTTTGAAGTTTCTGTCTTTCTCCATATCATTCACTACATATGTAAAAATATTTGTATGCAGAACTGTCAAAGAACTAACCTTATCCGGGGAAATAAGTTTAAAGTGTTCCCAAACTTGGGAACGACTTCTCTTTCTCGGGTCCATCACAATACTGAAATAAACTCAATCCACTCTCCTCAACAATAACGCCAATCCAAACACCGACTACTACAACCCACGGTGTTGCAATGGTTTGGCTTCACTTTTATAAGAAATACAGCCGCCAGGTTTCAAATCTGTCAACACTGGATTGGGCTGTCAAAGCAGTCAGGTGGTTCACTACAGGAGTGAACCAGTGTGTTTGCTTCAGACGTCATTTTCACGTGACTAGTGACGTAATGATACAAGCTCCGAAGCAGTGGTTCATTGCAAGGACCGTTCGAGTTTGAAGCAAGCTTCGGAGCGTCGGTGTCAGACGTAACATCACTAACCCCAGAGTGCAGTCTGGACGATGGGGCGGGGAGACACTTTGAGGCGGGGCGACTCGTGTTGGTTTATAATACCGCCGCAATCTTATTGGTGTAGACGATTCAGGTGCTGAGCATGCGCATTCTTTTATGTACGAATGGTACGAGTTTATGAATGATCTACGATGCTGTTTGGCCATACTAAGTGATAACCATTGCGATTTCGGTAACGATCAATTGGATAATGTTTTGATGAACTTTCGAATCAAGTTAGATGAAGTTACTGTCAAAATGTATTCGTGTAGCGCTCAATTCACAAAGTTTCAGAGCAGCTTTACAACAAGTCATATATTGTAAGCTTTAATATTGAGCAGTTTTATGGCTTGGCGATATCACAAAATATGTCGCAGATAAATGAAACACTGTTTGAGATTTAGCCTATACTATATTAATTTACCCTCCAGATAAGTCAGTGCATGAAATTACTGGCATATCAAAGGAGAGATCATTTCTATTTAGACAATAATTTTCCGCATGTCATGCAGGGCTCCGTAATTTTACATCATTTGTTTGCTTTGTTTTTCCATTAGGATCAGTGAATAAACACAACTCGGGATTTTACACAAATGATGATAGTTCCCTGTATTTCAGTAAAACATACATTTATTTTGTTTGAAAGCAAAACCACGGTGACAAATAAGACATGATAGGCTACCAAATAGCACAAGCCCTGGCCATTGTGTCTCTGGTCGTAATCAGTCCTTCACTGACCAGTCAGCGTCCATTAGCAGAATGCTAGCGTGTTATGGGCAACAACAACTCAACCTGTAAGAAATCAAAAGGGACAAGTACTCGTTCATTCAACTTTCGACCTATAACCCATGTTGAACTTGCAAAACCTACAATCAAATCTGAGATTTCTCAACGGCAATCGGGTAAAAGAGACAAATTTAGCTGTCTAGCTCCATAGACTCCCATTCATTTGGCACTCGGGCGATCGCCCCCAGTGGAACTCTGGTGGAACTACAACCAAAATTCGGTACAAAAGGCTTAATAGGGAGTGGCCAGGCTTTCCGTAAATGGGCTTTGGCCATACTAAGTGATAACCATTGCGATTTCAGTAACGATCAATTGGATAATGTTTTGATGAACTTACGAATCAAGTTAGATGAGGTTACTGTCAAAATGTATTCGTATAGCGCTCAATTCACATCGTTTCAAAGCAGCTTTACAAAAAGCCATATTGTAAGCTTTAATATTGAGCAGTTTTATGGCTTGACGATATCACAAAATATGTTGCTGATAAATGATACACTGGTTGAGATTTAGCCTAGCTATACTATATTAATTTGCCCTGCAGATAAGTCAGTGCCACTTTTGGTGGGCAATGAGCCTGACTGCTAGCCTGGGTTTCCCCATGCTGCCTTGCTGCAGCATGATTTTATTCACGCTGCTAGTCTGGATACCATGGACCAGATTTTCCCCTCATCTAGGGAACCGATCACA
The DNA here is from genome assembly GCA_030578255.1 of Tiaroga cobitis. NCBI lineage: Eukaryota > Metazoa > Chordata > Actinopteri > Cypriniformes > Leuciscidae > Tiaroga > Tiaroga cobitis. The sequence goes on along the minus strand of CM060592.1, from coordinate 43,038,963 downwards.
GAACGGGGAGGGAGCAGCAAGACGATGACGACGTCTATGCGACACACTGAAGCAGTTGTTTATGCCTATGGTTTATACCCATAGACAGTAAGAGAAATGGACACAGCGACCCCATAGACTTCAACGGAGAAAAGTGAAGTCAATTAGAAGCACTCACTTCCTGATGGCTGAGCGCACTGCGCAGGCTCAAACTGAGCTTGACGACGTAGATGTGACGTGAGCAACCTGTCTGACAGTTGTACGTCTTCTAGTAGCTGTGCCAAGAGCAATCTGAATCATTCCCTTCCGAATCTTGCAGAGCTGGAGATCGTGAGTATTGGCTGTCCATGAGCTAGCAGCAGGAGCAACTTTATGACTCTCTATGGGCTTCTCCCTTGACTTTATCGGACTTTATGCCTCCACATCCCCCCGATTGCGCGCAAGCTTCTACTTCTGTCTACATGGTCATTTCTCTACTGTGCGACAGAGAGTCGCGTGTTATGACGCAATCGTTAGCCTATTTGTACAAAAACTGCTTCTACGGGGCCATAACGTAAGATACAAGGTAATGGAGCCTTTTATACATTGTCGTGTTTCTTTAGAAATAAACAATGGACAAATGGAGTCTTTAAACGCCTCCGATGTAAAGTTATTCGCTGTCAAAGTGACGCCAAAATGAATGGGAGTCAATGGAATGCTAACAGCGTTTCCGGCAGGTGGATTACCCCCTTGTTTATACCTATGGATCCAACAGGGCAGCAGACGCGAAGTTACCTTTCGATGCAAGCGAGCGTGAGCGGCACTTTAGCAAGAGTATTCACACTGGAAGCGTTTGTACTGTGTCACAGCAGCGGCTCCAAAGCTACATATATAAGCAAGCAAGCAATTCTTTGTTTTTAGAAGTTGGTCATTTATAACATTGATAGCCTTGAAAGTTTGTTATGGGGAGGTGTACAACATTCGCATAAATGTTAAACAACCCAGAAAATGGCTCCAATCTATTAGTTTCAGTCATACTTTCGATAAGTTTACAAGACTGCAAACTCCGCGGATAAAAAAAAAACGAAAATAAACCACACACTGCTAGCCTATGTAGCGTAGCAGGTACGGCGACTGAAGGCGGCGAGATGAAGGCCAGCGGCTTCAGATGCAGAGGCTCGTCCCGCAGAAAGCTTTTTCTCAGACGGCGCGGCTTCTTCACTCCGGATCCAGCGATGCGTGAGCTTCGCTGAAGAGATGAAAAACCAGATTATATCAGCCCATCAGAGCTGTATTTATAGGCCCAGGCCACGCCTGTCTCGGCAGGACGTGACGTAGTGGGCGCGAAGCGCCCCCATTGGATCTGACGTCACCAAGGGCCACTCTCGATAGGCTGCTGCAGTTGTCGCAGGACAGCCAATAGGCACGCGAGCCATCTTGCCTATGTCTGCATGCTGCCGCAACGCGTTTTACATTTAAAATTAAGGATAATTTTTGGCTTCAATATCTCGTGGAAAAGAGGTTTTCCCCCTAGCGAAAGATATTACGCAGTACGAGAGAATCTCTCGTACGAGAACTGGTACATCTAAAAGCCCTGTCAATAACAAAAAAAAAAAAAAACGAGATTTTGCTGGACTTAGTAGTTAAATACAATTTATATAATGTTAATTTAATTTGTTTTTGGGTGTAAGCCCTAGTTATACGGTCAAGTTGATCGTAAGTTGGAATGCCATCTTATATTTTAGGTTCTCTTAACCTCTTCATTTGCACTGGTCACATTTTACGGCGACCGACCTTATAATTTAGAACTGGGGCGTTTAGCATTAGGGACCCCCAGGTCGCAAACAACATTTTCTTTCCAAAAATAGACTCACATATGCCTACATTTACATTATACATGTGACATTTAACAAATGCAAGAGAGTAACATGGTATTACCATGAGTTTTGGACTTGAGCCAGAAGACCATGTAAAGATCATGGTGAATTCCAGCATCATGATGCATATTTTATAAGACCAAAAACCAGAGCCCTGGATGAAATCCAAATTTGCTTACAATCCATTGTAGGAAACCACTGTCTTCTAGTGTTTGTCGATGAAGCCGCTTGCTTAAACCCCTTCCCTGATATCCTTAAATGCCATTCTACCAACCATATCCTCAAACCTTGCCATGCAATATACATTTATTAGATTGTCCACAATGCACATGCTTTGATTCAATGCTTTTATTAATTTGATGAGCGTTTCAGAGAAAATATTGAGAAGAGATTAAAATTCAGTAGAGATTGGATTTCAGGATAACTTTTTTGTAAAGATAAGATCAGAAAAAGTAAATGTAGTACAATCAAAGTAAATGTGGAGCAGGATGACTGAATGTGACCTCACACGTCCAAAACACAAATATAGCTCATTGAGGTTGAACAGGGAGCATCGTTCCAGCAACGGTTAGCTGTAGGGTGGAATAATGAAATCAGTTTCTCTGATCATTACAGTGGTGTTAGAAACAGTGATGTTCAACTTAAGGCACTTGGTGAAATCCAACCGAGTCATTTAACATTACCGTATGATATGAAATTAATTGAAAAAGTGCACTCACAGGTCCAGTCGATCTCCAAACAGTTCTCGGGAACACCAGCATTGTTAGGTTCTCCAGAGCACCAGTGGTTATAGTTAAACACAGTTCCATCAGTCCAAAACCACTCTCCGTCCTAATAAGTGAAGAGAATGAATACAAGTGCACTAGTGGTCAGACTTAAATTAATCAAGTTCAGCTTTGAAGTCAAACTATCTTCATTTGAAGTTTCTGCTTTAATCAAAGGCAAAGTTTCTGTTTAGACAAACAAATAGGTTTCTTTAGGGCACACCATTTAACTTACTTGTTCACCATCATGAGCACCAACCCAAGTTCTTGTGGGAGAAGGCAACAGCCTCAGCAGGAAATCTTTCTCTGATTGATCATGCACAGATGCGAGATTCGCACGAAGAGTTTGACAGTTTCTCTGAAGAGACAGATTTTTTTTTTTTTTTGTCATGACAAAATCTTATCTTTAGCAGAAAGCATAAAATGACTTTAAACATTTTAGCCATTTGCAAACAAAGTCTACTCTGGTCGATTATTTGCTCAGTATCAGTTTGATTTATTTGCAGAAGAGAATAACTTTTAAAAAGAAACATTCCCACATATATTAAGAGTATTTAATCTGTACTAACATTTAAATTAATTGGATTCAGTGCGCTTACATTTTTTACATTGTACTTCTGTTTAAAAAAAAAAAAAACCTGCAAATAATACCAGCTGTAATTAGAGCTATGCTTACTGTTGACCCAGTGTTAACCCACACTTAAACCTAACATACCACCTGTCCCTAACCTACCCATATCCCACCTCAATAGCAGAAAGTGTGTTTTACATCAATACAAGTACATTGTACCAAACTATTTATTTGGATGTAGTTAAAGACACCCAATGACTTGTTGTCCAAATAACTGTTGTAACTAATACACTACTGCAGAGGCAAATATTAATTTACCTCTGCTGTGACCCAGTGAACCGATTGAGAGAAGTACTTGTAGCACCGGAGTCCAAAATTTCTCCATCCACGTGGGCATCTTCCTGTACATGCATTTTATGGGGATTGTTAATATTTACAAAAAAAAAGAAAACATTTTATTTAGCTTATTTCAAGTTTGTGTGATAAGCCCAAAAATGTGTAGGCTACTTTGACACTAAAAATCCTTCATTTATCATGCAAATATTAGTAAAATTGAATCTTGTATATTCCCAAAAAGCATTTAAACCAGCAAGGGTTTTTGGTTACCTTCTGCATTCCCCATGGAGAAGATAACAAAAAGAAGCAGAAGAATTCTCAGCATTGCCATGATGAACCTAGAAATGAAGATAAAGTTAAAATGTCTGCACTGAAATGTATTTGTATTTATACTCAATGTATTTGTATTTATACTCAGTGTATTTGAAAGACAAAGCAAATGTTATTCAGTAGGTTTCTGTTCCAAAAACTCACCTTGCTTTTCAGATTGTTGCCTTGAGAATCTCGGAGGAAGTTTTTGTGAAGTTCTAGAGAGAGCCCTGCGTTTATAGCCTACTTTACTTAGTGGGCCTCATTTAACGTAGATCCGAGCGCAGAAATCATTTTACGACAGGGTTCACGTGTGAATCATGAAACCTTCGAATACAGCCAATCCCATCGTACGATTGATCGGCCGTTGATAATTGTGGCGGCTGAAAACAATTGTCATTTGAATATCACGGCCCTAAACCTAAGCCGTAACTTCCTCATTATCTTCACCTGGGATTGGGAATCTCTGGGATGTGACTGTGAGTAACCCCAGATAGTGATGGCCAAATGAAGCGTTTCGAAGCATTATTGCTTTCTGATACAATTGTGTTGAAAATGGTTCATTACTCGAAGCTTCATTCAGATAGAAATTGCAGCACCATCTCCTGGTGAAGTAAATGTAATGCAACAAAGCTGACAACCATAAAATGCAAGTAGGCGTATATGTTAACGCCCCGTTTATTACGTGTTTACCGAGGCGATCAAAGCTGAAACAGTGTTAGTGCTGTGAAACTCATTTATGTAGGTGAATTTTACAGATACTGATTAATTTCATGTGTTCACCTTGATAATAAAACATTAAGCATGATGTGTGTTTGTGTAATTATTTCTTTAGACAAGGACAGAAGATCAGACCAGCCTAAAAAAAGTTGGAACCACAGAAATTCTAATGGTTTCTATTAAAATACCAATAGGAACCATTGGCTTTTACCATTTAAACCACTACAGAATTATTTTTTGTAGTGTGTTTGGGACATATTCCATCAGGATTTAATGCCCCCACCAATAGAACCCAACACATATCAGTAGAGACCCACAGAGACCACTATAATTCCCATTACAACCAATAAAATTCCCATGAAGTTTGAAAATGTAATGGTTAATTCAATATAATTTCTGTAATGGTTTCTATGGTTTTTTTTAGCAGTATCATGCACTAGCGGCGCCAGGAATTTGATTGTAGGTGGGCCTCCAGAAAACTGGATGGGCCAGTTAAAATAAGCAAAAAAAAAAAAAAAAAAAAACGGGTTCCCCTTCATCTCCGTTTCAGCGCTTTTCTGCGGCACTAAGGACAGCGACTCAGTAGCCTACCTGTGTGGCTCTTGTCGCTGTCCTCAGCTCAGTGCAGTAACGTTAGCCTAACTGTGGGGTCGCACACTGGACAAGAAGCGCAGCGCTGTGCCGCGTCGCGTCTAGGACAACTCGAGGTATCGCACACTGGCATCGCACTTTCTCAGTTTATGGCCAGCAATACTGTTATTTTTCAGGACATTATGGAATTAAGATAATGTCTGTACTATGTTATGATTGTACTGTACAATTAAATACAATCGTTGCTGACTTTGCAGTCTGAACACTTTACCTCAGAGCGTCCGTTAACTGAATGAATTGAGAATATCAGCTGAAAATTCGATAACATCAGCATTTTCATTCAAGCAGCTGATTTCTGTAAATGAATATAAAACTAAATGTATATTGCAGCACAGGGTGAAGTCAGTATACATTAACGACGATTTGAGACAAATACATTTAAATTTAATATAAAACAAATGCATGGCGCTCTGTGGCACGGCAGGATTTTGAACAAGGTCCTGAGCCGTTGCTGGGCGCCGCAGACAGACGACGAATGGCGCCGCCGGTGTGTACACTCATAGAGAATAGTGTGTTTGAATTTTAAAGACGCGGCGCACTTCTCGTCCGGTGTGCGCGACCGCCATAAGTCACACGTGGGGTAGAAGCCACTGATTGGTTGAGAAGCTTTCACTCAAAGCTTTCCTCGGGCTGCTAGAATGAAAATCACTCACTACTCACAATGGGTGGGCCCGGACCTAAAATGGGTGGGCCACCCGGGCCCAATGGTAGCGCCGCGGGTGGTATCATGTGTGAAAGCTTTATCTTTATCTGCGGGAAGCAGAACTCTATAACTTGTTAACTGGTGGGACTGATATTTTTGTATGTTGAAAAGGATGTGCTTGTGTAACTGGTTGTACTTGTAATGTAGCAGAGGGTTTTTGAAGTTTCTGTCTTTCTCCATATCATTCACTACATATGTAAAAATATTTGTATGCAGAACTGTCAAAGAACTAACCTTATCCGGGGAAATAAGTTTAAAGTGTTCCCAAACTTGGGAACGACTTCTCTTTCTCGGGTCCATCACAATACTGAAATAAACTCAATCCACTCTCCTCAACAATAACGCCAATCCAAACACCGACTACTACAACCCACGGTGTTGCAATGGTTTGGCTTCACTTTTATAAGAAATACAGCCGCCAGGTTTCAAATCTGTCAACACTGGATTGGGCTGTCAAAGCAGTCAGGTGGTTCACTACAGGAGTGAACCAGTGTGTTTGCTTCAGACGTCATTTTCACGTGACTAGTGACGTAATGATACAAGCTCCGAAGCAGTGGTTCATTGCAAGGACCGTTCGAGTTTGAAGCAAGCTTCGGAGCGTCGGTGTCAGACGTAACATCACTAACCCCAGAGTGCAGTCTGGACGATGGGGCGGGGAGACACTTTGAGGCGGGGCGACTCGTGTTGGTTTATAATACCGGCCGCAATCTTATTGGTGTAGACGATTCAGGTCTGAGCATGCGCATTCTTTTATGTACGAATGGTACGAGTTTATGAATGATCTACGATGCTGTTTGGCCATACTAAGTGATAACCATTGCGATTTCGGTAACGATCAATTGGATAATGTTTTGATGAACTTTCGAATCAAGTTAGATGAAGTTACTGTCAAAATGTATTCGTGTAGCGCTCAATTCACAAAGTTTCAGAGCAGCTTTACAACAAGTCATATATTGTAAGCTTTAATATTGAGCAGTTTTATGGCTTGGCGATATCACAAAATATGTCGCAGATAAATGAAACACTGTTTGAGATTTAGCCTATACTATATTAATTTACCCTCCAGATAAGTCAGTGCATGAAATTACTGGCATATCAAAGGAGAGATCATTTCTATTTAGACAATAATTTTCCGCATGTCATGCAGGGCTCCGTAATTTTACATCATTTGTTTGCTTTGTTTTTCCATTAGGATCAGTGAATAAACACAAACTCGGGATTTTACACAAATGATGATAGTTCCCTGTATTTCAGTAAAACATACATTTATTTTGTTTGAAAGCAAAACCACGGTGACAAATAAGACATGATAGGCTACCAAATAGCACAAGCCCTGGCCATTGTGTCTCTGGTCGTAATCAGTCCTTCACTGACCAGTCAGCGTCCATTAGCAGAATGCTAGCGTGTTATGGGCAACAACAACTCAACCTGTAAGAAATCAAAAGGACAAGTACTCGTTCATTCAACTTTCGACCTATAACCCATGTTGAACTTGCAAAACCTACAATCAAATCTGAGATTTCTCAACGGCAATCGGGTAAAAGAGACAAATTTAGCTGTCTAGCTCCATAGACTCCCATTCATTTGGCACTCGGGCGATCGCCCCCAGTGGAACTCTGGTGGAACTACAACCAAAATTCGGTACAAAAGGGCTTAATAGGGAGTGGCCAGGCTTTCCGTAAATGGGCTTTGGCCATACTAAGTGATAACCATTGCGATTTCAGTAACGATCAATTGGATAATGTTTTGATGAACTTACGAATCAAGTTAGATGAGGTTACTGTCAAAATGTATTCGTATAGCGCTCAATTCACATCGTTTCAAAGCAGCTTTACAAAAAGCCATATTGTAAGCTTTAATATTGAGCAGTTTTATGGCTTGACGATATCACAAAATATGTTGCTGATAAATGATACACTGGTTGAGATTTAGCCTAGCTATACTATATTAATTTGCCCTGCAGATAAGTCAGTGCCACTTTTGGTGGGCAATGAGCCTGACTGCTAGCCTGGGTTTCCCCATGCTGCCTTGCTGCAGCATGATTTTATTCACGCTGCTAGTCTGGATACCATGGACCAGATTTTCCCCTCATCTAGGGAACCGATCACAGAACGGGGAGGGAGCAGCAAGACGATGACGACGTCTATGCGACACACTGAAGCAGTTTGTTTATGCCTATGGTTTATACCCATAGACAGTAAGAGAAATGGACACAGCGACCCCATAGACTTCAACGGAGAAAAGTGAAGTCAATTAGAAGCACTCACTTCCTGATGGCTGAGCGCACTGCGCAGGCTCAAACTGAGCTTGACGACGTAGATGTGACGTGAGCAACCTGTCTGACAGTTGTACGTCTTCTAGTAGCTGTGCCAAGAGCAATCTGAATCATTCCCTTCCGAATCTTGCAGAGCTGGAGATCGTGAGTATTGGCTGTCCATGAGCTAGCAGCAGGAGCAACTTTATGACTCTCTATGGGCTTCTCCCTTGACTTTATCGGACTTTATGCCTCCACATCCCCCCGATTGCGCGCAAGCTTCTACTTCTGTCTACATGGTCATTTCTCTACTGTGCGACAGAGAGTCGCGTGTTATGACGCAATCGTTAGCCTATTTGTACAAAAACTGCTTCTACGGGGCCATAACGTAAGATACAAGGTAATGGAGCCTTTTATACATTGTCGTGTTTCTTTAGAAATAAACAATGGACAAATGGAGTCTTTAAACGCCTCCGATGTAAAGTTATTCGCTGTCAAAGTGACGCCAAAATGAATGGGAGTCAATGGAATGCTAACAGCGTTTCCGGCAGGTGGATTACCCCCTTGTTTATACCTATGGATCCAACAGGGCAGCAGACGCGAAGTTACCTTTCGATGCAAGCGAGCGTGAGCGGCACTTTAGCAAGAGTATTCACACTGGAAGCGTTTGTACTGTGTCACAGCAGCGGCTCCAAAGCTACATATATAAGCAAGCAAGCAATTCTTTGTTTTTAGAAGTTGGTCATTTATAACATTGATAGCCTTGAAAGTTTGTTATGGGGAGGTGTACAACATTCGCATAAATGTTAAACAACCCAGAAAATGGCTCCAATCTATTAGTTTCAGTCATACTTTCGATAAGTTTACAAGACTGCAAACTCCGCGGATAAAAAAAAAACGAAAATAAACCACACACTGCTAGCCTATGTAGCGTAGCAGGTACGGCGACTGAAGGCGGCGAGATGAAGGCCAGCGGCTTCAGATGCAGAGGCTCGTCCCGCAGAAAGCTTTTTCTCAGACGGCGCGGCTTCTTCACTCCGGATCCAGCGATGCGTGAGCTTCGCTGAAGAGATGAAAAACCAGATTATATCAGCCCATCAGAGCTGTATTTATAGGCCCAGGCCACGCCTGTCTCGGCAGGACGTGACGTAGTGGGCGCGAAGCGCCCCCATTGGATCTGACGTCACCAAGGGCCACTCTCGATAGGCTGCTGCAGTTGTCGCAGGACAGCCAATAGGCACGCGAGCCATCTTGCCTATGTCTGCATGCTGCCGCAACGCGTTTTACATTTAAAATTAAGGATAATTTTTGGCTTCAATATCTCGTGGAAAAGAGGTTTTCCCCCTAGCGAAAGATATTACGCAGTACGAGAGAATCTCTCGTACGAGAACTGGTACATCTAAAAGCCCTGTCAATAACAAAAAAAAAAAAAACGAGATTTTGCTGGACTTAGTAGTTAAATACAATTTATATAATGTTAATTTAATTTGTTTTTGGGTGTAAGCCCTAGTTATACGGTCAAGTTGATCGTAAGTTGGAATGCCATCTTATATTTTAGGTTCTCTTAACCTCTTCATTTGCACTGGTCACATTTTACGGCGACCGACCTTATAATTTAGAACTGGGGCGTTTAGCATTAGGGACCCCCAGGTCGCAAACAACATTTTCTTTCCAAAAATAGACTCACATATGCCTACATTTACATTATACATGTGACATTTAACAAATGCAAGAGAGTAACATGGTATTACCATGAGTTTTGGACTTGAGCCAGAAGACCATGTAAAGATCATGGTGAATTCCAGCATCATGATGCATATTTTATAAGACCAAAAACCAGAGCCCTGGATGAAATCCAAATTTGCTTACAATCCATTGTAGGAAACCACTGTCTTCTAGTGTTTGTCGATGAAGCCGCTTGCTTAAACCCCTTCCCTGATATCCTTAAATGCCATTCTACCAACCATATCCTCAAACCTTGCCATGCAATATACATTTATTAGATTGTCCACAATGCACATGCTTTGATTCAATGCTTTTATTAATTTGATGAGCGTTTCAGAGAAAATATTGAGAAGAGATTAAAATTCAGTAGAGATTGGATTTCAGGATAACTTTTTTGTAAAGATAAGATCAGAAAAAGTAAATGTAGTACAATCAAAGTAAATGTGGAGCAGGATGACTGAATGTGACCTCACACGTCCAAAACACAAATATAGCTCATTGAGGTTGAACAGGGAGCATCGTTCCAGCAACGGTTAGCTGTAGGGTGGAATAATGAAATCAGTTTCTCTGATCATTACAGTGGTGTTAGAAACAGTGATGTTCAACTTAAGGCACTTGGTGAAATCCAACCGAGTCATTTAACATTACCGTATGATATGAAATTAATTGAAAAAGTGCACTCACAGGTCCAGTCGATCTCCAAACAGTTCTCGGGAACACCAGCATTGTTAGGTTCTCCAGAGCACCAGTGGTTATAGTTAAACACAGTTCCATCAGTCCAAAACCACTCTCCGTCCTAATAAGTGAAGAGAATGAATACAAGTGCACTAGTGGTCAGACTTAAATTAATCAAGTTCAGCTTTGAAGTCAAACTATCTTCATTTGAAGTTTCTGCTTTAATCAAAGGCAAAGTTTCTGTTTAGACAAACAAATAGGTTTCTTTAGGGCACACCATTTAACTTACTTGTTCACCATCATGAGCACCAACCCAAGTTCTTGTGGGAGAAGGCAACAGCCTCAGCAGGAAATCTTTCTCTGATTGATCATGCACAGATGCGAGATTCGCACGAAGAGTTTGACAGTTTCTCTGAAGAGACAGATTTTTTTTTTTTTTTTGTCATGACAAAATCTTATCTTTAGCAGAAAGCATAAAATGACTTTAAACATTTTAGCCATTTGCAAACAAAGTCTACTCTGGTCGATTATTTGCTCAGTATCAGTTTGATTTATTTGCAGAAGAGAATAACTTTTAAAAAGAAACATTCCCACATATATTAAGAGTATTTAATCTGTACTAACATTTAAATTAATTGGATTCAGTGCGCTTACATTTTTTACATTGTACTTCTGTTTAAAAAAAAAAAAAACCTGCAAATAATACCAGCTGTAATTAGAGCTATGCTTACTGTTGACCCAGTGTTAACCCACACTTAAACCTAACATACCACCTGTCCCTAACCTACCCATATCCCACCTCAATAGCAGAAAGTGTGTTTTACATCAATACAAGTACATTGTACCAAACTATTTATTTGGATGTAGTTAAAGACACCCAATGACTTGTTGTCCAAATAACTGTTGTAACTAATACACTACTGCAGAGGCAAATATTAATTTACCTCTGCTGTGACCCAGTGAACCGATTGAGAGAAGTACTTGTAGCACCGGAGTCCAAAATTTCTCCATCCACGTGGGCATCTTCCTGTACATGCATTTTATGGGGATTGTTAATATTTACAAAAAAAAAGAAAACATTTTATTTAGCTTATTTCAAGTTTGTGTGATAAGCCCAAAAATGTGTAGGCTACTTTGACACTAAAAATCCTTCATTTATCATGCAAATATTAGTAAAATTGAATCTTGTATATTCCCAAAAAGCATTTAAACCAGCAAGGGTTTTTGGTTACCTTCTGCATTCCCCATGGAGAAGATAACAAAAAGAAGCAGAAGAATTCTCAGCATTGCCATGATGAACCTAGAAATGAAGATAAAGTTAAAATGTCTGCACTGAAATGTATTTGTATTTATACTCAATGTATTTGTATTTATACTCAGTGTATTTGAAAGACAAAGCAAATGTTATTCAGTAGGTTTCTGTTCCAAAAACTCACCTTGCTTTTCAGATTGTTGCCTTGAGAATCTCGGAGGAAGTTTTTGTGAAGTTCTAGAGAGAGCCCTGCGTTTATAGCCTACTTTACTTAGTGGGCCTCATTTAACGTAGATCCGAGCGCAGAAATCATTTTACGACAGGGTTCACGTGTGAATCATGAAACCTTCGAATACAGCCAATCCCATCGTACGATTGATCGGCCGTTGATAATTGTGGCGGCTGAAAACAATTGTCATTTGAATATCACGGCCCTAAACCTAAGCCGTAACTTCCTCATTATCTTCACCTGGGATTGGGAATCTCTGGGATGTGACTGTGAGTAACCCCAGATAGTGATGGCCAAATGAAGCGTTTCGAAGCATTATTGCTTTCTGATACAATTGTGTTGAAAATGGTTCATTACTCGAAGCTTCATTCAGATAGAAATTGCAGCACCATCTCCTGGTGAAGTAAATGTAATGCAACAAAGCTGACAACCATAAAATGCAAGTAGGCGTATATGTTAACGCCCCGTTTATTACGTGTTTACCGAGGCGATCAAAGCTGAAACAGTGTTAGTGCTGTGAAACTCATTTATGTAGGTGAATTTTACAGATACTGATTAATTTCATGTGTTCACCTTGATAATAAAACATTAAGCATGATGTGTGTTTGTGTAATTATTTCTTTAGACAAGGACAGAAGATCAGACCAGCCTAAAAAAAGTTGGAACCACAGAAATTCTAATGGTTTCTATTAAAATACCAATAGGAACCATTGGCTTTTACCATTTAAACCACTACAGAATTATTTTTTGTAGTGTGTTTGGGACATATTCCATCAGGATTTAATGCCCCCACCAATAGAACCCAACACATATCAGTAGAGACCCACAGAGACCACTATAATTCCCATTACAACCAATAAAATTCCCATGAAGTTTGAAAATGTAATGGTTAATTCAATATAATTTCTGTAATGGTTTCTATGGTTTTTTTTAGCAGTATCATGCACTAGCGGCGCCAGGAATTTGATTGTAGGTGGGCCTCCAGAAAACTGGATGGGCCAGTTAAAATAAGCAAAAAAAAAAAAAAAAAAAAACGGGTTCCCCTTCATCTCCGTTTCAGCGCTTTTCTGCGGCACTAAGGACAGCGACTCAGTAGCCTACCTGTGTGGCTCTTGTCGCTGTCCTCAGCTCAGTGCAGTAACGTTAGCCTAACTGTGGGGTCGCACACTGGACAAGAAGCGCAGCGCTGTGCCGCGTCGCGTCTAGGACAACTCGAGGTATCGCACACTGGCATCGCACTTTCTCAGTTTATGGCCAGCAATACTGTTATTTTTCAGGACATTATGGAATTAAGATAATGTCTGTACTATGTTATGATTGTACTGTACAATTAAATACAATCGTTGCTGACTTTGCAGTCTGAACACTTTACCTCAGAGCGTCCGTTAACTGAATGAATTGAGAATATCAGCTGAAAATTCGATAACATCAGCATTTTCATTCAAGCAGCTGATTTCTGTAAATGAATATAAAACTAAATGTATATTGCAGCACAGGGTGAAGTCAGTATACATTAACGACGATTTGAGACAAATACATTTAAATTTAATATAAAACAAATGCATGGCGCTCTGTGGCACGGCAGGATTTTGAACAAGGTCCTGAGCCGTTGCTGGGCGCCGCAGACAGACGACGAATGGCGCCGCCGGTGTGTACACTCATAGAGAATAGTGTGTTTGAATTTTAAAGACGCGGCGCACTTCTCGTCCGGTGTGCGCGACCGCCATAAGTCACACGTGGGGTAGAAGCCACTGATTGGTTGAGAAGCTTTCACTCAAAGCTTTCCTCGGGCTGCTAGAATGAAAATCACTCACTACTCACAATGGGTGGGCCCGGACCTAAAATGGGTGGGCCACCCGGGCCCAATGGTAGCGCCGCGGGTGGTATCATGTGTGAAAGCTTTATCTTTATCTGCGGGAAGCAGAACTCTATAACTTGTTAACTGGTGGGACTGATATTTTTGTATGTTGAAAAGGATGTGCTTGTGTAACTGGTTGTACTTGTAATGTAGCAGAGGGTTTTTGAAGTTTCTGTCTTTCTCCATATCATTCACTACATATGTAAAAATATTTGTATGCAGAACTGTCAAAGAACTAACCTTATCCGGGGAAATAAGTTTAAAGTGTTCCCAAACTTGGGAACGACTTCTCTTTCTCGGGTCCATCACAATACTGAAATAAACTCAATCCACTCTCCTCAACAATAACGCCAATCCAAACACCGACTACTACAACCCACGGTGTTGCAATGGTTTGGCTTCACTTTTATAAGAAATACAGCCGCCAGGTTTCAAATCTGTCAACACTGGATTGGGCTGTCAAAGCAGTCAGGTGGTTCACTACAGGAGTGAACCAGTGTGTTTGCTTCAGACGTCATTTTCACGTGACTAGTGACGTAATGATACAAGCTCCGAAGCAGTGGTTCATTGCAAGGACCGTTCGAGTTTGAAGCAAGCTTCGGAGCGTCGGTGTCAGACGTAACATCACTAACCCCAGAGTGCAGTCTGGACGATGGGGCGGGGAGACACTTTGAGGCGGGGCGACTCGTGTTGGTTTATAATACCGGCCGCAATCTTATTGGTGTAGACGATTCAGGTCTGAGCATGCGCATTCTTTTATGTACGAATGGTACGAGTTTATGAATGATCTACGATGCTGTTTGGCCATACTAAGTGATAACCATTGCGATTTCGGTAACGATCAATTGGATAATGTTTTGATGAACTTTCGAATCAAGTTAGATGAAGTTACTGTCAAAATGTATTCGTGTAGCGCTCAATTCACAAAGTTTCAGAGCAGCTTTACAACAAGTCATATATTGTAAGCTTTAATATTGAGCAGTTTTATGGCTTGGCGATATCACAAAATATGTCGCAGATAAATGAAACACTGTTTGAGATTTAGCCTATACTATATTAATTTACCCTCCAGATAAGTCAGTGCATGAAATTACTGGCATATCAAAGGAGAGATCATTTCTATTTAGACAATAATTTTCCGCATGTCATGCAGGGCTCCGTAATTTTACATCATTTGTTTGCTTTGTTTTTCCATTAGGATCAGTGAATAAACACAAACTCGGGATTTTACACAAATGATGATAGTTCCCTGTATTTCAGTAAAACATACATTTATTTTGTTTGAAAGCAAAACCACGGTGACAAATAAGACATGATAGGCTACCAAATAGCACAAGCCCTGGCCATTGTGTCTCTGGTCGTAATCAGTCCTTCACTGACCAGTCAGCGTCCATTAGCAGAATGCTAGCGTGTTATGGGCAACAACAACTCAACCTGTAAGAAATCAAAAGGACAAGTACTCGTTCATTCAACTTTCGACCTATAACCCATGTTGAACTTGCAAAACCTACAATCAAATCTGAGATTTCTCAACGGCAATCGGGTAAAAGAGACAAATTTAGCTGTCTAGCTCCATAGACTCCCATTCATTTGGCACTCGGGCGATCGCCCCCAGTGGAACTCTGGTGGAACTACAACCAAAATTCGGTACAAAAGGGCTTAATAGGGAGTGGCCAGGCTTTCCGTAAATGGGCTTTGGCCATACTAAGTGATAACCATTGCGATTTCAGTAACGATCAATTGGATAATGTTTTGATGAACTTACGAATCAAGTTAGATGAGGTTACTGTCAAAATGTATTCGTATAGCGCTCAATTCACATCGTTTCAAAGCAGCTTTACAAAAAGCCATATTGTAAGCTTTAATATTGAGCAGTTTTATGGCTTGACGATATCACAAAATATGTTGCTGATAAATGATACACTGGTTGAGATTTAGCCTAGCTATACTATATTAATTTGCCCTGCAGATAAGTCAGTGCCACTTTTGGTGGGCAATGAGCCTGACTGCTAGCCTGGGTTTCCCCATGCTGCCTTGCTGCAGCATGATTTTATTCACGCTGCTAGTCTGGATACCATGGACCAGATTTTCCCCTCATCTAGGGAACCGATCACAGAACGGGGAGGGAGCAGCAAGACGATGACGACGTCTATGCGACACACTGAAGCAGTTTGTTTATGCCTATGGTTTATACCCATAGACAGTAAGAGAAATGGACACAGCGACCCCATAGACTTCAACGGAGAAAAGTGAAGTCAATTAGAAGCACTCACTTCCTGATGGCTGAGCGCACTGCGCAGGCTCAAACTGAGCTTGACGACGTAGATGTGACGTGAGCAACCTGTCTGACAGTTGTACGTCTTCTAGTAGCTGTGCCAAGAGCAATCTGAATCATTCCCTTCCGAATCTTGCAGAGCTGGAGATCGTGAGTATTGGCTGTCCATGAGCTAGCAGCAGGAGCAACTTTATGACTCTCTATGGGCTTCTCCCTTGACTTTATCGGACTTTATGCCTCCACATCCCCCCGATTGCGCGCAAGCTTCTACTTCTGTCTACATGGTCATTTCTCTACTGTGCGACAGAGAGTCGCGTGTTATGACGCAATCGTTAGCCTATTTGTACAAAAACTGCTTCTACGGGGCCATAACGTAAGATACAAGGTAATGGAGCCTTTTATACATTGTCGTGTTTCTTTAGAAATAAACAATGGACAAATGGAGTCTTTAAACGCCTCCGATGTAAAGTTATTCGCTGTCAAAGTGACGCCAAAATGAATGGGAGTCAATGGAATGCTAACAGCGTTTCCGGCAGGTGGATTACCCCCTTGTTTATACCTATGGATCCAACAGGGCAGCAGACGCGAAGTTACCTTTCGATGCAAGCGAGCGTGAGCGGCACTTTAGCAAGAGTATTCACACTGGAAGCGTTTGTACTGTGTCACAGCAGCGGCTCCAAAGCTACATATATAAGCAAGCAAGCAATTCTTTGTTTTTAGAAGTTGGTCATTTATAACATTGATAGCCTTGAAAGTTTGTTATGGGGAGGTGTACAACATTCGCATAAATGTTAAACAACCCAGAAAATGGCTCCAATCTATTAGTTTCAGTCATACTTTCGATAAGTTTACAAGACTGCAAACTCCGCGGATAAAAAAAAAACGAAAATAAACCACACACTGCTAGCCTATGCGGCGAGATGAAGGCCAGCGGCTTCAGATGCAGAGGCTCGTCCCGCAGAAAGCTTTTTCTCAGACGGCGCGGCTTCTTCACTCCGGATCCAGCGATGCGTGAGCTTCGCTGAAGAGATGAAAAACCAGATTATATCAGCCCATCAGAGCTGTATTTATAGGCCCAGGCCACGCCTGTCTCGGCAGGACGTGACGTAGTGGGCGCGAAGCGCCCCCATTGGATCTGACGTCACCAAGGGCCACTCTCGATAGGCTGCTGCAGTTGTCGCAGGACAGCCAATAGGCACGCGAGCCATCTTGCCTATGTCTGCATGCTGCCGCAACGCGTTTTACATTTAAAATTAAGGATAATTTTTGGCTTCAATATCTCGTGGAAAAGAGGTTTTCCCCCTAGCGAAAGATATTACGCAGTACGAGAGAATCTCTCGTACGAGAACTGGTACATCTAAAAGCCCTGTCAATAACAAAAAAAAAAAAAACGAGATTTTGCTGGACTTAGTAGTTAAATACAATTTATATAATGTTAATTTAATTTGTTTTTGGGTGTAAGCCCTAGTTATACGGTCAAGTTGATCGTAAGTTGGAATGCCATCTTATATTTTAGGTTCTCTTAACCTCTTCATTTGCACTGGTCACATTTTACGGCGACCGACCTTATAATTTAGAACTGGGGCGTTTAGCATTAGGGACCCCCAGGTCGCAAACAACATTTTCTTTCCAAAAATAGACTCACATATGCCTACATTTACATTATACATGTGACATTTAACAAATGCAAGAGAGTAACATGGTATTACCATGAGTTTTGGACTTGAGCCAGAAGACCATGTAAAGATCATGGTGAATTCCAGCATCATGATGCATATTTTATAAGACCAAAAACCAGAGCCCTGGATGAAATCCAAATTTGCTTACAATCCATTGTAGGAAACCACTGTCTTCTAGTGTTTGTCGATGAAGCCGCTTGCTTAAACCCCTTCCCTGATATCCTTAAATGCCATTCTACCAACCATATCCTCAAACCTTGCCATGCAATATACATTTATTAGATTGTCCACAATGCACATGCTTTGATTCAATGCTTTTATTAATTTGATGAGCGTTTCAGAGAAAATATTGAGAAGAGATTAAAATTCAGTAGAGATTGGATTTCAGGATAACTTTTTTGTAAAGATAAGATCAGAAAAAGTAAATGTAGTACAATCAAAGTAAATGTGGAGCAGGATGACTGAATGTGACCTCACACGTCCAAAACACAAATATAGCTCATTGAGGTTGAACAGGGAGCATCGTTCCAGCAACGGTTAGCTGTAGGGTGGAATAATGAAATCAGTTTCTCTGATCATTACAGTGGTGTTAGAAACAGTGATGTTCAACTTAAGGCACTTGGTGAAATCCAACCGAGTCATTTAACATTACCGTATGATATGAAATTAATTGAAAAAGTGCACTCACAGGTCCAGTCGATCTCCAAACAGTTCTCGGGAACACCAGCATTGTTAGGTTCTCCAGAGCACCAGTGGTTATAGTTAAACACAGTTCCATCAGTCCAAAACCACTCTCCGTCCTAATAAGTGAAGAGAATGAATACAAGTGCACTAGTGGTCAGACTTAAATTAATCAAGTTCAGCTTTGAAGTCAAACTATCTTCATTTGAAGTTTCTGCTTTAATCAAAGGCAAAGTTTCTGTTTAGACAAACAAATAGGTTTCTTTAGGGCACACCATTTAACTTACTTGTTCACCATCATGAGCACCAACCCAAGTTCTTGTGGGAGAAGGCAACAGCCTCAGCAGGAAATCTTTCTCTGATTGATCATGCACAGATGCGAGATTCGCACGAAGAGTTTGACAGTTTCTCTGAAGAGACAGATTTTTTTTTTTTTTTTTCATGACAAAATCTTATCTTTAGCAGAAAGCATAAAATGACTTTAAACATTTTAGCCATTTGCAAACAAAGTCTACTCTGGTCGATTATTTGCTCAGTATCAGTTTGATTTATTTGCAGAAGAGAATAACTTTTAAAAAGAAACATTCCCACATATATTAAGAGCATTTAATCTGTACTAACATTTAAATTAATTGGATTCAGTGCGCTTACATTTTTTACATTGTACTTCTGTTTAAAAAAAAAAAAAAAACCTGCAAATAATACCAGCTGTAATTAGAGCTATGCTTACTGTTGACCCAGTGTTAACCCACACTTAAACCTAACATACCACCTGTCCCTAACCTACCCATATCCCACCTCAATAGCAGAAAGTGTGTTTTACATCAATACAAGTACATTGTACCAAACTATTTATTTGGATGTAGTTAAAGACACCCAATGACTTGTTGTCCAAATAACTGTTGTAACTAATACACTACTGCAGAGGCAAATATTAATTTACCTCTGCTGTGACCCAGTGAACCGATTGAGAGAAGTACTTGTAGCACCGGAGTCCAAAATTTCTCCATCCACGTGGGCATCTTCCTGTACATGCATTTTATGGGGATTGTTAATATTTACAAAAAAAAAGAAAACATTTTATTTAGCTTATTTCAAGTTTGTGTGATAAGCCCAAAAATGTGTAGGCTACTTTGACACTAAAAATCCTTCATTTATCATGCAAATATTAGTAAAATTGAATCTTGTATATTCCCAAAAAGCATTTAAACCAGCAAGGGTTTTTGGTTACCTTCTGCATTCCCCATGGAGAAGATAACAAAAAGAAGCAGAAGAATTCTCAGCATTGCCATGATGAACCTAGAAATGAAGATAAAGTTAAAATGTCTGCACTGAAATGTATTTGTATTTATACTCAATGTATTTGTATTTATACTCAGTGTATTTGAAAGACAAAGCAAATGTTATTCAGTAGGTTTCTGTTCCAAAAACTCACCTTGCTTTTCAGATTGTTGCCTTGAGAATCTCGGAGGAAGTTTTTGTGAAGTTCTAGAGAGAGCCCTGCGTTTATAGCCTACTTTACTTAGTGGGCCTCATTTATCAATCTAACGTAGATCCGAGCGCAGAAATCATTTTACGACAGGGTTCACGTGTGAATCATGAAACCTTCGAATACAGCCAATCCCATCGTACGATTGATCGGCCGTTGATAATTGTGGCGGCTGAAAACAATTGTCATTTGAATATCACGGCCCTAAACCTAAGCCGTAACTTCCTCATTATCTTCACCTGGGATTGGGAATCTCTGGGATGTGACTGTGAGTAACCCCAGAGTGCAGTCTGGACGATGGGGCGGGGAGACACTTTGAGGCGGGGCGACTCGTGTTGGTTTATAATACCGGCCGCAAGTACCATGTCAGGCACTAATAGAGAACATGATACCATTCGCTTTTTTTAGTAGCCTGCCCTGCAGGAAAAGAACTAGGCCGATTTTATACTTGCACAAAAATATCGTTCCGATGTCTAAAACAATTGCATTCAGTCGTATGAAGCTCGTTTATTTAAGTAAAAGGCAGCACTCTCTGTATATGGGTGATTCTTTAACTATGGTACTTTTCTTGTCCCTGGATGAAATAATAAAATCTAAAAAACATTTCTTCTTTTTTGTTTTTGTCACATTTACTTCACCCTAAGGGGAACTTATAAAAAATTTATCATGGCTCAATCATTCTTTTTATTATATAATATGAGGCCTTTTATGCATGGTTTTTACTGTTTTCCCTCTGTCCCTAAGCCAGACTTTGCACCCTCAACCTCGCTTAATTCTAAATTAAATATTTAAATAATGTAGATTTCAAGTACAAATGATAAAATAATGTCTATTTCAATTATACATATTATATATTGCAATATTTATTCACATTTTCCTATATTTTTCATAAGTAGAAGCCTTGTCCCTTGGGTTCACTGTCATTTCCACCACACTGTACAAAATAGAATCCTGGGATCATTGCTTTAGGTTTGTTTACTTAGTAACCATAGCAACAGAAACTCGCAGTGGAACACATGGCTGGGTGAAAGGGTGACCTCTTCAGGGAGTAATGAAAAGAAGAAAAATCAAGGTAAATATGACTAAAACTGAGAGTATGTTTATTGGTCGTCATTTCCAAACGGCTCATATTTCACATGGATGTAAAAATAACTGGATAAATTTAATTTAATAATGTGTAATTTGTGTATATTTAATGCTAACTCTAAAACTAATATTAGCAGGCTAACATAGCATGCTATTTTAGAGGGAAAGGGGGGAAATGTCATTTCCACCACAGTCATTTCCACCACGGTGTTCATTGTGGTGGTAAAGACAGGTTGTGGTGGAAATGACATTGTTCGTGCTAAACAGCTAATTATTTGGGCTATAATACTAAAACT
The DNA here is from genome assembly GCA_030578255.1 of Tiaroga cobitis. Taxonomy (NCBI): domain Eukaryota; kingdom Metazoa; phylum Chordata; class Actinopteri; order Cypriniformes; family Leuciscidae; genus Tiaroga; species Tiaroga cobitis. The sequence goes on along the minus strand of CM060592.1, from coordinate 43,017,575 downwards.
TTAATGTAAAAAGAATATATAATTAATTAAGTTAAGGTAGTAAGGAAATATTTTATTATTTATTATTGTTACAATATTGTTGGTAAATAAGAGAACAATAGATAAGTAAGTTTGACATGATGTCTTGGCTCTTTCTTTAAGATGGCAAGCAATACCACAGCACAGAGGTCAAGATCATATAGAGAAAGAATAAAATCAGATCCACTTAATTGTATGCAAATACAATGTCTATTTAGTCAGATTGTTATTCCACATGATTAAGTTTGACAGTACATGGATTTACGACATAACACACATGTCAGTAACGTTTAAGTACAGAGTGTTTACTCTGGTTCAGCATATAGGCATATAAGGATATAAGTTTTAGATTTCAAAATATTGCCTATTTTATCTGTTATTCAACTGGTTATATTAAGGTTACATTAAGGTAACGATGACTTAAAGGGTTTGCTCTAGTTTATCCTAGTTCAGCATGTAGAAAACAGTGAAGAAATGATTTGCTGATTTTTAACACATATTCATGTTTTTTCATTGTTTTTCATTGAAAAATATTGATATGTTTTTGTTCACTAATGCTGTTGCTTATTAATTTGCTCTGGTTCACCAAATTGAGCAGTAGAAAAATAGTTTTTAATTGGAAGTTGCCTATCTATGTCATTTCCGCCACACACTGTCTCTTCCGCCACGCCATGTCATTTCCACCACAACACATATTTTAAAGTAAAACATATAAAAACATACAATCAAACCAACTATATTCAGTGGTGTTGATAATTGTGCAGTTAAGGGTAAGGCATGTGTATACACTTTGAGAAATACATGATTTTGAGCTATGATAAGTAAATGAAATGTTCCAGTGATCTAGTTTTAGGTGTTTTTTAGTGTAAACGTTGTAAAATCTTTACAGTTACATTTCTGAAAAATTAATAAATTACAAATTTGATCAGAGATGTGTGTGCTGTTTAATCAAATATATTTATAACAGAAGATATTTAATTATTTTCTCTTCAAAACACATGTTTTGCTATGTGATGGAAATGACCGTTTTCTTGGACTGTCAGATAAAAATGTCAAAATATATATATTATTAAATACAAATCATCACAGCCAACTTAAGGGAAGGTTTCTAGACAGATTGAGAAACCAACTGATACTAAAAAACTGTTTGTAGAAATGTTTTTATTTTCTGAAACTGTCTAGCTCAAAGAGTACCATAGTTGAAGAATCACCCATATCTCAAACACCAGGTAAACTGCATTTTGACACCTCATTTGTGAAATAAATTAATCATCTGCTGTCCTACATTTCTAAGAAGCTGCTCACTGCAGAGCAAATGGGTGGGTCTTACGTGTAGGAGGAGGAGCGAATATTTGTGCCTAATGTGGAGCTAGAATATCCAACTCGACAACGACGGAATCCAACCGCGTGGGCGAATTAAAGGGTTAGTTCACCCAAAAATGAAAATTAAGTCATTAATTACTCACCCCCATGCTGTACCAACCCCGTAAGACCTTCGTTCATCTTCGGAACACAAATGAAGATATTTTTGATTAAATCTGAGAGCTGGATCACTGCTACATAGGCTGCCTAAGGGACTGAAACTTGACGGTCCAGAAAGTCATTAAAGAAAATGGTTAAATATTCCATGTGCCTACAGTGGCTCAATTATAAGTTTATCAAGCGACGAGACTACTTTTTGTGCGGAAAAACAAACAAAAATAACGACTTTATTCGACTATTCCTTTTCTTCCTTGTGGGCCTGAGACGAGAGTTCAAGAGATTTCCACGACGCATGCGCGAGAACTGAGATGAGGACGTTCTTCTTCGACTCCTTCTTGTTACCGGCTGCTCACCGCTTAGAAGTATTACCGCCACCTACCGTATAAGATGACGTGTTGGAAGCGCAAAACTTTCTGTTTACAAGCAGAGGAAGACGCGCGCTGTACATACGCGTTTCAATTCGTAAATATGTCTACTGATTTCGACGTAGATGAAGACTTACTGGAAATGCACACTTTTTAACCATTGTATATAATATAGCGAGACCTCCCACATAGCAAATGTTTTCTGGCCCAGCTCCGGGCCACACAATCACTTTTCCCTCGGCCCAAGTACCGCAAAGAATGACGGTACTGAAGTGGCCCAGAACTGGATTAAAGACAAGGGTCACACATGGGCCATAACCGGCCCGAATCTCAGCCAGTTAATCACCCTTAACTGGCCCAGAACTGGATTAAAGACATGGGTCACACATGGGCCATAACCGGCCCGAATCTCAGCCAGTTAACCCTTAACTGGCCCTGAAGTGGCCCAGAACTGGATTAAGGACAAGAGTCACACATGGGCCATAACTGGCCCTGAATAGGACCAAAACAGGTTTTATTTTTGGTACCAAGTCTCAGCCATAAGTTAACCTTATCAACACCAGAAACCCCAAAACTGAGCCATAACCCAGCCTAATCTTACCAAACCATATGAACAAATAAGTCACAGGAAAATTCAATTCTGAAAATTGCTTTATTTAACAATAATGTACACGCCAAAAATACATTTTTAAATTACATCTAGAATTGTGTAACTGTGTGAAGGCTATTTTAGTACATTCAAAGCATAACATCTTATTAGCACCTCAAAAAAGTGCATTTCATTTCAAAATGTTCTTGTCTGTCTTCAACAGTTACTTATTGTAGTAATGCACAAGCCAAAACATTTAATAATAATGAAAATTCACATCTAGAATTGTGTAACTGTGTGAAGGCTATTTTGTTTTGTACATTCTGTTGTGGCAAAAATTCTCAAACAAACATCACTGCGTAAGAGACACTCAGAGTCAAATTATATAAAATAGAAGTATTTATTCTTGCAAGAATAGGAGCAGTCTAATACACAGTTGTTACCCTGTGCAGAAGAGTGACACACCCCCAGACAGACTGAACTAGCTTTTATCTTAGTTTCAAGGCCTTCTTCCCCCCAGAGCCTTCCTCCCAGTAGTTTTCCATAGACGTCACTAGTTGGCCCACTAAGCTCCCCTGCACCAAATGGCCTTCTGACATCTAGGTCAGAGGTCCTTGTTCGTCTGTTCTCTGGAGTGTCTCCCTCTTCTGCCTCCCCAGGTACATAAACAGAATCCTCTCACTACAAGTGAGAGACACACATGTGACATTCTTTGAATCATCTATATTTTACTAAAGATCAATGAATATCATTAAAATTGCCACTACAATTCAAAGCGCAACATCCTATTACCTCAAAGTGCATTTCATTTCAAAATATTCTGGTCTGTCTTAAAGGAACACTCCACCGTTTTTTCATATTAAACTATGTTATTCCCTTAACTAAGACGAGTTGATACATACCTCTCTCGTCTCAGTGTGGCACTCAATCGCTCTGGCGCGCGGCAACACTTTGATAGCACTTAGCTTAGCCCAGTTCATTCATTAGGATCCAAACAGAGATGAAGTTAGAAGCGACCAAACACCTCCACGTTTTCCCTATTTAAATACAGTTACACGACCAAGTATGGTGAAACAAAATAAAACATGGCGCTTTTCTAAGCGGGTAAAATGGATAATAATGTATGGCGGAATAGCACTTGGACTCGGCGCAGTAATATAACTATATCATCGGGAGAGGATTATGAGTGATGATATTACTGCACCGAGTTGAAGTGCTATCAAGTGCTATTCTGCCATACATTATAGTTATTCATTATATGTTATAAGGCAATAACATAGTTTAATGGTCTGTTTAATATATTAATGGTCTGTTTAATAAAAAAAAAAAAAAGTTTAATATGAAAAAACGGTGGAGTGTTCCTTTAAACAGTAGCTTACTTATTGTAGTAATATTGTAGTAATACAGCTAGAGTTGTGTGAACACTATTTTAGTTGCCTGAACTGCCAAGTATACAACATTTTCCAATTCTAACTAAATTAATCTATGAATGAATCTAGCACTGAAATGTAACCATATTATAATGTAATTTTACTCTCAACAAACATAGAGCAAATTAAAACAATTACTTAAAACAAATTTACACATCAGAATTTTTGTATGTGTGAGGGAGAAAAAAATAGTTCTCAGGAAGTGAAGTACAGCTCTGCAGCCCCTCTTTTCTCCTCAAGCGCTCTCTCCTTCCTCCATCTCTATCAGGAGCAAGCTGAAGCCATCTTGTATAGTTGCTTCTATCTCCTGATCGGGAGCATGTTGTGTCATACGATTTTTTTCTCACAGCAGCTAAAAGACAAAATATTAAATTAATACAAAATTAATAAATACATATACAAACATTAATCCACCTGTAAATAAATGTAGGTAACAAAATAAAATAAGGTTGCTTTGGTTACATTTTATACAGGAAATGGTTGCTTATAATGTGGCACTATTGAATGACTGTCAAAATACTGTTGTCAAACTCACAACAGTATTTTGACAAACAAAACCTTTTTAGCAAACAAAAACCTTAAAAATGTTTAGATATGAAAACTGTGGTGTAAACACATGCTTATCTGTGAATTAACTTTTAATTTATTAACTGTTAAAATAAAACGGCAATTATCCACTAAAGGAATAGTTCAACCAAAAATTTAAATTCTGTCAACATTTCCTCACCTCCACTTGTACGATGCCTGTATGAGTTTCTTCCTTCTGTTGAACACAGCAGAAATTTAAAAAAATAATTAAAATTATTTTAAAATAAACGTTTAATCAGTAGAGAACCACTTTCCAATTTAATGTTAAATTCCAGTTACCTGTCTGGTCACCAACATTCCTCAAAATGTGTTCTTTGTGTTCATCAAAAGAAACCAACTCATCCAATCTTAAGAGAAAATGATGAGTACATTTTCAGTTTTGTTTGAACTTCCTTTAAAAAAACAAGAACAGACATACACACACACACATAAAATAGCAGACATATCCTGATTATCAAAGTCACAGATTAGATTTAGATATAATTAAATCTGATTATACAACCATTGAATCACTTTGAGCTTTAAAAGTCAATTACTGTTGTTTGTTGCTGATTTCGCTGTGATTTTTCCTATCATTTTAACAGCATTAACTTACATTACATCCCGCAGGCCGGTCTATCGCACCGGTCGCGTCAGTCTGTACTCGCATTCTCAAGGGGCAGTGGATCCGCTACCATATAAGCAAAAGTTCACTTCAATAAAGAACAAAGTGACATCCGAGTTTGAATTTTGGTATTTAAAAAAGCACAAAGAAAGAGAGCGACGAACTTTACTTACCTGAACAGCAGTTGTCTGACAGTGACAGACTTCTTCACCCTTCAGCGGGAGAAATTTCAAACGACGCATACATCACGTGAACCTCATTCACCAACCAGAAAAGCTGCTGTTACCGTGGAGATCGCGCCAAAATAAACATTTTTTAAATGATATTTTTTTTCAAACGTTTTTTAATAAACTGCGATATATATACATATGCATATATATATGTATATATATATATATGTATATATATATATATATATATATATATATATATATATATATATGTATATATATATATATGTATATATATATATATATATAGTACGTTTTTAACATGATTTTGTGGTGCTTAAACTAAAAAGTATGGAAAATGTTGACTATTTTGTATGTGAATTATTTTTTCTTTAAATTATAAATTTATTTAAAAAAAAAAAAATCAATTATCATGTTAGGAAAATGTATATTTTGTTCAGGTCAAATGGATTTGGGAATTGTTTAATGATTATTGAATTTTGTGAACATTGCTGAAAACTAATAGGCCTAGCAGCCCTAAATACTTATAACTGTCCAGTACACAAAGGCCCATAATCGCTACACTGATCTGGGCCATAATCGCTAATCTGATCTGGGCCACACACCTCCCATCCACAATCGGCCCAAATGTTGTCTGCCGTCATGCATGCAGTGCCATCATTGCCACGCATGGCCCAGAGTTGGCTGACATGATCTGGGCCACACACCTCCCATCCACAATCGGCCCAAATGTTGTTTGCCGTCATGCATGCAGTGCCATCATTGCCACGCATGGCCCAGAGTTGGCTGACATGATGCATGCCAGTGCCGGCAACACGCCAGCAGTGCCATTTTGAGGCCACATTTGGGCCAAGTCTGTTTGCTATGTGGGCTACAGCACATTAAGTGTCGAATTGAAAAGCGTATGTACAGCGCGCGTCTTCCTCTGCTTGTAAACAGACTTCCTCTGCTGCTTGTTTAACAAATGTTAAATAATCTTACTTGGTATAATTAATTGGTTCAATTTAAAACAGTTAGATGAAACGTTAATTATATCCATATTTAAATCAATACGGGACCAACTTTTACCTCAGGCCTGGAGCATCATGATTTCCCGGAAATTCCCCTCATTAACTCTGGGAGGCAGGGCACTTTTGAGACGGAGCTGCCCACTACAAACACCACCCTTAAATATTAAACACACTGCTTGAAGTTCAGTCAGAACCATCTGAGACACAAAGAAAGCAGCGGTAAGTTCTATGTTTTTATAATCTTTTTTATTTTTATTTACTTTAGCAGACACATGGGTGTTTCTTCAACTTGGCTACTGTCTGAATATAAACGTCTGGCTTTCTAACTCAAATAAACGTATAATCTTTGTAATTTACAAGTTTGTAAAATGCCTTTTATATTTCAAGATTGATTTGTATATTTTAAGACTGAAAGTGCACAGGCCATTAGCCATTAAAATATTTTCATACATTTGCAAAGTTGCACACACAAAAAATGCAATTAGCTTTAATAAAATGCAGTCACTGGGACACAGAATTGAGCCAAACACCCAATAATTGAAGTGAATTGAAGGAACACCCAATATTTTTAGTTTAGTTGTTTGAATTGATTTTATTTAACTTAGTAAAAAGTTATTTTAGAAATATTTATCTTTTGAAAGAATAAACCAATAACACGTAGGCGTAGATTACGCGGGGTACGGGGGGGACGTGTCCCCCCCATTTTTTATACAATGTAAATTCGTCCCCCGCACTTTTTCATAGGGCGAGTGTGTCTACGACAAGCTGAGGTTTTCGCGGGTGTGTATACCCTACATCGATATTTAAAATCCAAAGAGTCAAGGATAGTCTATCTACATCCGTGACTTTCACGTTTCCATGGTAATCAGTTCAAAATGGTAAAAAACTCTTCACTCCTTTTTCTCGAAAAAGTCAAGCTCTTTAAGTTGTCATGTAGTATCCGAATTGTGTTGCACAATGATGAATAACTCGAGATCCGCCTATTTCTCTTGTTGAATAATTAACAGGTTTTGTTGTAAATTCACTACCCGAACAAACATGCAATATTTTCAATCTATTTTACTCGTAATGCATTTTATTTTCACAGATATTTTATCAAAGCCCTTTAAATTAGAATACACGTGTACATGCTAAATGTGAATGCTGAATTTGTATTTTCATGCATCAACAGCCACGATCTGCTTGAATCAGACAGCGTGGTAATGTGTACATGATGTTTATCATAATTTGGTAACACTTTACAATTAGATAAAAAAGTGCCCCCGGACCCCCCTAGAGGTACCGAGATCCACCTACAAAAATACTGTGCCAGAGCAGACTACGAAAAATAAATGGTCTACGAAAAATACACATTTTATTATCTTATTAAAATACATGATCACGATTTTACCACCTCCGCCTCATTTTAAGCCAGGAAAAACCCTGCATGTGCAATATAAAGAACTGGACAACTTTCTTTCTGTTTTATTGCTTTAAAAATAAATAGCATATTAAGCTAATTAAGCAAAAACCTCAACAAAATCTGAAGAAAAAAAACTGGTTTTACACTTGACATTCTGTCCCCCTCACTTTTGAAATGCTGGCTACGCCCCTGCAATAACATCTCTTTGGTGTTTCAGGCCAAACTCTTAATGAAAAATTATACATGTTCATTTTGTAGCCTATGTCTCTGTTTTGAAAACAAAAAGTGCTGTAAATAATACTGTAGGGCAGCACAGACACTTTTAGAGGTGAAATATAACTTAGTGATGGGAAAAACTTCCATAACAAAAAACAAATGAATAACTATATAACTGTGGGGAAAAAATTCTGTCTAAATAATGAATAATCGTGCGCTTGTTTAATTATTCTACAGAGCCCATGTGCAGGGTTTCTGCAGATGCAGATTCAGAGGTGGAAAGTAACGAATTACATTTACTCGCGTTACGTAATTAAGTAGTTTTTTTGTGTACTTCTACTTTTTAAAGTAGGCTAGTTTTTAAAATCTGTACTTTTACTTAAGTACGTTTTGTTTGAAGTATTTTACTTCGCTACATTTGAAATCATATCCGTTACTGAGTAAAAAATAATAATACAAGGGAGAAAAAAAAAAAAAATCACACTCCGGAAGCTACTGCATTGGTTAAAGGGCGGGAGAACAAAAGCGCAAGAAAGGTGACGCAGACCCAGCTGAAGTTGAAAGCAAAGCGCCCTCGAATTCTTATGAAGCGGATTATGGCCAGTACGAAAATACTTTGTAGAAAAAAACGTGGTTGTCCTCGAGGATAAATATCCAATTTGCAAAAAATGTGGACGCAAAGTGGCTGCAAAAGGAGGACATAGGACACACCATCCCTCCTGCAGATAAAGGTATATCCCGATTATAATTTAAGGCCGAATAATTTACGTGATGCAGAGGGAATCCCAGAATCCAGTCATGAAAATGGAATTCACATAACGCAGATGTCACGTAAAACACGTAAAATAATGGATGCATGAATACATGGGAAGTAGAACTGTGCAATAAATCCAATCGCGACATGGTCTTTGAATATTTAAGCACAAAAATACTGCATGTAAATATATCCCTATTTGTTCTGCTGAGCTGCGCCGCTTTTTCTACTAACTTACGTACTCAAGTAGGCGTGACGTTTCATGGTGTTTTCAGCGTCTCACAAACAATTTGAGGATATGAATACATGAACATTTCCAGAGCTGCTCTGAGAGAACGCCTAATGAGCATTTTCATCATTTTATTTGAGAAAAACAAAACCATTGTCAACTACACTTTGAAATACTTTTCTACATTTTTGGTCTTCACTACAACCCGTCAAAATAAAAGTTCGGTTTTACTAGGCGAAATTATGACAGAAATATATTACTATTCTACTTCTCAAAATAATAATAACAACAACAATAATAATACATTTTCTTTAAACATTAAAGAAATATATTTTTTGTCCATGGTTTAATTTAGTAAATCCGTTTTTGCAGCGCTTCCCCAAAAGGACACAAATTTAAATTTGATTACCACCGTTTTTGATAATATATTTGGATTAAATCATAAAAAGAAACATTCATTTTCTGAATAAATACATTTCATAGGACAATATTATTCTTAAACATTTTAATAAATTATTAACGTTAAAAATAAGTTGTTAATCTAATTCATTATCAATTATCAAATTTAATTGATTAGACATGTTTTATTGAAATTTTTTAATTAACAAAAACAAATGGTTTCAAGTTTGTTATAATAAAAGCAAAAAAAAACAAAAAAACCCTGTTTTCATTAATTTAACTGTCATTTTAACTGATGATAATAATAATAATAATTATAATAATAACCATAATTTAATACAATTTATTTATTTAATAATTGATTAATACTGTAAACCGTGATATTTTCTGAGACGTTATCATACTGTGAAAATCTCCTACCATTACCACCATACACGGGAGAGTCCCCCACCCCCGCTGTTAAAAAAGTAACTCAGTAACTTTTACTCTGAGTACATTTTAAATAAGCTACTTTTTACTTTTACTTGAGTAGATTTTGTGACCGGTAATTTTACTTGTACTTAAAGCTCCAGTAGGTAACTTTTGAAAACATGTATTTGCTAAAACTGTCATTATGTCCTCACAGTAGAATATGAGATAGATAATCTGTGTAAAAAACAAGCTTCTCTGGCTTCTCCCAGTGGTCCTATTGCCATTTGCAAGAAATACACGCTCCCGGTCAGAAACAACCAATCAGAGCCGAGAGGAGTGTCTTAGCAGTGTCAGTCACGCTCGTGTACGCGCTGATCACACCCCTCTCTTGCACAGCGCGAGCGCCGGAGCGCGAGCCGTCGTTCAAACTCAAGATTGCCGGCGTGCTGCAGCTGTGCTTATGACGGAGAAACAACCTAAACTGCCAATTCTCGAGTGACACCTGCTCATAAAACAAAGAGGTAAAAGGAAAAAGACTGATGACGATAAACAACCGAAAAAGAAAGAATTACACAGAGCCCATTGACTCGGTGTCAAAACTCAAGCCGCATAACATGTAGATAAAATGTCATGCACTCTGCTAAGCAACAAGTGAAACCTGCTAATTCACTGGCTTGTCATGTTGCTGAAATAATGTACTAGCACACCTTATCTAGCATTATATATCGCTAGAATAATTACTTACATGCTGTAACGTTAGTTACCGTTATATTAACGTTATCTTACAAGCTATTTATAACTTATAGAAAGAGTGCAACGTTATAAAGTTACATGTAGGCTATTGGAAAATACATAATGATTTGAGGACCAAGTTTGTAGTCAAAGTATGGGCAGGCCATAGTCAATGTAAAGCATATTATTGACGTTTAGTCCCTATTAGTGAATGTGCCATATAACTTTTTATCCGCCGTCATCGGTGGCCCTGTTTACTAGCCTGCGCGTTCACGACAGTTTCCGCTGTGGAGGACGAGCTGTGGAGGGAGGGCTGTAGCGCAGCAGAGAGCAAGGGGGTGGGACCTGTAAGTTGTGCTTGTTCAAATTTTCAGGCTAAGTCAACGTTTTCTCAAGACTCCCTACTGCAGCTTTAAGTAAAATTTCATTGAAGTAGTAGTACTTTTACTTGAGTAGAATATTTTATTACTCTTTCCACCTCTGTGCAGATTTTGGTTGTCAGCAAGTGAACGGAATCCGAAAACATTTTCACTTTCACTCTCAATGACTGCATTGCAGATAACCCAGTGAGAGTGCATTTTTGTCCAATCTATACCATGCATAGAGCAGAGGATAAGAAGCTGATGGGCAGAATATGTGTTTAGCTGTGTCTCGTTAATTGTATGTGGTTGCAGTTTTACGGAGGCCTAAAAATATGCAATTTCTCTTCAATATAACAGCAAATTTACAGACATTCTACACAGACTTTTAACTTAAAGGAATTTGTGACTTCACCTGCCTCTCAACAAGGTAATCAATAATAAAAAATATAACATGATATACCATGGTGCAGACTTTATCAGAGCTATGCTTAAATTCAGACAGTGGTGCGCTGTATGGTAAGTGGGTGTCTTTTTAATTATATGTGTATGGTTTTTACTTAGGATCATGTCTTGTCGTGAGTAAATGCCAGCTCCAGCGTGTCTCATCGAAAATGATGAAAATGGGAAGCTGTGTGTGAGGAAAGATGCTAAAGTCATTCTGGATGGGATCAAGGAGCCGGTGGTGGTGGTGTCTGTGGTGGGACTCTACTGTACGGGGAAATCCTACCTCATGAACCGCCTGGCAGGACAACAGTCCGGTGAGAGAAACTGCTGAAAGTCTCATGTGCAGTACATACTGAAATTATAATGAGTACAGAATCTGAATGTGTGAAATATCTGAAAACCGTAACTGTATCAAGTGTTTGAACATTTTACATAATAATAATAATGATAATAAATTATTGGCTCAGGCTTTTCTCTTGGCAACACTGTTGAGTCAAAGACCAAAGGTATCTGGATGTGGTGTGTCCCTCACCCCAAAAAAGAAGGACGCACTCTGGTGCTGCTGGACACAGAGGGACTGGGTGATGTGGACAAGGTGAGCACAGTCTACTAAAACTAATTTCCCAGGATCAGTTGCCATTTGTTTCCTGGGAAGGTACAGTAATTGTTTAAATGGCGCTCTGAGTAAAACTGTTCTAATAACACTGATCCGTGTGTTTCAGGGAGACTCTAAGAATGACGGCTGGATTTTTTCTCTGGCTGTTCTGCTCAGCAGCACTCTAGTGTACAACAGCCGCGGCACCATCGATAACAATGCAGTGGAAAAACTGCAGTATCCTTTAACTTGCCACGTATAAGACCAGCTTTCATTTATACAACCTTTGTAAGATGCTGTTATTTCTCAATGTGCTGCAGCTACATTACTGAGCTCACCGAGCAGATCAAGATCAGATCGACAGAAGCTGCAGACGAGGAGGAAGAGGAGGATTCTCAGTTTGTGCAGTTTTTCCCATCATTCATCTGGGTGGTTAGAGATTTTACCTTGGAACTGGTAATTAATGGAGAAACCGTAACAGAGGATGAGTACCTTGAGTTTGCCCTCCAGCTTAAGAAAGGTATTTTAGACAGAATTACATTTTAAAGGGTTCGTTTACCCAAAACTGAAAATTATGTCATTAATGACTCACCCTCATGTCGTTCCAAGCCCGTAAGACCTCCGTTCATCTTCGGAACACAGTTTAAGATATTTTAGATTTAATCCGAGAGCTTTTCTGTCCTTCCATTGAAAATGTATGTACGATATACTGTCCTTGTCGAGAAAGGAAATAAAGACATCATCAAAGTAGTCCATGTGACATCAGTGGGTTAGTTACAATGTTTAGAAGCATCGAAAATACATTTTGGTCCAAAAATAACAAAAACTACGACTTTATTCAGCATTGTACTCTCTTCCGGTTCTGTTGTCAATCCGCGTTCAGTGACGCTGCTGACGTGTTATCAGTGCGCCTGAGCTTCGTTTACAGTCTGAGGGAGACGCACGCCGCAAACAAAACAATCTTCGCAAACATGTCTAAGGATTTCGACACAGAGGAAGACTTGCATTTTTTTGCCCAGCCATATTTATTTGAACCCGAATACACGGACACACCAGATACACGTCAGCAGCGTCTTACGTCATCAGCATCACTGAATGCGGCTTGACAACAGAACCGGAAGACAATACAATGCTGAATAAAGTCGTAGTTTTTGTTATTTTTGGACCAAACTGTATTTTCGATGCTCCAAAACGTTCTAACTAACCCACTGATGTCACATGGACTACTTCAGAGACTATTTATATAGAGACATGCCACTTCCTCAATCCTTAATTCAACTATATAGGGAAAACCCGTAACGCCAAAGATGGCGGTTGTATGCACATGCCCCGCCCCTCCCGCTGGGAAAGCCAATCGTCTGCTTTTAACAGTCAAGCCGGAAAACATTTAAGCCTATCGACTGGTTCCACCAACGCATGCGCACAGTTGAGGTTTGCGACAGCGGAAAATATGTTACTGTTTGAAAAGGCGGCAGATTTGATATGTGTTAGTTGTGTAAATATTAGACATCCCAAGTCTCCCGGAAGTTCCGGGAGTCTCCCGCAGATTGATAGCGGCTCCCCGATGACCGCAAATTAGTTCAAATCTCCCGGAATCTAGAGCGAGCGACCAGTAGCGCGCGCACGACAGAGAGCGAGAGAACCCTTGCGCATGCGCAGTAAAAGTATAACCTGTGGGGAAAAAGGCGTTTTAAACCTTATTTTGGGGCAAAGTCATCAAACTTTTTCAGCGATTTTTATCATATTTTATTAGTGTTTGTATACATGCAGTTTTTATGTCCCGGTGACCAGTGAAAGTGCAGTTCTGGGTCTCTGCCCATTCATTTAGATAGGAGCCTGGTCTTGTTAGTCCGAAATAGCTGCCCGGAGGCGTTGCCAAGATGGCGGCCGAGTGGCATGACTTGCTTAAAAGGACTTTGACTACTTTGATGTCTTTATTTCCTTTCTGGACAAGGACAGTATACCGTACGCACATTTTCAATGGAGGGACAGAAAGCTATCGGACTAAATCTAAAATATCTTAAACTGTGTTCCGAACAGGAACGGAGGTCTTACGGGCTTGGAACGACATGAGGGTGAGTCATTAAAGGGTTAGTTCACCCAAAAATGAAAATGAAGTCAAATTACAAATTACTTCGTCAAAAAAAAAAACGAGACTTCGAGAGATTTCCACGACGTATGCGCGAGAATTGCGATCTCCTTCAACTACTTCAGTTAAGTTCTCACGCGTGCGCGTCGTGGAAATCTCTTGAAGTCTCGTTTCAGGCCTACAAGGAAGAAAAGGAATAGTCGAATAAAGTCGTTATTTTTGTTTGTTTTTTCGCACAAAAAGTATTCTCGTCGCTTGATAAACTTATAGTTGAGCCACTGTTGTGACATGGAATATTTAAACATTTTCTTCATTGACTTTCTGGGCCATCAGGACTCATTCCCTTAGGGAGCCTATGGAGGAGTGATCCAGCTGTCACATTTAATCAAAAATATGAAGACGAACGAAGGTCTTACGGGGTTGGTACAGCATGGGGGTGAGTAATTAATGACTTAATTTTCATTTTTGGGTGAACTAACCCTTTAAGCATTTGGCAGATGCTTTTATCCTAATAAACTTGAGGTGCATTCAAGGTGTACGTTTTATCAGTTTTTGCTTCCACTGGAAATCGAACCCATGAAATTAGCGAGCCATGCTCTAGCAGGCTCAATGACCCTTGATACTTATTCTGGGAGGTCATTGAAATAACCACTGATGAATGCCATCTAGACTAGATTCTGAACTGGTACAATTCATTTTCTGACTTGACCACATATTTGTCTGCACACACACAGCCTAATGTTAATAATTGTTGATACTGCAATACATTTGCATAAATTAATTTTTTGTTTAAATTATCAATGCCTGGAAAACTTAAATGAAATGCCACTGATTTGGGAAAATGTTTATTTCCCACAAATTACCTTTTTAGGTGTGGGTAAGAAAAAGAGTGACTACAATCTGCCCCGTGAATGTATCCGACAGTATTTCCCTAGCCGAAAGTGTTTTGTGTTGCCGCTTCCTGTTACCTCCCATAAAGACATGACGCACCTAGAGAGCTTACATGAGCAGGACCTTGCTCAAGCATTTCTGGAGGTCACAGGTCATTTCTGTGACCACATTTATTTCAATAGTGCTGTGAAAACACTTAAAGGAGGACACAGAGTTACTGGTAAATGTAAGTGTATTACCAAATGATCATCAAAAACTATGGAGCATTTACTATTAAAATGCTGTTCTCAATAATTGTTTGTGTGTGTTGTCAGTGCTCGGGCACCTGGTTGAGATTTATGTGGATACAATCAGCAGTGGGAAGGTGCCCTGTCTGGACAATGCAGTGGTTGTTCTGGCAAATGTAGAGAACCAGGCAGCTGTTCAAGAAGCTTTGAAAGTGTATCAGACTGGGATGGAAGAGGTAAGACATGCACATTGTGATTGAGTTTTTTTTTTTTTATGTTTCAAAATCAATTTTGTTTTATCCTTCGCTGTACATATGTGTCAAAGTCAGAAAACCAAACTATGTATATATTTTAAATGTCTCTGCAAGCTAAACCACCGATTTAGACTCGAACATCTTCACTGAATGTAGTGTACATTCAAGTAAACAAACAGTACTGTATGTTTTTACAGGTGAAAAAAACATTCCCAGTCAGTATAGATAATATTACCTGTGAGCACCGGAAATTCAGCAGTCTGGCCACTGAGTTCATGAAATGCTCATTCAACGATGAAAACGGGCAATACCTGAAAAAACTGGAGGTGAGCTTAAAATATAGAAGACACATTCTTACTTGCACACAATGCATACTAGCATTTACACAGATGAGCTAAAACTTTATGACCACCTGCCTAATATGTTCCTCCATGTGCTGCTAAAACAGCACTGACCCACCAACCCATGTATTCTATATGACCCCTGAAGGTGTCTTGTGCTATCTGGCAACAAGACGTATGCAGCAGATCCTTCACGTCCTGTAGGTTGTGATGTGGAGCTGCTGTAGATCGAACTTGTTGGTGCAGTACACCCTACAGATGCTCAATCTGATTGAGATCAGGGGAATTTGGAGGCCAGGGCAACACCTTGAACTCTGGGTTTGCAAGCAGAACATTGCTTAGAGCATCACACTCCCACTGGCTTGTCGTCCTCCCACAGTACATCCTGGTGCATCACTTTCCCAGGTAAACTACGCAAACTTACGCAGCCGTTAATGTGATATAAAACAAAACGGGACTCACCGACCCAGGCTAGGTCCAGTTCCGACACCTGTGTGCCCATTGTAGGCGTTTTTGACGATGGACACCCCAATTGTGAACATGAAGAGTTCAAGGTGTTGCCCATCATAGGCACGCTGTATGTATCGACACATCATAGGCACTACACAGCCCCATTCTGTGTTGTGACACATACGTACCTCCAATAACCATCATTAAATATTTTTGTGATTTGTGTCACAGTAGACATTCTGTTGGCTTAGACCAGATGGAAGAGCCTTTGTTGCACTCGTGTCGTTTTACCCTGGGCGCCCAACACACCGTCGCTGGTTTGTGGTTTGTCCCTCCCCAGACCACTGTTGGTAAATTCTCAGCCCTGCTGACCACAAGCAACCCACAGGCCTTGCCTTTCAGAGATACTCTGACCCAGACGCCTTGCCATAACAATTTGGCCCTTGTCAAAGTCCCTCAGATCTTCATTCCTGCCTATTTCTCCTGCATCCAACACATTGATTACGAGAACTGATTTTTTGCTTAATCTAATCTACCCAGACCTTAATATGTGGCCTTGTTAGGAGATGATCAATGATATTTGCTTCACCTGTGACTGGTCATAATGTTTTGGCTCATCAGTGTATATGGAAAATTCATGTGGCATTAAATAATGTCCAAGTACTATGTGTCAGGTTGGAGATTGTTTTGTTAATATTTGGTGACCACATAAATTCCTACATCCATCAGATTAATACAGCTAATTCACACAACAATGCACAAACACAGTGTCCAATACATTCAGACTTTGTACAAGTGTATATTTATGCATGTTTTTATGTTTATAGGAAGCTGTAAACATGTACTACGTAGACTTGCTGGAAGAGAATAAGATGAAATCAGAAAGAAAGTGTCAAGATCTGCTGAATAATCTGTTCTCTGACATGAATAAACGGCTGCAGAATGGAGAGTACAGTCAGTCTGGAGGATATGATTTCTACTTCAGAGACAGAGACGCCATTGTTGAGAAGTACCGCAGTGAACCCAACAAAGGTGTATCGGTGAGAACACTTTCAGTGTGTATTTGATAGTGTAGGCATTTGTGTATCTACACCTTAATGCCATTGAGTGAATATATTTGTATAATAGGGCTCTCTTTACATCTTGCACTAACAAATGTTTTGTCTCCGCATAGTACCTGTATTCTGTTTACACTGTCATTCCAATTCATATCCAGTATGGATGGATAGAAATCTGATTATGCTTATCTAAGCAAAATGCATATCAGTGTTATGTATTTCGTGACATTTACCAAATTTTAAAAACATCAACCTATAATTCAAAGTGCTTTCATTTTTTTCTTGCATTTCTTTTCTTTATGAATCCCTTAGTAAAGGAAGAAAAAGTGAAGGAAAAAAGGAGAAAAACGAGATCTCAAGTGTAATCTAAATGCGCTAAAAAAGTGCAGTGTATGTTGTGAAATCAGAAAAAACATACAGACTCAATCATGATGTATATGATTATTAGCAGTGTAACATTAAATATTACTTGTATAACAAGCACATTTGAATTTGAATCTTCATTAAGTGTTCATGATCCAATCTACTGGGTTCCCAGGACTGGATTTAAAAACCACTGGTCTAAATTATATATGTTTATATGCAGGCTGAGGCTGTGCTGAGTGTGTTTTTGAATGAGCGAGGAGCTGAAGCAAGCAGCATCCTCTACACAGACACAAAACTCACTGAAATTGAGAAAGAAATTAAAGGTAATTTTATTTTAAGTACAACACAACATCAGTGGATTTTTGAGGAAAAGGTTTTGAGGTTAATTTATCATATCATTTATCTCTCTCTCTCTCTGTCTCTCTCGACTGAATGTTCAGAGGAGAAGGAGAATGCGGCACTGTTGAAACAGAGATTTAAAGAGGAAGAGGAGAAACGAATTGAGAGTGAACAAATGAATGCGGCAGAGAATAAGCGACATGAGGACAGGGTGAGACAGATGGAGGAGAAGTTTAAGAAGGAGATGGAACAGCGGCAGCAGGAGAAGGACAGAGCCATTGAGAGCAAACTAAAGGAGCGGGAGGAGATGCTAAACAAAGGCTTTGAGGAGAGAGCTACAAATCTTAAAGAAGAAATCAATAAGTTACAAAATGAAAAGAAATGCGTAGGTGATGGTGGCGGTGCCATTTTTAAGGAATATGTGATGCCATTTCTCTGTCCTCTTTTAGAAATGGTTCCCAACCTCCTTATGCAGAGATCAATGATTAAATGCCTCAAAGGTAAACGTTAAAAACCTGATACAAAACAATCTCTGACTCATATTTTCCATTCACTGACAAATCTCCATTGTAACCTTCAAAGACTAACAAAAGCATGAGCTTTATAGGGCAGCTAGTAAATGAGCTGATAATTCTGAACATATGCACCCTTGAAAGTGCAGTGTGTAATTTATACATCATTAGGGACACTTATTGAATTAGCAAAAATGTGAAGAGCATGTTATCCAGTTCACCTTACATCATTTGGACAAACGGGTATCCCTCCCGACTCGAACTTACACAATTTAGTGGTGTAGAAAATATGCATTACATTCACAAAAAAAGCATAAAGCATTCACTGGAGTTGGTGGTTTGAATCCAAAATATCTGTGTCACGTTCCGCTTTACAAAAAGTGAAGATGAGGACTCAAGTGCAGTAAAAGGATATTTATTAATAAATGAAAAACAAAACACAAAGCAAAAACCCACAAGGGGGAAAACATAATCAATGAAACATAAAACTGAACTGAACTAGAATGACGAACACGAAGACCATCACCAGGAACAGGGGTAACATAAGACAAAGATCCGACAAAGACAGCAAACAAGAAGAGACTTAAATAGGGAACAAATCAAGAGGGAACAGGTGGAAGAACTCAAACACTAATCAGGTAACGAGGGGGAGGGATCAAACAATGACAACAGCACATGGCACAACATAACAAACACCCATGTGCAACACAAGACAGGACAGGCATGTGACAATCTGCCATTGATCAGACAAAAAATTGAGTAATGTGAAAATGCCGTTTGCTCGGGTTTAAGAAACAGCTGTCAGTTCTGTAGAAAATGGTTAGGGTGCTGTTAATATTTTCTTATTTTTTAGGCTCCGCTTTTGTAAGACTGCCCTTGTGTAACTTCTTTCCATTATGTTATGTGCACATCATGGACACACCTAGACAAAACAAGAACTAAAACTTGGACACACTTATACATGTTACTTTTACACTTGCACTTATATGATCCTTCTTCCTTAATAAACTTGAGAAGAATGTTATGGCACTACACTGTCTCTGAGTCTGCTTGATTATTCTCCTGTGAACTCGCACTGCTGCTGCCACACATCACAATAGTTGAGGCGTCTGTTTCCAACAAATAACTGATAGCTTCGAGGCTGCAGATAGTATGCCTGAAAATTAATCTAACAGGTGCTTAAACTGGGAAAGGAATTTGTTCAGACTCAAAACAAGATTTGTAGAAGGTTGTTGGGAGGGACATAATGAAGTGACCTTGAACTTGACAGCTTGAGTTTTCAAAAGTGATCTTTTCTAGTCTTTTTGAGTCAAAACGCTGAATCCCTTAGACTAGAAAAGATCATAAGAATGTGGCTCAAAGTCATTCATAGATTGTTACCTACAGGTGTTGGAGAATTTCATTTGTCTCATACATGGGTCTGAATATAAAATGCTGTAATGTGAGAGAAAACTAGGTCTGAGATTATGGCCAGACAAAAACTGTCAGAAGACAGAACACCAGGTCAAAGGGTATGAAATATGAACTGGAAAAAGTACCAAAAACCTTGTATGTGAATTATAAAACCTTGTATGTGAATTATAGACTGGAAAAGTACCCAAAACAACCTTGTACGAAGGACTTGCCACACATAAGATTAGGACATCAATGTAGGTGTTTTTAATCGTGACGAGGTGACGAGGAGCAAAAAGATATTAACTGTGTAAACGATAAGAAAAAGGTATGAGACCAGAGTGAAATCAGATGCCTAGCTACCATCTGACTTTGTTGAACTGCTCAATAAAGTTATTCTTCTGAGACCTGAGACTTCGACTCCGAAAGATTTATTGTGAGACCTGAACCAAAGATCGAGAATTTGCCACTACACAGGTAGGGTCACTGAACTAACTAGTGATGACATGTTCTTGAGATATTTGAGATGGATGAATGGATTTGTGATGGAATTTTTTATTGATGGAATTTGAACGTTTATTCTCAATAACAAAAGGAAATGTGTAAAAGGAAGTGTTTTGGAAAGATGGAAATAGTTCCTATTTTTGCTTTGAAAAAGTGCATATGTTGCAGTAAAGAAATTATGGCCAAGAAGGGGTTCAAAGGGAATTTTAAAACAGCAAGCTGCATGAGACGTGCAGTCAATGTGCCTTTTGAATGGAATACCATGTACATACCATGTGATCAGATGGTCTTGGTAAATGCTTAGCACTGTAGAACCAGAGAATGTCTAAGGCCCTGTCCCAAATGGCGCACTTGATGCAGACTTTCGGTCTCGTGGACTTAAATTGCGTGCTCGCCGAGTCTACGAGTCCGTAGGCCGTCCCATTTAGCATTTTAACGCTCTGAAGTGTGATCAGCAGCGCCCCCTCTGTACCCTTGAAGCGGTCTTCCGCGAAGCCCGCATAGATGCAGGCTCCACACACTTTAACTACCCAGGAATCCTTGCGAAAGGCAAGGAATCCAGGAATCCTTGCAATCAGACGACGGATGGGAGGAGATTTCGCTCACGGACAATTGTTAACATGGCTAAGAAGAAAATATTTAAGTGTAATTATCATTACGGTTTTTATGACAAGTTTATACAAACATTATGATCATCGGCAGTGGCTGATGTCTCAAACATAGGCGCATAATAGCGAGCTGAATAATACGATCGCATTATGATTCATTAAATAAATAGAACAGAATGTCAGGGCTTTACTGAGTCATATGTAAACACAACAACAATAGGCAGCATATTTCCCCGAACCTGTAGCTCCTGACCATAACAACAATCAGACCGTCTTCATGCTTCCGGCGTGACGATCGAGTCTGTCCCAAAAATACCTCGCAATGCGCCCTCACGGACTCGCGCTAAGGGCCCTATAGGTCTGCACTACATGACGTCACCGAAGTGTGGACTCTGAGGAAGTCCACAAGTCCGGAGTGTGCTATTTGGGACAGGGCCTAATATGGGGAGAACTCCCACTCACATTAACCTTCCGGGTTCTGAATTGGTTGCAGTTCCACTCAGGGTCCATATGAGGGCGCTCACAGAACGAGTGCAGAATTAATGGAGGTCTAGGTCTAAAACTCCACTTTTCTCATGATATAATTTTTTGTCTAGTAATTTTAATGTTGTATTCGAAAGGAGATGCAAATAATTTACCCATTACTGGGTGTTAGATTTTTTAGAGTTACTTATTGCTTTAAAAAGTATTTTAAAATGTCAATGACGTCATACACATCGTACGACCAGAGACCTGCTTTACGGCAATCCTTCAGTTCAGTCAGAGCCCGTTTGGTTCAGTCACTTTGGGAGAGGGGGTTCAATCTTAAGCTGGCTGGCAGGAGCCGCCACTGGCAGGTCACGTGACCTGTCAGTGGCTGGCTGGCAGCTGCCAGTCTAAGCCTGGCATGTCACATGACCTGTCAGTGGCTGGCTAGTTGTCTGGCAGTCTGCCTTTGGCAAGTTTCAGAAACCATTGATTTTTGACAGTTTTTGTGTTTTGTGTTCCTCCCTTTCTAGCTCATTTATTATGCATCTGTTGATATGATTATGTTCTTTAGTATGATTGCTGTTTTGAGGACTGTTATCCCAATATAACCAGTCAAATGGCCGTGATCCGACTGGCAGCTTACAGACGCTTGCTCGACGCTCATCCAGTCAGCCGCGGCTCATAGTGCGAGTTTAACGTGTTGTCTGACTCTCTCGCTACAAGGAAATAAATTGTTTTCTTATTATGAATATAATGTCATGCCTTTATTCTTGTGTATGATTGATGTTTTGGGGACTGTTATCCCAATATAACCAGTCAAATGGCCGTGATCCGACTGGCAGCTTACAGACGCTTGCTCGACGCTCATCCAGTCAGCCGTGGCTGATAGTGCGAGTATAACGCGTTGCCTGACTCTCTCGCTGCATGGAAATAAATTGTTTTCTTATTATGAATATAATGTCACGCATCTATTCTTCTTTGCAACTGCATACTGTGTGTGTTTTGAATAATAGCCTAGTTTAAGTGCGACAAGCAATGGCCTATATCCTGGTGTCAGAAAATGGTCAAGCCAATGACAAAGATTCATGTTATTGGGATTAATTCACGTTTTTTTTACGGTACTAGACCGGGACGATTTTAATCCTTGTGAAATAGTAGCCTATAAAAACGTGAATTAATCCCAATAACATGAATCTTTGTCATTGCCTTGACCATTTTCTGACACCAGGACAAAACAGATGCTTTTAAATAATTTGATAAAAGAAAGCTTTTTAATAATTCAATAAAAGAATGCCAACTTTAACAGTAAAATCACTTAGCACAGACTGTATCACTATTTTCAAATTTACAAAGACTATTTACAAATAAAACCCAAGACAAAAACTAGTTACAAATAAAAACAAAGAAAAAAATATATTTACAAAGAAAAAAACAAGAATCTATATAGGCCATTGCTTGTCGCACTTAAACTATTATTCAACACACACAGTGCAGTTGCAAAGAAGAATAAAGGCATGACATTATATTCATAATAAGAAAACAATTTATTTCCTTGCAGCGAGAGTGTCAGGCAACACGTTATACTATGAGCCGCGGCTGACTGGATGAGCGTCGAGCAAGCGTCTGTAAGCTGCCAGTCGGATCACGGCCATTTGACTGGTTATATTGGGATACCAGTACCCAAAACATCAATCATACTAAAGAACATAATCATATCAACAGATTCCTAATAAATGAGCTAGAAAGAGAGGAACACAAAACACAAAAATCAATGGTTTCTGAAACTTGCCAAAGGCAGACTGCCAGACAACTAGCCAGCCACTGACAGGTCACATGACATGCCAGTCTCAGACTGGCAGCTGCCAGCCAGCCACTGACAGGTCACGTGACCTGCCAGTGGCGGCTCCTGCCAGCCAGCTGAAGATTGAACCCCTACTGCACTTTGGTGCTTTCGCGCATAGACAGACGAGATAGGCCGCAAAATTTAAAAATACTACTGTTATTGTGTCACGAAATGTAGTTTTAATAGTTTTTCAGTCGACAATGTAGTTGTTTAAAGCTCAAATCTGTGGTTTATTTATAAAGATAGCGCCCATTTAAAAATTTGATCTGACGTTTTCGGAGTTGTGAGATTCTTTCACTGGGCTCTCCAGCGCTCATGTACCCCGCCTGGAACAGCCGTACCTCGGCCAGTGCTTCTGACGTTTGCCACTGGCTCTGATGTCTCTAGTCTAGTGGTTAAACATGAGATATAATTCGTCTTGTGTATATCTAACGGGCGATCTTTGGTCTCATTAATCTATCATTTGTTCCCTGGCAAATCGTTTTGGCTGAGGGCAAAGTTAAAGTGAAGTTTCATAACTTTATATTTTGGCTATTTTAACGTTGTAGGCTATCCTGCTGTATGTTTGTCTGAATCGTTTACTTTATTTCTTGTCTTGTATAACTTCTTATACCTTTTAGGCTACTTATACTGTTATAATGTCTATTACTGATCGAAAAACTGAAATTTAACAAAAATAGACAGGGTTGTGTCATTTTATTGTATATAGCCTATATTTTATATAGCCTTTTCATTACTATTTTATTTGCTGTATACTGTTTGTTTATTTTATTGACTAAACTATTTACTATTACTTCTTTTTTTATCTTATATTTACTATTTGCATTGCATTGTAGTTTTACCATAAAGGATCCATCAGTTATCTTTGTTATTGCTAAGCCCCATAGACTCCCATTCATTTTGCACTCGGACTATTGCCCCTAGTGGAACTCTGGTGGAACTGGCCAGGCTTTCCGTAGACGGGCTTTGGTAGAACTCATTAGCTTAGATCAGGGGCGAAACTACCCAGTGTCAGAGGGGTATGCAGCAACATTTTTTGCGCCATAAAATAAATAAGTGCGCCATGTAATAAGTGAGTAGGAACGAGTGAGAGCTAACAGATAAAATAAGTGCAAAATTGTCATTTATTAATACATTTAAACTATAGCTACTCCACCGTGATGAACCCCCCTAAAAAAACTATAAGCTCCATTGTCTAGGAGGGTTCGGGGGCATGCCCTCCCGTAAGAAAATGTTGTGTTCTTTAATGTTAAATTCAGCAGTCTGTTGCACTTTGAGAGTTCAAAATTAAAAGCTCCAACCCATATTCAGGGTGCAAAGAAAAATTCAAACCTCTTTTAGTTAGTGTCTGTCTACATTACACTACTTCATAATAATAGTTATAATATCCCATGATAGTAATAGCCATATACTGTAAAACAAATGCACTAATTTCTATACTTGAAAGATATAAGCACATGATGACATGTTTGGGCCGGTGTGTCAGAAAAAAAACTCACGCTGACTTTTTTTGACCAATGCATTACACCGGCACTAACCCAGCGCCGCCAATTAAACAAACAAACAAAAAAACAAAACAAAAACGAATGGGCCACCGATGTACGAGTTTTATGGGCCGTTAAGACAAAAAAAAAAAAAAAAGTATGAGATGTATCTCCCGAAAAAGCACGTCGGCCCACCGGGAATCTCCCGGTAGTCCCGATGGCCACAGAGATATAGATAGCCTAAGCCTGGATGTCACACTTTAAATCCTACCTGTTGGCTTTTACCACTTATTTAGCTGCTTTTGCATCAGTTGACATGCCATCTCCTTTTCCCTCTTTATTTTTCTATTTTAGCCCCACAGCATTTTGTTTTATCCATCTTTTTCGACGACAACTCACTACTCGTACCTGCTCGCTCAGCGCTCACGGCGCCCGCGCCCGCTCGCGATATTACCCCGCCCCCCTTCTCCATGAGGGCGCCTACTCTAGCCTGTTAGTCCTCTAAAATTTTATATAACATTGAAGAAATGCAGAAATGATTTAGAAACCCACAACAGCAGCTACATATAGAAAATACAATATATATAGGCCTATATATTTTTTTACATTAAATTTTAATTAAAAAAAACAACATTTTTTACCATCGATTTGGCGCCCTACGGTGCTGCGCCCCTATGCGCCGCATATAGCGCATACCCACTTTTTGCGCCACTGGCTTAGATCATTATAACCAATCCCCAAATCAGTATTCTGTAACACTTTTGTTAACCTAACTACAAAGTATAAATGTGTGTGTATCTTTTTGTTCTGGGAGTCTTGGTTGTTGAGTGCTCCCAGCCTGCTCTCAAAAAACCTTTTTTCCTGAGCAATTTGAGAGTTGTATCTTGAATGCTGCAACTGGAAAAAAATGAGTAGCTACTAAAGATTCTAAGCTCATATGGTCATAATCAAGGCAGTGAGCGATCAGGGAGCGACAGTAAGATTCTGAGTAGGCCTAAGTATTAGGGCTGTAATAGTGTATAGATGCAGACCTGCGTTCATCATTGAATTGGGGTAGCCTATAGCTTCTAGACGGGACGCTGTCTGTCACTGTTATGTATTGTATTGGCAAAGGAAAGTTGCATGAAATATTGTATTGGTAACTGGAGAAATAGTCAGATTTAGTTCCATATTGAACAGTTTGTATTGAGTATCGAGAATTTCCTTTTTCAGAAGAAAAAAGGTAAAACGAATCGAAGCCCTCCACTGCTTTCTTGTCCAGGGGTGTCCAAACTCAGTTGGGCCACTGTCCTGAAGAGTATCTCTAACTTGCCTAAACCCACCTGCCTTCAATTTTCTAGTATGCTTAGTAAGAACTTTAGCTGGTTCGGGTGTGTTTAATCAGGGTTGGAGCTAAACTCTGCAGGACAGCGGGCCTAACAGGATTCAACACCCCTGTTCAAGTCCAATAAAAAGGCAACAGTAAAAAGAACAATCACGTAAATTACTTGTATCACATTAATTTATTAATGTAATTTAGTCCTCAAAACGTTCATCATATATTCGGGCATATTCCAATATCAAACTAAAAGTGTTTTTTTTTCAATTAGAGCATTTCTGATCTGGTTGTTTTCACAGTGGTTTGTTGTAGTCTAATTATGTAAGGTTTTTCAGACAACTGAATGTTCTCACTTTTATGCATCAGAGGTGTTATAATCAGAACTTGTCAATTACAACATTTAGTTATATTTAGAAATACTTTACTGTTCTGATACTCATTGAGTCATATCTTTTGATTTTATTATTGTTCTTAAAACAAAGTTATTTTATAAGATTTTGTTCTTACCTAAACATTCAAATTCATCTTTGAAATCATTAGAAATACAGTAGCTATCTTTTGTGGTATGTAAACATGTGCCAGTCTATTCATTGTAGCCTACAGGAAAATCACGTCTGCATATATTCAACTTGTATTTTCTATCAATATTAGAAACCTTTGAAGTATGTTATAAAGAAAGAAAAAAAATAATTGTACATGCACCACCACTTAACAAGATGATAATGAAATAGCCTAATTGTGACAAGAATTATGAAATGAGGTCATTGGTGTATTAAAATGGAAGAAGCGATTGGGATTGGTAGATGTTCTTCAGGCATCTCAGCTTTGTTGTCTTGACCAATAAAGTCTAAATTTGGCATCTGGAACTCCCTGATTTGAGAGATTTCGATTTATTTTAAAAGAGAGAAGGCTTTCTACAATACTGAGTGGATCACCATAAACCTTTTGATTCAGGGTATAGAACTAATTTATGTTTTAAAATAAATTATGCACTTATTAGTGAATGAGACCCAGACAGACATATTGCTAGACAACTATTTTTACGTTCACTCTGTCGTTGTGCAAAAAACAAAAAACAAAACAAAAAGAAAACAAAAAGGGACGTGCCCAACGACATCGTCGTCACCCCTCACTGGGTCACTCCCAGCCCTGGAAATCGAAACTCAAGTAAGCGGCTGAGGGTAAATAGAGGAACATGAAGTTTGGATTGCTTTGTGTGCACTTGATTGAGATGGTTTCGAGTGCAGGTGACCCCACGTTTCCCTCCTCAGAGATGTAAAGGTAGGTTCAAAAGTAAATATTTTATTTGTGTGGAAATTATGGGTGTTGTTCCGCTTCACGCTTCTGCAGTAGGCTAACGTTACGTCAGGCGCGCGCTGTTCTTCTTTTTTCATTAGACAATTATAAATTTATATTTTAGTGTTCTCAAAGATATCGCGGTCTTCTTTTAAACTATGTAGGTTTACGATTCTTTTCATTTACCGTGGTTTATTTCAAAGCCAATTTTCAATATTGTCGTGTTGCATTGGCCGTTGGGTG
Organism: Tiaroga cobitis; assembly: GCA_030578255.1. Lineage (NCBI taxonomy): Eukaryota > Metazoa > Chordata > Actinopteri > Cypriniformes > Leuciscidae > Tiaroga > Tiaroga cobitis. Next base: position 42,990,071 of record CM060592.1, on the reverse strand, counting down.
CGACGCTGCAACTATAGTCACGTTACCTATAGCCTAATTTAAATTTACAACAATGCCCTTTTCCATTTTCATTTTAATAAAAAATGTACTCTTTTTGCCATTTTGTCGTAACGGTCAATAAAAGCATTCCCCACCCGACGTTTGACAGCAGAGGGAGGATCATAGCATCTAAGATAAAAATGAATATGCACCTGCATGTACTTGTAAGATTAACATGTAAAACACCAGAATTATAGAACAAATATTTTTTTAAACAGAACATTAAAAAATGTAACTGCACTTTTTTTTTCTTTGTACAAACCTGGGTAAACACACATAGGAAATAATGAATGACTCTACCCATCATTACTCTACCCATAAACTCTAAATGGTATGAATGTGTGTAATGTGATGCACGGGAAGATATGGGGCCATTCTTAGTGTTTAAAGTGATAAACTGCTCATTTAAATGGCATATGAAAGCTCAAAAGCAGTCAAGGTTGTCACATTTCCTGCTGCCACCACAAAAACTTCTGCATACTTATGACTCGAGGGCATATGATGGTACTGTTGAGCACTGTTAAAAAAAATAAATTAAAAAAAATTCAGTATTTACTCTAGGCAACTAGTCTGAAGCAACCACCTCATTATGCTTTGATACCTGACCTCTCTCTGTGTACCAGAAGATAAATATGCTATGAAATCAATCCTTATGTATATGTGCTCATTTTGTGTAATGCATTTGTGTAATATTTACATAGGCAATTTACATAGTTTTCATTACATAGACCTTTTCATTACATGTTGATCTAAAATAATCCTTACATGATCTGAAGCCAGGCTTCAGTTTAAAGAGGTTTGTGGTTGACTAAGAACAGTAACCAGTCTGAAAGCCACTTGACCCAAAACCTGTTCTGTGGCAGTTCACATGGAGTTAATATCCCTTGTTTTTGTGGTTTTCACACACTCTGGTTGCTAGGTTGCACTTGTCAAATAGGAAAATAAGTCTTTTGTTTTGTCTTCTGTTCATGATAAGCCTAACCTTGTATTGTACCCCCCAGCTTTTCTTTCTCACATAACCTCAAGAACAACAGCTCTGGCCAACTATTACAGAATGCCTGCCTTTCTACAATGTAATCTTTGCTTACCACCAGTAAAATAAACTAAAGTAAAGTACAATAGGCAAATTAGCAAAAATGTTTTATTCTATTCTTTAAAATGTACAGTATTCAAACAAAAAAAGTGACTAGACCACAGCACATTTGCATACAGTATATCTAATGTGAAATATATTTTTTAATGTGATCCAACAGCTCAGCAGTTATTATCAGACTGTTTTATCAAAGTTTATTTAACAAAATTTTCAAAAAAGCATGTAAATTATACATTTATAAAATAAAATGAGAAATTATCTCTAAAATAGTTCAAAAGCCTATTTGACAGTTACCAGCAATATCATTTAAAGAAGCAACATCTGAATAAATTAATCTACCTTTTATAAAACATGAGATACTGCACAATATGAGCAGTATGTCATGTAGAAAGTTCATTGTTATGTCCCTTCATAGTCATAATTCATCCTTTATACTTCCCAATAGCTGTTCAAAGGTCTAAGTATAGTAGTAATGTGATTCTGTTTTCAGCGGGGGTTTATGCTCTTTTGAATGGTATTTGCATTCTCCCTTATGTAAACAAGTCATCTGATGAGCTGTGTTCTTCTCTTTCCTCACATTAGGTTGAATATACTGCAGTATTTGAAGCGGTGGGTGCCCAGCTGAAGGTGTTCATGTCAGACTTAATGCATGTTATGGCTTGAATCTGTAGAAATGTCTACAGTAAAGGCTAGAGATGCTCAGCTGCAGGAGTTCATGCAGATGTACGAGCTGAGAGCTGCTTGTAATGTCTGCACTCATGAATTATCTCGCATTTCCTACTCCATCATTGCAACGCCTCACCGTTGCTCTCACAATCTGCTGCTTGTCAGAGCAAAGGTCAGAGGTCACAAATGGAGCCCTGTGTTCTCTCGGCCCTCTCATCCACGACCTATTCGATATGAAGTGTGTTGGTATTTCAAGGAGGATGTCGGGTGCTATGTGCATCATGACCGTTGCACGTTTGCCAGTAGTCCAGAAGAAGCTGCGGTGTGGAACTTGCAAAAAAACACAAACCTAGACCACAAGACTTTAATTCATCTGATCACGCAAAGAGAACGACTGGCTGAACAGAGCAGACAAGGAGATGGTCAGTCAAGCTCTCATGAGGTTTCCTCATACCAGGAGAAACTTCTGGAAGAGTACAGAAGCAGCAGCAATGAGATTCTTATCGTGAGTACAATGAAATCCTGCACAAGATTGCAACTCTGCCCAACTTCGTCCATGTAACTTTAATGTTTTTAAGACATATGATATCTATCTTTATGAGTATTTGAAACCATGTAAATTAAATGTACACACACACAAAAAAGATTTGTCAAACAAAACATTTTAAATGTTTTTCATTTTAAGGATGTAATACAATGCACAACTTACGCACAGATTTTTGATTCAATTTACAGTCTGGAAGAGTCAATGCTAGTTGCCAAAAATAATAGCCAGTCTCCAGATTTTGGGCAGGTGGAGTTGACAGATTACACAGAAAATTGTGTAGGCTAGTGTATCATGGTCACAGACACCAATTTTTGATTCCATCCAGATTCCAGTCAGAGGATATCAAAAATGTTTGTTGATTTGAGCTGATTTTATCAGCAATGAGGTGCATGTTTCTGCAAACGTTTGTGGTCAGACTTGAAAGTCTGGTAATTTTTGTTTTTCTTTGGAACCATTTACAAAGTCTGCAAGTGTATGGTGCCTAGATTATTCAAATCTTTTCTAATTTTAAAAGTCGTTTAGTATATTCCTCTTTTAGTTGCTAAATATGCTGACATTGATGATGTTTGTTCTTGAAATGATTATACATAAAAACCCAATATACCAGTCAGAATCAAGCATATGAGAGCCATATAATAGAGAAATTAAAATGTTGTTTGTGTATTTATGGTAACTTTTAAGTTAGTATACTAAAAAATGTGTGTGTATTTTACAGATTTCTGAGCAGGTGGATGATGTGCGTGTTACACATGATGCGAATCTTTGTGTAGACTGTTTACAAGAAGACAGTGGAATCAGATGGAAATTCACAATCACCACTGAGGTCAGAAATATAAACTAACCTGCATCATTTTACATTCAGCCTTATTTCACACTAGTTATTGATAACCTTGTTTGTTTTATCTGTGTGCGTGTGTTTGTGTAGAGGTCCTTGGCTCACGTGGCTCTACTGAAAGTGGAAAATGGTGCTGTTTTCTCTTTGAGTGACAGTTTACAGAACACCTTTCCCCCAGTCACACACACTGCAGGCCACCACCTTCGCTCCTCTCACTCCACCTACCAGCTGAGTGTGTCTTTTCTGTCGTTCCGCCCTGGAGTGTACGAGCAGTGGTTGGTGTTTGACTTTGACATGCGACCGGTTCTTCTCCGGAAACTGAAGGTGAGAGTCGGTCAGCAGTTTCATGTCCAGCCAGATGAGGCAGAAGAGAGGGAATGTGCCGAGCTTCTTTCGGATGAGCGCTGGAACAGAGGAAACAGGGTTATCGTGCCCTTCTTTGCCAGAAAGGAGGAGGACGAGCAGTTGCTTAGTAAATACAAATCACCCCAGCTGAACTTACAGTTCAATCCCCATGCAGATCACAGTTCCCCAATTCACCAAGACAACTACAGAGAGAGAGCTCACCACTTTCTGTTCAGAGAGGAAATTGCAGAGGAGAAGCTCATTAGCAGGTACAAATAGCTTATAGAAATAGTACACCACTTAAAATGTATGCGAAGGTGTACATTTTCAAATCTACTATATTTATATGAGTGCGTGATTCATATAAATATAGTGCCCCTCCAAACCAGCGCAAACCCCATCCCACCCCAAAGCTGATTTCATTGGTCAACCATCACAGGCCCTGTCCCAAATGGCACCCTTAACACTTGCGGTCTTCCTACAAGTCCGCACTTTTGTGACGTAACGCCTCTTTGACTGTCGGGAAGAAGTCTCCTGCAGAGTTCGCACCAGTGCAGGCTCAGCAAAAGTGTAGGCTAATTCTTTTATAGTTATCGACTAAGGACACATTATGTTTTAGCTACCCATTACCATATTCACTTGTTTTTAAATGTAAATTCAAGCCAATAGCTGTTCTCATGTATGAAACATGGGCAAAGTTGTTAAAGTCAATGAATCTTTATGTAATATACAGATAAAATTAGTGGAGAAGTAGATAAACAGGTTTGGGTTGGGGTTCACACTGAACAGGTGGATTCTTTTATTATGATTGTTTTTTAGTTCTAAGGGAGGTTATATCCTCATATGGTAGAGATCCAGTATTTAATTGTAAACCGTGTTAAGTGCTGATCTAAGTCCAAGAATTGTTTGATGTCTACAGGCCACACCATCATTAATAGATATAATGTATCTAATGTCATAGTATCAGCCACACCCATAGACATATTTTCCCTAGCAGATAAGTTTCTCTCTCCCTATGTTCTTATATGGTCTGCATACTGATGAGTCACAGACTTTGGCTTAGTGTGGGTCCCATGGCAACAGTGTTTTACCACCTAAATAAATGTGTTAGATTTTACTTTTTGAATATAATTTCTACTACTAAAATAGTGTATTTTTAACATCACTGAATTGAATATAAACGTAACTGAAAGCAAACAATGCAAAGATTAAAGGCATTATTTTCTAACAAGTTAATTGCGGTTTCAATGAATGGTTGAAACATGGGCAGGGCAGTTTAAAAAATCAGCGCGATTGTTATGCATAGCTAAAATGGTGTTGTAGTAAAATAATGTAATGGCAGAAAGGAAAGGTGGATGGCTTGGTGTTAAGGTTCAAACTGAATAGGTGGAATGTATTATTAATACAATACTGTTGTCACTGTTTTGAACTCAAAGAACAGCCAAAACACTGTGATTGATCCAGACAGGACACTTGTTACCGTCTGTTAAATAATTAGGTGGCACACATTGGGTTTTTACACTGTTATTGTAATTTCTTTTTGAATTTTTTTTCCATTGATGTCTATGGCTGGCCATGTTACTGGATCTGGCATACTAGTCAGTCTGAAAAAACAAATAGAAATTCCCCTAAGCACATGACTTCAGTTAAACCAGTTGTCCCCGACACCTTCAAAATTATCCTCAGGTGACCCACTCACTCTGACCACGTTGGTAACCCCTCACGCCTAAGTATAGCTTTTCTGAAAGCATTAGAAAAACCCAGATGCCTAAGAATTCTGTTCTGATCACATAAGGTGCCTAAGAATTATAGCTACCTGACTCCATCGGTAACCCTGGACGCCTAGAGAGCCTCACTCTGAGATGACGTCTCGCATCTTATGAACACTATCACTTGGGAATAAAGGTCTCCAGTGTTCCACTAACCTGCTGCACAGCAACAACCAGCCTTTGAATATGCTTTAATCACGGCCGGGAGGATATCGGATAAATTGCAGAGAATTCCCCCTGACAAAGTGTACAACAGTTTTTATAGAATATTAGCGTGGGAAAGGTGGCATGATTCATTATAATTTTTTCCAAATATGGAAGCAAATATGGACTCCTTGATACTTCAGCTTGTTGCTAGGGTCATATGAGGTTAAATGTATAATGTTTCCTCTTATGTTAGATTCAGACGCACTAACTTTGGCCCAAGTGTTAGGGACATTTAGTATTCAAAAGCGTTTAAATGTTAACGCTGCAAGAAAAAGAAATGTTTAATTAAAAATTTCCTTCACATAGTCCTACAAATGGTCCAATCTTCACTAAAGTTGGTGCTATATAATCATCAGATCACAAACTAAATAAAAGTAAACAAATGGTTTAATGAAATACACTATACATCTGTAGCATATTGAGTTTTGGTCGATATTAGAGATTTTTTTATCTATCAGTATTGAGAATGCTATTTTCTCTCTTTTTACAGTTAGATTATCTTTCCCATATATTAACAGTTGCAAATGTTTTCTTCTTTCCCCAAACTTGCAGATTAAATGTTAGTGGGAGTGTGTCTCTCTCTGACCAGTTAAGTGATGGCATATCACGTTTTTTTGCCGCTCCAGGGAAGCTCTTTGCCACTCTGAAGGTGTCCTGCTCGCTCACACCAGACTCGCCTGAAGGGCAGATGCTTAAACGAGGGGTGCAGATGGCTTTGGTGAATTGCATACCAGCAAAAGCCAGTGTATCAGTAGAGCACATAAACCACACGTATGAGGCATTGGTGCTCAAACAGGCTGCTGGCGAGGGTCACATCGGTCTTCAGCTGTCTGCACAGTGTGTGTCTGAGCTACAGCTGTGGAAAAAGACCAGGTGTGAAATGGAGGTTCAGTTTCAGCTGAACAGACTGTCATTTTGTCAGATGCACCAGGCTATTGATCACCTACCAAACTTGCACATCGTTCTACCTGACCTCAGTAACTGTTGTGTCCCTGTGGACATAACCAAACAGTCTGAATTGAACAACAAACAGCAAATTGCCTTGAACTTCATCCTTGGCAAGTGCGAGAGCAACAAAGTGGCTCCTCCCTTGCTAATATACGGACCATTTGGCACCGGGAAGACACTCTGTCTCGCCTCAGCAGCCAAAAAGCTGGCCTTTCGTTCTCATAACAAAGTGCTCATCTGTACATATACTAACAGGTAAGTTCTAAATAAATGATAATGTTGTTTTAGCCAATCATTACCACAAAATAAACCCTACAGAGGGATCACGATCATGCATCAACCAATGTTTTTTTTTGTTTTAGGATGAAGTATTTGAAACATTAAAGTTTGAGTTATTAATATTATATATTTGTTTTAAAATAAATTGAAAAATGTATTTCTTCAAAAAGAAATTGAGAAGTAATATTAGACATTATATAAAAAATATAGTTTAATGGTCATTATATACAAATATTTGACCACAAAATTGACCATAAAATGCAATATTACCAATTGTTATTACCAGTTATTTGAAACAAGAACGAGAACAGGTGGGAATTTAATTTGTATTATGATGTCTTGCAATACTTCTCCTGTGAAAATAAAAGCTCCCGTCCATTTAAGAAATCTAACTTTGAGTTTTGTTCCTTTATAGCTCTGCAGATTTATATGTCAGAGAGCACTTCCATTCATACATTTCAAATGGACACCCAAACCTTAAACTACTCAGGATAAAGGCAAACAGGGGTGGAGCCTCCATCATGGCAACCGATGACATTACTCTAAAATACTGTCTCTGCTCTCCAGACAGACAGTCCTTCATCTTCCCAGCACGCTCTGATCTAGAGTCACACCACATCATTATAACCACCACATCGATGGCACGGCATCTCCGTGAGCTGAAGCTTCCTGAAGGTTTCTTCAGTCATATCCTGATTGATGAAGCATCTCAGATGCTGGAGGCTGAAGCTCTCATGGCTCTGGGTTTAGCAGACAAACACACTCGAGTGGTTTTAGCAGGAGACCACATGCAGATGGCTCCAAAACTTTTCTCTGTAACTGATGACAAACGATCAGAACACACCCTGCTCAATCGTCTCTTCCACTACTACCAGGATGAGAGCAGCAACATTGCCAAGAAAAGCAGAGTCATTTTTAATGAGAACTACCGTTCCACCACAGAAATAGTGGACTTTGTATCCACTTACTTCTATGTAAGTGATGGCATCAAGTCAAAAGGGGATGTCCCACCCCACCCGAGGCTACACCCTCTGATCTTTCAGCATGTCAGAGGAGAATGCCTCCTGAATTCCACCTCCATGTCCTGGTTCAATCTTGCTGAGGTCAACAGTGTGGTAAACATGGTGCAAGGGCTTCTGACTGATTGGCCAATTGAATGGGGTGATAGAGAGCCAAAGAAGATCTGTGTTCTTAGTGAAGGCCGACAGGTACTTTTTTGAGTGATAAACAGCATTTATCACTCTTGACATATGACAAATATGTTATGACTAAAACCAATTTATGCTATACCATATAAGTATTGCATGGTGACTTGATGAATGAATGAGAATAAATATACATTTTTAATATTGTTCAAGCTATAGGGATGAGAATTGTAAAGAATTTAACAATTGTGATTCCTTTTAATGATTCTGGTTCTTGAATTCAAATACCATCACAAATGGTAAAGTCACAAAAATACAATCCACATCCTGTTCCACAAAATTTTCCTTTTTTGCCCTTCGATTCTTCAGGTTGAGATCATCAGAGTTCATCTCCGTCAGAAAGGAGTTTATGGAGTGTCTGTTCAGAATTTAGCAAACATTCAAGGTACTGTGGGGTTCAGAACATCATTGTCTACTGGAGCTCAGGGCACATGTTTGATTTATCAAGAAAAAAAATCTGAGTTACATTTGTATTTTAGCCACAATTTGTCAATATGTATATCCATTTTAAAATGATTTATTATTATTTTTAAATTACAACCTCCCCATTCAAATTCTGTGTCCTTAGGGAGGCAGTTCAGGGTCATCATCATAACAACAGTTCATACAAGAGACAGCCTTCTTCAATCAGAGTCAAGCTGCCCAGAGTTTTTTGATGACATTCGAGCACTAAACACTGCCTTGACCAGAGCCCAATCACTGGTGGTTGTAGTTGGAGATGCTGGTGCTCTTTGTTGTTTTGGAAAGTGTTCAAAAATCTGGAGGTCCTACATAGAACGTTGCATCAGCAAGGGCAGTGCTAAACCAGATAATTTTACCAGAGATGTCCTACAACAGGAAGTATTGGAAATTTCTAAATTTCAGAAGACAGAAAAGTTAGAAATTTCTGAGAATGATGTACCTCTCCAGGCTGAAACTGATACTATATTGAAAGAGATGGAAGACTATGAAAGTGATGTACAGGACTCAGATGAAGAGGATGAACAAAAGAGGCCTTTATTCTTTTCCTCTGAAAAGGAAAACCTCTTGGAGTTGGTCAGGAAACAGCCTGGTATCTACAGGCATGGCGAATTGGTAATGAACGGATACCTATCAGGTTACGTAATACCTTACGATAACCCATTCGAACACATTAATATTGAAGGGAGGAAAAACATTGGCATGTCTTTCCCTGGTGATGAAGTTGTAGTTGAGACCAGACAACATAATGCTGGGAGAGTTTTAGGTTGTACAAACAGACTACCAACATCCTCTGAATTTGTGTGTTTATTAGAGGCTGAAAATTACCACAGACGAACACAAAACACTGACAAATATTTGGTGCCAAAAATGATGATACCCCTCAACCACAACACCACCAAAATACGTGTCTTGGTAAAAAAAGATACTCGCAATTGTATTCCATTATACAAGTTTGTCAATGGCAATTGGACAATAACAAGAAATTTTACTGTGGATGAACAAACAAAACAGAACTATGTTTTTGTTGTTCAGATTTTGGGCTGGAAAGAACACTGTTCCTTCCCGCTAGGCAAAGTTACAGATATTCTACCAATTGGGACATCTTTAGAGGAGGGACTTAAGATTTTAAAATCAGAGTTCAAACTAATGTCTCATCCTCTGATGCAAGATGATCCCTTTTCAGAGATGAAAACTGATGGAATTGATGACAAGAAAAGAAGAGATTTCAAAGCTTTACAAACCTTCACTGTTGATCCACCCAAGGCTGGAGATTTGGATGATGCCATTAGTGTTGAAGATCTGGGAAGCTGCTATGAAATTGGGGTTCATATTGCAGATGTGGCTAGTTTCGTGTCTAAGGACAGTCCACTTGATAGCTTTGCAAAAGAGAGGGGAGCAACTTTTTATGACCCAGGAAAAGAACCAACATTCATGTTCCCAAAACATCTTTCCACCACCTTTTGGAGTCTTCTCCCAGGCCAAGATCGTAAAGCCATTTCATTAATTGTCAAAGTGGAAAAGCAATCAGGCATTATCACAAAAAGGATCTTTTACCTCTCTGTGATCAATTCTAAAAAGAAGCTGACCTACAAGGAGGCTGAGGATATAATAAGTCAGTGTGATGGTGAGCAGAGATTTGATACTTTGGAGGACTGTGTCAGGGTGGCTTACCGTTTTGCCAGAAGCCAACGCAAAGCACGGCTTAAAGAAGACTGGAACTACGCCCAACCTGATAAACACCGGAATCCAGGGGACAGAGAAGCAAATCTAATGATTGAAGAGTTAAACATAATGTTTAGCCATGAAGTGTCAAAATTTCTGACAGAGAACACAAACACTAAACTCTGCACTCCTCTGAGGTGTCAGGCTCCTCCAACAGCAGACCAATTAGAGAACATCAGTAATCGACATATGGAACTCATTCCTTTATCCTCACACCTGACATTTCATATCGACAGAAATCGATTGAACCTGAATAACACAATCACCTTCAATGTTTATTCTCTAGGGTCTAGAGATGTCCACCCTAACAATAATCCTAACTCTGATGATAACCAGAGCCCATTATCAAGCCCCCTACAAGATGCCATCTCCGTCAGTGACTCTGAATATCATTTTGAAATTGGAGTTCACAAAGCAGATTTTTTTAGCTATGTGTCTGGGGACAATATTCAGAACTTGGGTGCACAATCAGAAATGTGGAGTCTGACGCCAGGCAAAAATCGTCGTGCAATCTCTTTAATTCTGAAAGTGGAAAAGATAAAAGGCAAACTAGTAGAGCAAAAGTTGGTGCTTTCCTGCATAAAGTCAAACAGGGCATTATCCTACAGTGAGACTGACAGCATCATCAACCAGCCAGGTACAAATGAGATGAAGTTGGATTCTCTAGAAGGCTGCATCCTTGTGGCTTGTCGTTTTGCACTTAATCACAGGAAACAAAGACTTTCTGGACAAGTGGACAGTTCCAATCCTGCTGATCTTAGATCATCACAAGACAGCAAGTGCAGGTTAATGATGGAGGAGCTGAAGTTGATGTTTAAAAGAGCTAGTGATCAGCTGACTGATCAAGAAACCCTGTTTCCGAACACCGTTAGCTGTCCAGTGACAGCTTCACCTGAACTGGTGAGTAGACTGAAGAATGACAAGGAGTCCCTACAAGCACTGGAGGAACATCTGGATTCAAACAGTGGGCAGAATAATGGCAGTTTTATCATTCTGACATCTGTGTGGGAAATGATTAAATTAGCAGCTTCGTCTTGTAACTTTTACAAAATGGCTGACCTTATTTCTACAGATGACATTCATCCACAGTTGGCTCCAGCAGTTGTTCAGTTTAAGGCCAGTTTCAAAAAAGCTTTGTTCATTCGTTCTTTCTCATGCAAAGATGCTTTACTTGGGCACTATTCGTTGAATCTGGACTCATACACACATGCATCCTCACCCATTCGCCGTTACATAGATGTGGTTCTTCAGAGGCTCGTGCATGCAGTTCTCAGCGATCGTCCTGTTGAGTATTCACAGACAGACATTGATCTGTTGTGTGACAAGTGTAAAATAGGAGAAATTAAGGCACAGAAGTATGAGAGTAAAGCAGTGTCACTTCATCTGGCAGTCAATCTACAAAAACAAAGCACATACAAAGTGGCTTTTGTCACTGTTGTCCAACGTGACAGCGAAAGTTTCAAATTATCATTTCCGTTTGATAAAGGAACTTTCCCAGACAAGCTTCCTGTTAAGTACAGAAATTTACAGCTCGAGGATCAACCGTTATTTAACAAAAAGCAAGTGACACTGACTTGGAGAAAACGGATATATTCATTGAGCATGACCCAGAGCCCACTGCAGAACTTAAGATTCTGTTCAGAGATACATCAAAACACCTGGCACGCCATTGTTGAGGCAGTGAGAGACGAACAGTGGGAAGTGGTGAAGTCCCTCATATTGGCAGCAGACGTGAGAGATCACAGTGAGATCAATAAAGTGCAGGATACATCTCAATTGGATCCTGATCACACTTTTATGTCAGAAGATGATCATTACACTGACTTCACACTCTATCTGAAAGCTGGAGACACTGTCCAGGTCCAGCTGACCTCAGAAAGGGACAGGGGCTACTGGGCGCCAACTGTACAGTTATTGAGCGTGACTTCAAGCATTGAGATCTGTGTGGAACATACTGGCAATCCTATTAAGTGCTTTTCCAACCTTGCAAACTGCCCATCCAAAGGTCACTACAAGAATGTAGAGGAGTATGTGGGGATATGGAAGCCCCTCTGTGAAATGGAGTCTGCTGCAACTGCTGTGGATGACAGTGATTGTGTAGTGATAGAGAATGTGCAAATAACTTTTGATCCTTTGAGACTCTCTGGAACTTTCTCTCTGCCCGTAGAATGTGTCAAAAAATGGGCAATTGAATTTGACCTGGCCAAGTGTTTGCTCTGTATCCGAAAGAGAGTTTTGAAACAGATCCAAGCAGATCAGTCAGAGCTGGATCCGAAATACTTTACTTGGGTGGCCCATGGTGTGACAACTCTGTATTTAGATCCTCCAGAGAACAGTGTGAATAAGTCCAAAATTATTCACTTTAGCATAAAATGTGCACCCATGAACACCCCAAAATTCAAGCGGAATGACACATTCACAGTGGAGGTGATCCCAAAACTCATTCCAGACATGTAAGAATACAACAGACTCAATACACATTACATAACAACCATATTATAATTCAGTACACTACAACTAATACCATTATGCTGCAAGATACTGAATTACACCAGTCTCATTACATTACTTACATTTTGTATATTCATTAATCAGTTCATAAATATATTTTGTTCAATGTATAGAGGCAAAGTCATGAAAACCACTTGCAATGATGTGTGTTTTTTTTTTCCTGCTTGATTTATCCAGACGGAAGGAAAGTGCAGTGAATAATTTAACAGCAGCTAATGAACTCGTTAAGAACATTGCACTCAGACACCGGATTGGAAAAGAAAGTATGTATTAAATTCATAGTATGTCATATGTTGAGTGAGAGAATGTTTTTTTTAAATACAGAAAATTTGGTTCTGAGAAACTATGCAGTGATTTATTTTATCTTTTAACACCATTTAACAAGTCATTATGTGAGCTTAAAATTATGCATTTACAGTAGAATTTAATGACATATACTTTAGTTAATTGGTTTTTAAAGTACTTTTGGTTGTATCAACCCACAGGCTCCAAACCAACTGTACAACCATATGTGCTTATGAGAGAGGAACCACCAGCAGGTCTGCCTCGCCTGAATGAAAGCCAGTTTAAAGCTTTGGAACAAGCTCTGAATGGCAAATTCACCCTCATTCAAGGGCCTCCAGGTTAAACATTCTGTACATATAAAGTTTTTAGTTTAGCCTTAAAGGCTAATTTACACTGCACAGACAGACGCTGACCAACGACAAGACGTTTGTTTTGGTTTTGTTGGATGAGTGTGTTTCCCCTGAATGCTGGTGTTGGTCAGCACTTTTTTTTTGTTGCAGATTGAACATTCAATTACCATTTGCCGGGTCATGTAATGTCTGAGAAGTGACGTACTGTAATTTGGTGATTGTCTGCGTTGATCGGCATCTGTCAGTGCAGTGTTAATTTGCCTTAAATCACAGAAAAACTTCACAGACTGTTAAGTTTATCATAGTCACGGGGATTTGACCTTTTTTCCCCTCAATGTTTCTTAATGCAACTGAAAAGATTCTTTTGCATGTTCATCCTTTATAGGAACAGGAAAAACAGTTGTAGGAGCGTATATAGTGTACTGGTTCTCTCAGCTGAACTCCAAGAATCCTTGGAAGCTGAAAGACAAAAAGAAAAGAGAGGTTATTCTTTACTGTGGACCCTCAAACAAGTCTGTGGATGTAGTTGCAGGTACGTCGAGGTTTGTGTTCTAGGGAACTAGAATTTGTGTGAAGAAGAAATTAATGGATGTATATGCTTGTGTTGGTTGTACAGAATACCTGCTCAAGTTTGGAGAGCAGCTGAAGCCATTACGTGTGTACAGCAGACAGATGGAGATGCAGGAGTATCCCTACCCTGGCAGCAACATCCAGTTATCATACAAATCACTGCGCCAAGAGCGGTCTAAATCTGAGCTCAGGTACTACCAATGAATAATGCTATTGCAAAAAACGAATAAAATAATATTAATAATCACAGATAATTTTATCATTACAATACTCAAACTCATCACATTCCTGTGTCTAGGAACATAACACTTCATCATAGAATCCGAGACAACTCTCACAACCCTGATTCCCAAGCAATAAAGGACTTTGATCAAAGAATTGCATGTAACCCCCATTCACTGACAGACGAGGATGTAGAGGAGTACGTAATTTGCTATTTGCTTCCATTTGAAAATGCTAAATTGTCATAAACAACTTTAAATACCTGTCGCTTAATTTCCATCTTCATCATCATCTACATCTGCCTAAACACATCTCTGCATCTAAGAGTGTGTCTACAAGTGTGTGATTATATATGAATGCATGTCTGCATGACACTAAATTGTGTGTCCTCAGATATAAGAAGCTGCTAAATTCTGCACGTTTGTATGAACTGGAAAAGCATGATATTATTCTTTGCACCTGCACGGCTGCCGCCTCACCCAGCCTCACCAAGACACTCAGTGCACGACAGATCCTCATCGATGAGTGCGCCATGGCTACAGAACCCCAGACGCTTGTCCCATTGGTCAGCTTCAAACCGGAGAAGGTCAGAGTGACTCTTGACACATCTATAACAAACAAGTCTGTCAATAACATATAAACATATACACAAATAAAATGGACATAAATTGTACAGAAATGTTAAGCAAAACTTGCTGTAAAATACCTACACATAACTTAGACAAGACTTTCAAATAACCAAGAGCCTGCACAGCCTAAATAATTAAAGCACTGACACTAGGGTTTGGAAGACTCTTTATAGCAGATTAAAAAAATAGGAAGCTGGACACAAAGAATAAGTATATTGAACTCGTTACTAACTCACCTTTGAAATCAATACAGCAGAAAGAAATGTAGAAGCAGAATACACATAATAAGAATTTTTCTAAGCAAAACAGAATGACAATCATACATTTTTACCATGATTTACAGAAAACACCCACTACTATAATGTCATTGAGTGTAAAACTAGTTTATATACCAAAAAATCTTGACAGGCATATTTAAAACGAGAATCGTTTGATGACACATTAAAAGACTCCATTTAAGGATCATGGTGCAGGACCCAAATACTAATTAATTGTAATTTTTTAAATCTTTATACTTTGCCACTATCCTTCAAACCACTAGGTTTTACTCATTTGTCAGCAGGAAGTTCCATATTTAATAAGTACAGGTCAGAATAAGTCGATTTTTGTTTAATTTTTACATAAATATATCCATTACGCTGACTGACCATGTTTTGTTACTCTGAATGACATTTTGCCAAAAGGGGAGAGAATATCGTCATTGTTCCCATAATTCCAATGTTTTTACTAGTAGTCTGTATCATGAAATTAGATTTAATAATATTCCTGAGTAAATGATGGCAGAAGCAGATGTTGAAAAAATAATAAGCATTTACATTCTACTGTTCTTATGCTCCCTGCCATGCTTGCTTAGCTTGTCACTTTGTTTCTGACTTGCTCTGCCCCAAAAATTACTGCTTGCTGCTATATTTACATTATGAATACTTTCTGTTTGCCAACATAAATGACGTTATCAGGATGGGTAATTGGGGTGGAGAATCCCCTCAATGGCCTCTTTTGAACTTGTGACATAGTGAGGGGGGACTCTCTGTTCAGAAATATTGGTAAGCATTTATATTAACAATTGCAATCCTCAGTACATTTCTTGTTTCCTTGCTAAAGGCCCGTTCACACACCAAGTAAACTATAATGATAATGAGAAGGATATAGTCCTAAAAGTTGTTCTAAATATAAAAGAATAGCAAAGTCCACATCACAACTATAACTATAACGGCACACTGGCACAGAGAAACAATATAGTTGGAATTGCTTTCAGAGCTATTTTTTTCAGCAGATGAACACTAAAAACATTGACAGCCAATCAGAATCCATCCTCATTTAAAGCAGCGGACGACAAACCTGCAGCACATGCTTGGAATAAACAGCGTTATTGTTCGTTGGATGCTAATATAGTTATCGTTATGATTATCGTTCTTGGTGTGAACGGGCCTTAAGAGTGCTAAATTGTGTCTGCATTTACTTTTCAGCTTTTTGGCTTTTTACAGTGCCTAGCAACTAAGGGCATCTAAAATAAATTAATAACACAAATCAACCAATACAAAAATGCAATAAATAGTTATATTTGAACATATGTCAATGCTAAACATTCCTCATTTATCTGTAATATAAATAAGATGCTAAAATTGTTATCTATACAGTGATACTGTCATTCACAGAGAATTCACATTACACTGAATGAAAAAAGCATTACTTTGAATGACGAAACTACTACTTCAGCTTATATTGCAGGCTATCAACTGGCCACCTATGTCAAATAGTGAGCTTGACCAGTAAAGTTAATCACAGTTATTCACAAACTATTTTTCAAATTATCAACGAATACGTTTTTTTTTTTTTGGCATTTCACTGAATGACATGTGTTTTTGTAATTTAAGTTACCACACCATGAAAAGGTGAAATTATCAAATATTTAAAAGCAATAAACTCACTTTGCTGCAGCATCACACGATCTTCAGGGTGCCTTTTGATGATGTCACAGACTGCTGAAAGAGTATCAGATTTTTTATATATGATTTCTGAATGGTTACTTGTGCCTTTAACACTGAATGACCTCTAACAAACTGCATATTCGGGAACAAAAGTCCCCTGGTGATTTCAATACTTTAAAGATCAGAAGCTGTGTCCGAATTCCGTTTACTCATTCACTAATCCCTATATAGTGTATGGCATTTGAGTGCACTATATCTGCAAGGAGTGAACGAAATGAAGTGAGTGAAGAGCTGGAGCTGTCGTAGAAACGGCTTCGTCACACGTAGTGATAAAATGACATTTATCTTACATGTTTCTTACTTTATAAAATAATATTAATAACAATAACAATCATAATGACTTTATTTTGTAATTATACATACCTCCGTGCCATCTTTGTAGTTTCATCAATTGTATAATTGGTTTTTCATGCTTTATGTGTTTATAATCATTAAATACTATAAAAAAACTTAAAGCAAAAATAAATGCACATTAACAAGTGTACATTAATTCATGAATTTATTATTTTTAGTAAAGTTTTTTTTTTAGTTTGTTAGAAACTTTCATGCTCAGATGACGTGGTTGTTGAGCGCCCTCAAGAGACTGGTATGATTACATTAGAATGAACGCCTGGCTGTTAGTAAAACACATTCAATTGAGTTAATGCCTAAATAATAATAAAAATAATATTTCTTTACCTTACCTTTAAATTTCATTTAATTTTAAAATTCATCTATTTAATATTGTCTCTCTATATTTTAATGTTTTATTCAAGCAATGATTAATAAAAAAGGTAAAAAACTAGAACTAACATGAAATAAATGTTAAAGCAGAAATAAAAAAGATGTAATCTCTGGTTCAAACTCGATAGTTCACTTAGTCGTCTCCACATTGGATTTTGGAAAATAGTGTTTTAGTGAGTGTGTACATGGAATGTGTAAAGTAGTGAATGAATGTAGGGAATGAAGTCGCTCACTCAGAATACAGCCCGACACCCGACACAGTGCACTATATAGTGGGTAGGGAGCGGTTTCGGACACAGCTATAGTCCTTTTAATATAACGCAGCCAACACTTATTTAAAAATGCTAAGAAAACAAATATATTTTTTAACTTGGTATTTTGTGTATATTTAAAGATGTTATTGTAAAATAGCAAAGTCCGACCACTATGCTAAATGCCAATTTTACACTTTGGAACATTATTTCACCCATATTTTTATGTAAATAAAATCACTTTAGTAAATTTAATTTGATGCGGATACCAAAATGGTGACGTCTCGTCTTTGACCCTAAAGCATTTAAAGACAAAATAAATTAATATAATATAGTATAGTATAAAATAATAATCAAAATGGATGAAATGTGAGAGCAAATCGTGACTCAATACTGTTTTCTCCATGCAACAATCTATAACGTTTTTAACCATTAACGGTTAACTAGCATAAGCAAATCTAAATAAGGGACCTACTTCTTGCTACATTACTCTGACCTTACAAACATTTTCATTCACAACCTTCCGTGAGGGTTTTCTGATCCTTGTCACACTGTCTCATATACTCATCTTGCAGGTTGTGCTGTTGGGGGATCACAAGCAGTTGCGGCCGATCGTGAAGAATGAGCATGTGCGGAGACTGGGCATGACACACTCTCTGTTTGAACGTTACATGGATAGAGCACTACTGCTTGACACCCAGTACAGAATGGTACCTATATGTGCTTCACACACGGTATACTCTTACACACATTTATTAGTGTTTTTTACATTTATTACTCTTTCTTTAGCATGAAGAAATCTGCAAATTTCCATCAGAAACATACTACCATGGTAAGCTGAAAACTAGTGTGCCTGAACGAATCAGCGTGCTTCACGCTGAGACCGAGACAACAAGACAAAGCAAACACACTCTGTTTGGAGATATACGTGGAAAAGAGATCAGTTTGGTTGTTTCAACTGCACGGGGAAATGAGAACTCAAAAGCCAACCTTGAAGAGGTTAAGAAAGCTGTAAGTAAAATATGATGCAAACAAACAAACAAACAAAAAAGACTCGATTTACACCCAATTATTTTTAAGCTATGTTCAAACTGCATGTTTGCAATTACTGAACTCACCTTATTCATACAATTTTTAATTGAACAAAATATGGCACTATTATTGAAAAAAGTACCCCTTCCTGTTCTACATAACATTCCCTAATTTTGTTTTAGATAGAATTTTTTATTCAAGCCTGTATTGCTTCTCCTATAGTCCACCAGTAATTTGTCCACTGATCACATTCTGAGGACTTAACCCAGTCTATAAATTGTCACCCAAATTACTCATTTGTCAGGTTCTGGTGCTAATGAGCTTGCACCTACACAAATCAAGGCTAGATGTGTTTTTACGCAGGTTAAGATTTGCAGTCAGCTGGTATCAGTGGGCCGTGTGAAGCAGGAAGGCATTGCCATTCTGTCACCATATAACGCACAGGTGGCCCAGATCAGAGAAAGACTGTCCAGTGACTCCCAACTGAAGAGAATCACTGTCACCACCATTACAAAGAGCCAAGGTAATACTCTAAATCATTTCCTCTCTTTAGATCTCTGTATTTTTTTGTTTCCTTTATTTGATAATGCTAATGACAGTTGTTAGGTTAAAGGGATAGTTCACCCACCCAATAATGAAAATTCTGTCATCACTCACCCTCAAGTTGTTCCAAACCTGTATAAATGCCTTTGTTCTGCTGTACACAAAGATTTTTTTTCTTCCTACTGGTAGTCAATAGTCAATGGGGGGCGAGATCTGCTTGGTTACAAACATTCTTCCAAATATCTTCCTTTGTGTACAGCAGAACAAAGGCATTTATACAGGTTTGGAACAACTTGAGGGTGAGTAAATGATTTTGGGTGAACTATCTCTTTAATGCTGTTGAATAGTTTTGATTTATTAAATGTTTGGGACTGTGTCACTTTACAATAAGGTCTCATTTGTAAACATTAGTTAACTAACATGAACTAACAATAAGCGAAACATTTGTTGTATACAATAGTATTTATTAATCTTTGTTAATGTTAGTTAATATAAAATACAGTCGTTAATAGTTTGTTCATGTTAGTTAACAGTGCATTAAGTAGCGGTAATGTTAACAAATACAACTTAATTTTAATAATGTGTTAGTAAATGTTGAAATTAACATTAACTAAGATTAACTAAGGCTGTAGAGGTATTGTTAACTAAAGTAGTTAACTAATGAAACTTTATTGTAAAGTGTTTCCGTTTTTTTCCTAAAAGATTCTTGTGTTCTCATGTATACAAAAATCTGATGACAAAGAGCATTATAATGATGTGACTGCAGGTAGTGAGTGGCAGTATGTGATTCTTTCGATGGTTCGCTCCTGCCCCAGCAACGAGATTGAACTTCTGCCTTCAAGGGAATGGCTCTCCAAACACATTGGCTTTGTGGGTTATGAAAACCAAATCAATGTTGGCATCACAAGAGCACAGAATGGGCTATGCATTTTGGGTAATCCCTACATTACATTCATATATTCTTAACATAATTACTAAATACATATCCCAGTGTACTAAATCACAATGTTTAATACAAAAGCATTTCATTTTCTATATTTACTATTATAAGATACAAATATATATTTTTAAATGTTGTGCTTTTCAGGCAATCAGAAGGTACTGAACTGCAGCCCAGCATGGAAGAAACTACTGAAAGATTATTCAGGTCGCGGCTGTGTGGTTTCTGCGGACCAGATAGCAGTACACAGTGTCCGTTAAATCAGATTTTAAATGAAGTTGGATTGATTTTGAATCATTTTACAAACAGTGTAAATACTTATTTTTTAAAGGCCCCCTGAAATCAAAATTTTAGTTTTTTAGCTTTTAGTATGAATATGTTAGCCTTAAGGTTATGAATGGTGAATGGGGCTGGTGTTATCCAAAACAATGACAAAACTTGCATTTAGGTGCTATAAGCATTTAAAACTTACAGTCTCTTACTTCCGCTAAAATGGTTTTATGACATCACCGCGGACTTCAGCTTCTCATCACATCTTCTGTCCAATCAAATGCTCTCTAGAATCTAAAGCGTCCCACCCCCTATGCTATAAATACCACCTGGCCAAAGCGACCGTTGGCATGTCACGGAGCAATATAGGTTGGAGGTGTGTGTTCGGTTGCTCAAACGCTCGAGTTTTATTCCGTTTATTTCCGCTTAAGAATGAAATGGCTAGAATTTATTCACACCTCTACTATTGAATCCAACGTATCATCAGTGCTCGGATTCGCTTCCATGGTACTGTCAAGTACGAATTGCAATATGTGAGGTAAACTAAACGCTATTGGCTATTTGAAAAGGGGGAGGAGCCATTCAATGTCCCGCCTTAGCTTCCTGTTTCAGTGGAAATTATGTCAACACATCATACAAAGCTGTGCGTTCCAAGGCATTTCAGTGGGCCTTTAAGATTATATTTTTAATTATACATTCCAAATTGCTTGTATCATTCCAAACCATTTTAAAATGGTTACGATTATATTAATGAACTGACAGATTTGAAAATCTAGCCATTCCTGAAATATTATATTAATTTAAAACTATGGCAGCTTAAGATGATTTTTTTTACATATATATTTACTACATATATCTATACAAACGCTTGTTAATCGATTGTAAAAATAAAAAAAAATAAAAAAAGGGTGAGGGCCATCATTGCCCTTGTCTGTGTTGTCTTTAACTTGGAAGAAAACCAAGTTAAACAATTATCAAACCGTTAAAATACTTTCTGAATTTTTCTGGAATTTTATTAAATTTTTTATGACAGTGGTGGCTAAAGTCAATTTACCACAGTCACATTATAGTAACAATTGTTGTAACAATAAGCGTAGCACTAGTGTATCACATTCAATTTGACCAGTACACAGAATTTGGCTTATACATAAATGAACAGCTTGTATTTTGCACATTTATGAGACAATTATTTGTCTTTTTTTTGTGTTCAGCAGAAGAAATAAATTCATACATGATGCGAGGAGATCCAGTCAGATGATTAAATCAAATTTTATTTCGTAGCAGCAGACAATCCAATAATAAATGAGAAATAATAATATTTCATCCATAATCATTTCATAAAGAAACATAACATGAACAGTTCAAATCATTTCTAATATTTCTAAGTAAAATATAAGTCACACTCTCTCTGAGTATAATATTCTTGCATAAAGAATAGTCAAATTGTTAAGAGATCTCTCTTTGAAAAGACAAATTGCAAAAGAGCCAGGTTGGAGTACAAGAATATACTAACCTGTACAGAAATTGAACTCCCTCTTATGCAGTTGCTTATCGGAACAGAGTTAAGTTTCTCTTTTCATAGTATATCGTATCGAACCAGACCCACAAGACACAAACATATCTAGCTTTCATAGTTTCATACCCTGGGGTGATCGCTCTGTACCACCATATGAGTCAGGAAGTCATGGGTCTCAATGCAAAAAAAAAGAAACTGCTATACAACGTGTCCCTTCTGCAAGATGTGTAACCAAGGTTAAAAAAAATGATCACATTAACTGAGACATTCGAGCTACTTGTGGTCTGTCTATCGGAAACTTCTAGGCTTTCGGCCACATCTTACACTTACAAAAGTTCACCCCAAGTCAGTCAGCTACATTGAGGCATAAGGATTAATTAAAGAAAAGCACTACATTTCAAATGATAATAAATGATAAACACTTCAAACTACATGATTTCTTAAAATATGATTGACGTGAATAAATGATATTTAAAATATGAAAAATGATAAATCAAACAAGAGTAAATGATGACAGAATTTTCACTTTTGGGTGAACGATCCCAAAGGAAAAAAAACTCTTGCACGTGCTATGAGGCGTTTTAGTGGGTACATTAATTTTAACTTGTCCACATAACTATTAAGATTTAACTGATTTAATTAAGATGTATTATTATTATTATTACGGACACTGTCTGTAATGCTCTCCAAATACACTCTGACGATGTATAAACTTCTCTTCTGTATTTTAAAAAGCATTTGATCTGATATCTAATCAGCGACAGCATATAGAAAAGGGAATCACACTCTTTTTTGAAGAGCAGTTGTAGCCTAAAGCCACTGAACATTATAAAACTCCTGTCATTACAGCAACAACATAAAAGGGTTGTTCACAGCGAAATTAAAATTAGTTACCCCGTCCATGTCTCCATTCCGGTATTCTTTCTTCAGTGGGACACAAAGGATCAGAATGTCCTCTGGCAGATTTCAATATAATTAAAGAACATAACTTTAAATGTCAAGCTAAAAAAGACTAAAATATCAAAAAGTAGTCTTCTCAGGACACACAGCTTAGCTTTGTGTAAAGATTATGAGGAACAAATTGAAATTCATTTACTAGGTATTTCACCGTTGAGTCTCACTATAAGACAGTTTTCTGCCATCAAGTAATAGCGCTTTTCACAGTAGGCCTACACAGTTTTACAGAAAGACCGATATTGTATAGTAATTTAATTGTATATTTAGAATATAACTTAAGAACGAGAAATGTTTAATTTCACAATCTATAGCTTCGGTTACATACTATGAAACATAAGTTAAAAGACATTAACGGTCGTTATAACGTAGTTCAAACGACTTATATAAGGTAACCATGAGGCACTAAAGCGATTACCCATAAAATGTGCTTGAACCAATGAACCAATAGGGTTGCTTAATTGGGTCCTAAGGTGGAACACATCTTTTAACTGCACGACCTAGATATCCATAATAAACCTGGGCTGCTTCTCATTTCTTATTTTTGCATCCTCATTTCCTTTCCTGGCTTCCTTTCCTCGAGTCTCAGCTCCACCCTCTGTAGGATGCGAGGGAAGGCTGCAAGGAAAGAAAATGAGGACGGAGGAATCGAATGAAAGCTTTGGAATACTTGATCACTTGAGCGTCACTCCACAGCGTCACCAGCAGCTCTCAAATGATCTACCCTTATTTGTTGTCGAAGGTTATTTAAGAAATTCATAATACATAATAATGAAATATGTGAGATGTGTGGTTTATATAAACTGCAAAGGTAAAGTATGAATTAAAATGATTGTGATGATGTGAAGGGGGAGGAGAATTGATACGTGCATCTCCTTTAGTCAATAAAACACTTCCGCATAGGATACACCTGTGTATCCTCACTCATGACTCTCCTGGAGGCCTCCTCACTCCTTGCGGTGCGATTATAGAATTGACTTTTGGTGCTTCTCAATTGTTATTTGTGCATCCTCGTTTCCTTTCCTCGCGTCTCAGCTCCACCCCTGCAGGATGCGAGGGAAGGCTGCAAGGAAAGAAAACGAGGACAGAGGAATGAATGAAAGTTTTTTTTATACTTTGGAATACTTGACCACTCGAGCGTCACTTCACTGCGTCATAAGCAGCGCTCAAAGGATCTGCCCTTAAGTTGTTGAAGTTTGGTTATTTAAGAAATTAGTAATAAATAATAATAAAGCAAGATACCCTGTTGAAATATGTGAGATGTGTGGTTTATATAAACTGCAACGGTCAAGTATAAATTAAAATGATTGTGACTGACGTGAAGGGGGAGGAGAATGTATACGTGCATCACGTTTAGTTGATAAAACACTTCCGCAAAGCATACAACTGTGCATCCTCCTCGCTCATAGCTCCTCTGGAAGCCTCCTCACTCCTCGATCCTCGCAGTGCAATTAGAGAATTGAGATATCCTTCAAGATGGCTGAGCTCGATCGGTTTACGGGTCATAGGATGGAGGACGGAGGATCGAGGAGGGATATTGAGAAGCATAGATATCCATAATAAAGGCTAGATGTCTCGTCCACGCTGCTGGCCAATGGAGGTCGACGTCAGCACCTGGCGGCCATCTTGTCACAGGCAGCTCACTCACTCGTAGCATTGTGTTCATGGTGCATGTACTTTTTAAATAACCATAACTTGCTCAATTTTCTACCGATTTTTAAACGGTTTGGTTTGTTATAAACATCAGAGATGTAGTTATGACACTGCACACTTATTAAAAATAAGTGTATAAATAAATAATCAACCAGAATTATCAAGCCACGTTAATAACTTTTGTAAGAAACCAAACCGTTTGAAAATCCATCAAGATTTCAGCAAGATACGAGTATTTATGTTCTCACCATACATCAGTACCACATAGCCCGCCAGAAAGCTAGCCTGTGACAAGATGGCCGCCGGTGATGACGATAGAGACTCTGCCGTAAGACATATAGCCTTTATTATGGATATCTATGTTGAGAAGCACCCACGATGTCCTTCAAGATGGCTGAGCTTGATTGGTTTCCGGGTCATAGGTGGAGGAGCGAGGAGGGATATTGAGAAGCACCCCTGCTTTCGGCGAGATTCTGAAGTGTGCATACGATGGATAGACACTTTACTATCCTATGAGGCCACGGGAGAGGATTTGCGAATGACAGTGAAGCGACAACGCTGGTAGGTCACATGTGAAGTGTAGTAGGCCTATGTCCAGATGATACTACACACATTCACACAGAATGTACTTTTTTAGATGTTATGAATACTTATTAGAAATAAGTAGCCTACTTACTCAAGAGATGCGATTTCGGATACAGCCCATTAGTTGTCACGTAGGGTAAAAGACAAGACTGCGAATGATAGTACTTGAGATCGACCCAAGTTGACTTAATATCATGAGTAATGCCTTAAATTTCAGAGTGTTCCTCATACAAACCTTTACAGAAGAATTGCTCACATCGTGTGGACTACCTTTATGATTTTAATTGACTCTATCTGGAGAGCTACTGAAAAAGTTAGCAATAAATTTGCGTTAACGCCCAATAACCACTAGATGGTGCCCAATGACACCAGTTTATTTGTTCGTTCTTTCTCATCCGACTTTGAAAATCTGGGATTCAAAATGTAATTTAAACCATACTCATATATCATGCTGGAGGACATGATCATCAGGTTTTTACACCGACTTCTGGAGTTCATGCGGCTATGCAAACGCTACTCCTCAGGAGAGCCAGAAGCTTCTGTTTTTAATCATTTAAAAGTACTATCGTGATGCCATAAGGCTAGATAACATCTTATCTTTTACAACAATAATAATCAAAATTAATAAGTTTGTTTGCTGGCAGTCGATGCTTCTTACCTCATCTCGGCTTCTGGCACAAGAAAGACACATCAAGAAGCCTAACATATATAAAAGGCTTTAAAAGTTTCCACTGCTTTAAAGCTCAACCTGGGCCAGTGGAGTTTGATCTCAGAACACTCATTCAATTCATGCCAGAACAAATGATCTCCTCCGTGCTATCATTATTTTAAAGCTCTGTACCCTTACCTTTTTTTAAGTCATCAGTTGTTTCTGTTTATTTCTCATAAGCACTTTTTAGGTAGAAACAGCCACATAAAAGATGATTATTTAACTAAACATATCTGAGAACTCAACTCTTGAATTATGAAAGCTCAACGTCTAATCAATAAAATTGGTTTTGTTAACAGATTTTGGTGTCAGTTGGGGCAGCAGGAATTAGACTTTGTAGTTTGTCAAACACAAGTTTTCACTATTTAGTCACCAAAATGCATAAGGACATACAGCAGGCCTCACTCTTGAACAGAATGGTAAAACACATCAGAAAGTGTTAAAGCTGTGAAACAACTCCATTCGGTGTACCTAATTAATCCTTAAAACATTAAAGGATGGCCCTAATAACATCTGTCAATGTACTTGAGTCTTTGGTTCTCATTGATACCGATCTCAGTCTTCATTAGCTCTCAGTCTCAGCCAAAGAGCTCAAATGTGAAACATGTTTTCATTTAAAGTTGTTGCATTTTCAAGGCTCATGTGAATTAAGTCTTCACTCAGGATTGTGAAAATACATGGAAGAATGAGAACAGTCCCACACACTCGATAAACAAGCACATTCTGCTGTTTACAGAAGGATTCTGACCTCATTATATCACAGTCCACATGGTAGCTGAAAACCGCTCACTGAATCCTGCAGTATGTAAACTGTGACTTTTTTTTCTCTCCATTTAAATTATAATTGATGGGCTAGATCAAATATTTTATGAATTATAAGACACTGTTTAACACACTTTCCAAAGCTGCACCTTAAGGGAATTCAGTGATTGATTGGATGGGAGTTGATGTCATCAACCATGTGCTTAGGATTCTGCATTGATGTCATGATGATTGTATCTATTTTATTAACCACAAGTGTGCCCATTTTCTGTTGTGCAAGCATATAATTAATGACCTGTTGACACATTAGTTGTTCGTAGTGTCTGTTTAAGGAAATTGTGACTGATTTTAATATTTCCTAACCCTTTAATGATCAGTGGTTATTTGCACCGGCCTAGTATTAGTAGTAGTAAACAATTTTAAGATCAATTTATCATGTTAAATACAGAGGATTGTTGAACTCATGCTCATTTAGAAAGCAATTAGTTTTTGAACCTACTCATTTTTTATGTTGAGCTCTATATATACATACAAAATGCAAATCATACAGACTTGAATACACGTTTTTTAAATTTATTAAAATTCATACTTATGGAAATATTTATGAAACTAGTGATTAGGATGCGTATACCATGCATGTTTTCAGGTGTATATATTATATATTAATACTTTTTACCTGATGGTGACCAGGGCCGGCCCGAGGCATAAGCGAACTAAGCGGCTGCTTGGGGCCCCTTGGCCACCAGGGGGCCCCCCTAATCGAGTCGAAAAATCGAAAAATATTTTTTTAGATAACTTAAACAAGTGACATAAATAAATGAATTAATATGAATGAATGAATAATTAAAGACAATAAAAGAAAATTCTGATTTCATGATCAATATACCTCCCTACAACTGCTGCTGTGTCTGCCAGCGTTTAAGTCATGCGCATAATCTAGACACCTCGCGCGTGCATAGACAATTCGTGCGCAACTGCGCATACTCGCTGACTCGCGGAAATGTTAAGCAATCTCACAAAAAAGGACGTATCTCTCTGGTGCCGAAAATAGAACGAAGAAAATGACAGAGGAGGAGAAAAAAGGAGCAAGATAAAAGTATGTTTGCATGATTACTTACGGTATGTTTTGTGCAGCAATTGAACCATTCCCATCTACGGCAAGCCCAGAGGGGAAAAATACATTGCATACACACATATATACAACGAGCGCCAGTATATCATTACCGGTATTATAGTAATAGACTTTGTTGGATTCTGTCATGTGCAATCTAACAAAGTCTGTTACAATAATACTAATAAAAAAAAGACTTTGTGGACAGTTACACTATTGAGACAGTTGAGAAATAATAATATTTTTACAGTTTTCAACAATAATTGTCATTGTTGAACCCTTGCTCTTATTATGTTTTTGATTTCTCAGTTGTCATTATTTTAGCAAATAATTTATTTGATATGTTTTGAGACAGTTTGTTTTAAGAAGTTTCAAAGAGTTAGTAAAAGTTAAAAAAAGAGAGTAAAGAGAGTAAGAGTAAAGTAAAAGTAAAAAAAAAATATTTAAGTAGGCTATCTATTTTTTATTAAGTATTTATTTTGTATTTATACATAACCTCACTGTAATAATTTATAATGTATCATTGTTGCGTGAATTTTGTGTCAATAATCGTCAAGCACAGGTGACTCCGCGTAGTGGGAGGGGCCCCCAAATCAAATTCTGCTTAGGGCCCCCAAAAGGCTCGGGCCGGCTCTGATGGTAACGCAACTTTTAGATCTCCGCCTGCCTAGGCTACTCCACATCATTCAAGTCATTAAATCAAAACTTTTGTTGGAAATGGTATAAATATTCATTAAAAATATTTGAAACGAACATGAATAGATTACATTTGTATTTTGCACATGCATTTAAAACCAAATTGTTAAACACTAAAAAAGTGTTTGCTGTTCCTAATGTATCGATGATCCAAATGTAGCCAAATGTAGCCTATACATCAATTTTGAAATTCCATGCAGCCTATTTATATTCACACCGCAGCCCAACAGTAGCCTGCATTCTTTCGCAAACATAGGCTATTGATCAACTAATGATTAACAAAATTCCTCTAAATCCGAGCGTGACTACACACTTAGTCTGTGCTTTTATGAAAGCACAACCTTTATGTTTTGTGAGTATAAAACGCCCAAAAATGTGCTTGATATATGTTTTTGGAGTGCTGGTCATAACAAGCGGAGTTTTTAGCCAAGACACAACAACCGTACTGCCAGAGGTTCGAGGTAAGCTTTATTTGTTCAGAAAACACACTCTTTTAACTCCTACATACAAACACAGCGTGTTGGATCTGTCCAAGCCTGTCTCTTTTCCTCCTCACCTCCCTCAACAGAAGTGTTTGCAGCAGTGGGTTCATCTGTGAAGATACCGTGCACTGACGGAGAGGAAAAAGGGGTGGAGTGGAGATTGAACAGCTCAGTGCTCGTCTCCAGCCCCGTTCTCTTCATACAGAACACTAGTTTGAAGAACCAAGGCATCTACACCTGCCACCAACCAAACGGAAACCTGATACTAACAGTATCTCTACATCTGGGATGTA
This sequence comes from Tiaroga cobitis, assembly GCA_030578255.1. Classification (NCBI taxonomy): domain Eukaryota; kingdom Metazoa; phylum Chordata; class Actinopteri; order Cypriniformes; family Leuciscidae; genus Tiaroga; species Tiaroga cobitis. The sequence goes on along the minus strand of CM060592.1, from coordinate 42,960,879 downwards.
GGTTTATGCATATTTTCCTTTATTAAAAAAATGATCTCACTATCCCAGAGAGCTTAAATTCAGAATTAAATTGAAATTCTGTTCTGTTTGCGCTATTTAGATCCCCCTTCTCCTCCGGATGTGCATTGTTGGTCTCCAACTTACCCTAAAAGGGCCATATGTTCTTGGACACTGACTCCAGACCCAATACTTCCAACACACTATATTGCTACATACAGGTATGTTCCTGTACATTAAAATGCATTGGTATAATACAAGATTAGTTGTAAAATTGGTGTAAAGTATTTGAGTAAATGTAGTTACTGGACTTAATCTTTTTGGCTACTTTGTATTTTGAATAAGCATCAAAGATATTAGCAACTTTTACTCTAGACTACATTTTTGAAAAAGTATTTACTCTTTACTCCAATACATTTGTGATGCGTAATGAAATTACTCTTTACATTTTGCATGGCACCTAATTTTTTCTGCAGCAGTTTATTTCTGCTACAGAAGTGATATCGCCATCTACAGGGCATTGTTTTTTCCCCTTATGAACCCAAACTTGTCAAGGCTACTTTGCACGGATTAGTTAGAAGTTTCTGAATCGCATGTGTTTCATATGAGATGAGGGCATGGCCATAACCAGCATGTCTAGTGCAAGTAGGCTTTGACTAATTAATTGTACTTAATATTATTTTATCTAACCAATAGACCTTTTTGAAGGATATTGGTTTTCTTATGCCCTTTTTGAAAACTGGAGCTTAACTGAGACTTGAGTGTTTTGTAGGCTTTTTAAGAGGCTGTTGTGTCGACCTTGATTTTATTGCAATATTGAGGTGTTGAGTTTTATTTTAATTTTAGAAAATAAACATGTGATTGCTCTCCTCACAATCCCCCGGTTTCTTGTTTTTCACTGGCATGTCTCTTATGTGTTGAGGACTAGTGCATCTTTAAACCTACATTTTGTACGAGTAAAATACTTAATCCTACTGTTAAAATCTGATGCTCTATCCCCCCAGTTTCACAGACGAGGTTTTAGCCTAGTCCCAGACTAAAATGCATGTTTGAGCTGTTTTAACTGAAAGCAACTTACACTGGCATATCTTAAATATGTCAGTGTCATTGTTTTGTCTCAAGATGCACACCAGTAATATTTTTAAGGCACATTTATAAAATCTACTTAAATATCCTCCTAATCGAACTAAGGCCTAATCCTGCTTAATCTAAACCGTGTCTGTGAAACCATGTCTAAGACTTTTACTCAAGTCATATTGGAATTGGTGGTGACTTGTAAATTGTTACAATTAGTCATTTGCACTGTAAGGTATCTGTACTTTTACTCAAGCATGGTTTTTAGGTCTTTACACCTCTCCAAATCTGTTTCAAATCTATTTAACGCTATATATTGTCTATATGAATTATCGTTTGAAGCTTCAAAAATGACGTAAAAGCAGCATAAAAACATCATTAAATAGTGCATATGACTTGTGCTCTATTCCAAGTCTTCTGAAGAAACTGTAGCTTCTGATTCATGAGCGAATCATTCAGATTGGTTTTGTGAACCAAATACACTGATTAACTGAAAAGATCCAATTAAAAAGAATGATTTGTTCACGAATCAGACATAATTTTTCATGGATTTGGATTAACATGAGTATTAGTGAGTAAATAAATAATGAATATGTACTATTGCTTTATTTTGAATATTGTGCTGCAATTTATATTGTACCTGTTGTATAATTCACCATATATCTGTATGATTTACTATACATAATTCAAATGTAGAATAATAGTTCAGAATATTTGCTTCTGAATTTAAATTTAGGAGTTTTTCAGAACCACTCTCAAGTGCCCGTCAATGCCAGAAATGGGAAGAACAAGACAGGCAATGTGTGCTAGAGGAACTGGAGATCTTTGCAGGAGAACCAACTCTTATCAACATCACAGCTATTAATGCTCTGGGAAGCACAACACGCATATGGCCATTTATATTTGAGCAGATAGGTGAGCTTTTCATTGGTCTCTTCTACCATTCCTTTCATTCCCCTGGTTTGCAAACCAGTGCCACTACAGAAAATGAAACGGTTGCTTTGTTCACATCTTGATGCATATGCCATGATTTTCTATTGAGTGTTTTTTATCCCTGTCTTTGGTTGTGTTGTAGTGAAACCTGATCCTCCGGTGAATGTGAGCGTGATGGTAATGCCAGGCAAGAAGTTGTCTGTTCAGTGGGGTCCACCACCCACTTGGCCGGATCCTGTCAACTTTCTCCTTAAATACACAGTAAAATACCACTGGGGCAAACCTGGGACAGCTAGAACTGTGAGTTTCCTGTGTAAACGGTGTTAAGTAAACGGTGTACAGTGTTAAAGCTGTAAAGTACTAAAACAAAAATCACCAAACGGAACAATTAAAGCAGTATTTGCAAAGTTACCTCATACAGGAGGGAAATATTTCATTCTTGAACATTTTTTGTTTTCTAGCTTGGCCCTTATGAGTCTAGCAAAATGGTTCTGAGTGGACTGGTGGCAGGAAGGACTTATTACATCCAGATATCTGCAAAGGACTTCCTTGATGATGGGCGGACCAGTGACTGGAGTGCACCAATAAGTGCCACTATACCCATCAACTGATATGATGAATCACTACATTAACCAAAAGGGTTACGTTTCAATGTTTATTATGTCACCGAAGTGTAACTTTGTTTATAAAGGCATTGATAACCAATATGCCAGTTCAATTTGCAGAATTAAAAAAAAAAAAAGACAAACACCCAGTATAGCTCCATTTGTAAATAATCACAAAGCTTGTAAGCATCTCGAAATTGTTCTTATCTAAACTGATTTTAACTGGTTTGTGAAACAAGAAAATCACACTTTTTCAAGCAGCAAATAAAGAACAAAAATGAATGCCCGTGTTTAGTAACACGTCTCTTTTTATTAAATAAAATAAGGGGTTTAAAAGAATACTGATGTTTTACCAATCTAACCCTTTATTTATACACTAACCTTAAAATGAAATTTTTTACTAAATACTATAATAAAGTTTAAGTTTAGATTTTCATTTGTCTAATTGTCAGTTTGCTATGTACTTATGTCATTTTTATTTTAGTTTAAAAAATATTTATATTATTTAGCTTTAATTCATTTTAATTTAAAGTTTTAATACTTTTTGCACTTCACAACTTTCAGCAACAACTTCAACTTATTGAATTTATTTGATTGAAATATTATATACTATTGAAATTATTATTTCAGTTAGTTGCCAACACATTTCATTTAAGGTTATGGTTTTTCATTTAATATAAATAAATGTGTTTGTTTTTGTTTTTTTATTAATTTCAGCTTTATTTCAATGAACAAAAATTATTTTTAATTATGTTTTTTTTGTTAACAAAAACGATTATTATGAAACCATTCAGAATAAAATTAAAGTAATAGTTCACCCAAAAAAAAAAAAATCCAATGCACATTAATCGAAATTGCATGGGGACAAATTACTGATTTGACCAGTTCAAAACTTCTCATGATAGAAAGAATGAAGGTCAAGTTTTGAATGCGAGTGAGTAAAGGATGACAGACTGTTTTTGTGTCTGAAATATTCATTTTAAAGAAAACAACTGATATGAATGAAACTGAAAGATACTTATTATACTCATCTCTTTGCACAAAATCAGATGCCAGGTAGTGAAGATTGTGACTGTTGCAGATACTTCACTTTAGCGTTTCCCTTTTAACTTAATTCATTGACATGTAAACAGCTAAATCCTGTTTTTATAGGTGCCAACAAAGCAGCACATAAATTCAGTCTAATACGTCAACAATCAGTGGTGTTACAAACTCGGAATGACGAACACCCAGGGAGAAAGAGGGTGCACGAGGCAGGTGTGCCGTCACCTTCTCTGGGCTGTGCGTGCCTGGGCCAGGCTTCCTCGTGGCATCGATGCCATTATTATGACGGCTTTGCATGGAGAAAGAAGGCTGTCTGTTCAGGTAAACACTCGGTTCTGTGCTGTTGTACCGGCAGGGTCCTGGGGTCATGGACAGATCCTCCGATGGACCGCCTGCTTTCCTGCGTGCTGACATGGTGAAGCTGGCGCTGGAGGATTTGTGGGGGACGTGGGAGCCGAAGAGGTTGGGTAAGGTGTAGCTGTTGGGGGCGGGTACAGGATCCACACTGCGGTAGCGTGTGCGGAAGGCCATGGTGTAAGACGGAGGTCTGTGGTGAAAGCTCAAAGGTGGAGCTTTCTCAGGACTATAGGCTCCTGGTCCAGGAGTCTGGAATGTATCAGCTGATCAGAAACAGAGAACCAACAACTGCTTTATATGATTGTGTATGCCTTCTCGCTGCAGTTATGTTACAAATTATTATGCACGTGATATAGCGGTATAGGATTTCAAAGAAAGGATCTGTACTTTTACTCGAGTATGGTTTTTAGGTACTCTTTGCACCTCTGCAAATCTGTTACAAATCTATTGAACGCTATATACTGTCTATATTAGTTTTAGTTTTTCAAAGAAAGTGTCTGTTTGTTTTATTTCTATCTTATATTTTTAGATAACATGGTTTGTTAAGTAGTTTGCCTGGTCTTTTTGGGTAAATGGAAAACCTACTGAAAGAGGTTCCAGATTATTAAGCAGTTCTCGTGCAATATTAGCCTGGCTACGTCAGACTTCCTACTTCCGCTAATTTCATTTCGCTCCTGTAGTCAGTCTGAGATAGCAGCCTATCTTTCTGTTTTCCACCGGCCTGAAAACAGCCGGGCCAATCAACGAACAGAGGGCGGGCTGAAAGCCGTGACGTAGTCGGTAAGCGCCGTGTTTAAGATTATAGGTCAGGGAAATCGAAAACGACCGCTGATATGGAGACGCGGATGCAATTCGCTCTGTTGTGGAGAATATTCCCGGCATTAGCAAACTGAAGCCCGAACACGAAGAGTGTGTATTAAACATTTTGAATGGAGGTGATGTTGTGGCCCTACTCCCTTTGGGAAAAGTTTAATTTATCAACTATTACCGATCGTCAGCGAGAAACTGGGGAGCCTTTTGACAGGTCAGTGTCTCTTTTCTTTTCCAGGTCTTAAATACCGTAAAACTTCAAATAATAGCCCGGGCTTTTATTTGCCCAAATCGTCGAACTGCACCGGCTTGTACTTGAGATAGGCGTCTAACTTATATGAGACAGGCCTTTATAGTTGAGATGTTGTTCATTGAGATGTTGTTCCTAGAGTCTATAATCTCTAAAAATCTCCAAATGCTCCACGTGAAACCGCGGTCTTCCGACCTCTTACTATCTTGTCGATTGATTTTTATGAATATGCGCGAGGGAGAGAGAGAGCAAGACAGCGCTCGTGTTGTTTGTAGACGTGGGAGTGCGCGCGCGCGGCCGGGGCTCTCTCTCTCTCTCTCTCTCTCTCTCTCTCTCTCTCTCTCAGCAATCATTCTATTACATCACTCACAGATCAAAAAAGTCGTTTACAGCCATGTTCACTCGGGTATTTCGCTCGCATCATCAAGTGTTTACAGTGGAAGTTCGATCATAGATTTGAGTTCGATGCATGATGTCTGTGGTTCGATGCGGCTGTGTCGGCGCATAACATACGTCATAAACAAACTTATCTGATTGGCTTACGGGTAACCAATGATTTTAAACTTCAGTACGCGCCCCCTAGCGAGAGAGAAAACACTTCTCTATTATGCTATCCCAGACTCTGTGTACGAAGCAAAGTGAAGTACCAGAGTCTGGTATTACCAGGCTAGTGCAATATGGGGAAGAAGAAAGATCTTTCTGAAGATGAAAAGCATCAAATGGTGTAATGTCTTGCAAAAGGCATGAAAACAACTAATATTGAGCAGAAACTGCAAACTATTAAAAGATTTGCGAGTGATTTAGAGCACAGAAACTTTCCTTTATAAGCCTTTTTCTAAAACGAGTACTTTTGTGCTCTAAAAAACTAAAATCTGAATGTTTATTGTACTGAAATCCTACTAATATGTCACTTGCATAATAATTTGGAACACAGTGTAAAGTGAACATGACATACAAATAATGCTGTTTACTTCCTAATACACATTACCATTCGTATTGTGCAAGATTCATCAGTGCAAATTATTGAAAAAGGAAAAAACATTAACAATTCCTCTTGTTCAACCCCTTCATACTGGCAATGCCCATATTCATGATGCAACCAATCACAGATGAATCAAATCAAGTATTTTTCTCATTCATTTTTCACATAGAGATTTTTTTTCAAGTCTTTATTACAGACTTATAAGTCATGAACCACACCAACCAGCTACAGGGTGAATCAACATTACAAACTTTGATTTGAAGAAAACAGTATTTGAAAATCGGACTAAAAGACAAACACATAGAGACAAATACATACAAGTATTTAAGTAGTTTGAGAGCATAGGACACTGACTATTACGTCATTCGCAGTCGTCCTTCACGTGAGAGAATCTGCTGTTTAACATGATTATTTAACAAGTTGGATTAATGTCGGCTGTTGGCTTCAACAAAAACATATATACCATACTTTAAAAACCTCGGTAACACTTTAGATTACAGCCCAGAAAGTACTGCGTAATTAAAGCGATTTTACAGCGTAAACTTCGGTAATTATAGTGTACCTATAACTAGTGGTGCACGATATATCGGCCGCCGATATAACATCGGCCGATATGGTCAATTTTTTACACATCGGTATCGTTCCGATGTCAAAATAGGGCCGATGTGAACAGGCCGATAATCATTCGTGTGTAGATGTGAGTGCGGGGGTGGGGATGTTTGTTTTTGCAGGAGCGCATTCATTACAAGCTCAAGTCCTGTCAGTTTAAACATCAAGCGCAAGAAGACTGGAACTTGCATGCTGTTTTCTGTCAGCCTTACTAAGGCGTATTTTTGTCCCGCCGAAGCCTTATTTGACCGGTGAGTGAGATGACCGACTGCTGCGCTTGTTTAACTGAGGGAACGAGCAGAGTGAGTGAAAGCCCCGGTCGCGCGCACACCGTCTTCAGACGGTTTTGCTCTCTCTCCCTCCCTCGCGCATATTAATGCATTGAGTTGACTGAATATCTTTGAGAATACACGATGATAAAAGGTCGGAAGACCGAAGTTTTTTTTTCTGAACTACCACTGGTTGTGAATTGTGCTAAAACGTTACCTTATCTTCTCTGAAAAGCTTTCCACACATTCAGATGACATAAACCACACTTTCAATAAACAAAACAAAAATCTATCTAGTGATGAAATGTTTTCTGTGTTGAGACAAATCTTGTGCGATGTCCTAAACTGCCGGGACAATCACACAACGTGTGCCGTGGTCCGTTAATGACACGTCCGATTCGCGGAAGATTTTTAGAAGATTTTTTCTCTATAACGAAACTCATTTGAACCGCGCGCGCCTCCCGGACTGTTTATCCGCTCGGCTCAAAGTCCAAACGGCAGCGCGAGCTCACTAGAGCAGACGCGTTCTGGCTCACTGGATCTCGCTCACGAGATCCAGTGAGAAGCGCTTGAATTCAGCTTAGAACACAAATGTCTCAGTGATTTAAACCAGTTTAAAGGCAGATGAAACGGCGCTGACGAACAGGAGAAACACTGCGCAACGAGACAGTCGGAAGCTTTTCCGTCTACAAATTCCCATAATTACCATGGATTTAGGCTACTATAACTACTGCACCATGAAATGTGGGATATACATATTGAAGTGTATTATATTATTAATATAGACAATGTATTAAAGGATTAATGGAATATAATTACAGTATTTAATGTATTTAGGCTATACTGTTTTTCATACATTTCATGAAGAAACGTGCCATCAAAGTCAGGCAACACAAACCTGTTTCAAGACTTGAAACAATATCCCCCATTAGCACATGCAGAAACTAAGAAATTAATTTTCCAATAAAGATATTAATTTTGTTAAGGAAAAATTACACATGTTTGAATGTTCTACCTCAGATTTGTGAAATGTTTACCTGTTTGGCAAGTGTTTGTCATGATATGTTCTGACAATAAAGAGTAGTTTAAAACCACAATTAACGGTCTGGTTTCTACAACTTTCAGTTAGGAGAAGAAAATTTGCCTTTAAACTTGAAAGAAATAAAGAATTGACATTTATCGTGATAATTATCGATATTGACTGATATACATTATCGTGATAATTGTTGAGTGTTGTTCCTGTGTTATTGAGACTTATTGAGAAAAGGGAGCCTTCAGTTTGTTACTCTTAAGACAATGGAACCTTTAAATAATGAAACTTATTACTTTTAATGAAAGTCAATAAAATAAAATAAAAAGACTTTTGAAAGGAAGTTATTTTTCGTAAGTCGTGTAGGTCATGAATTTAAATCATAATGGTCATAACATAAAAAGTCTTAAATTTGACTAACTAAACCCTGCAGAAACCCTGAATAAGGTTCAATTTATTAAAGTCTAGTTAACTACATTAGTTAACATTCTATTAATATTAGTTTCTATGCGGATTTACTCCATGACAAAACCACCCCAGTCATTTTAGAATGATTCATTCTTTCCAAATAGAGCTATTCAAGTCATCTGGTGAAATTGTTTTTATATCGCAACGTCATTTTTTACCAATATGGTGCAGCCCTAATCCTCGCTATGTGTTTTCTATACAGAGATATCGACATCGGTAAATATCGGTATCGGCCATAACAGCAATATTAATATCGGTTATCGGTATCGGCCACAATTTTCACATCGGTGCATCTCTACCTATAACATACTTACAATATAAGTTTAAGGGAACAATATTTTAAGTTTGGGGAATAAAAGGGTAACAACCCGGAAAATTAAACAAGTATTTATACTGTAAGTGATCTAAAGGGTGCTTATTCTACTATACAACAATGTTACATTTGGGAGCAATTTAGCGAGAACATACCTTTTTGAAATAATGGTGAACCAGTACATACTGTATAGGCTTTTTAAAAATTACAGGGTACATATCTATGCATTTATAAAGTAATCTTTTTAACAAAAGTGCACTGAAAATGAAAACTATTGCAACTTTTGCTTAAATATTGGGGAAAGATATACTCTTGTTTCATGTAATGGTGCTTGTTACCCTCTTGTTCCATGTAGTTACAGGGTAAGTACAATAAAAATGCATACACACAATCTTATATCACTGACTCGGAAACCTTTATTTATTATAGAAGCACCACTTACCCTGTAACCACATGAAACCAGATTTATTTCCCAGTATATTTAAAAAAATTGCAATAGTCTTAGCTTTTCTTGCCTTGAAACATGTTAGCCCAAACTTAAACATCTGCACTTTTGCTATCAAAAAAACAAAAACATATATATATTTTTATAAATGCATAGATATGTACCCTGTCATTTTTAAAAAGCCTATACAGTATGTATTGCCTTGGTACACAATTATTACAAAAAGATACGCAGTGTATGTTCTCGCTAAATTGCTCCCAAATGTTAGATTGTTGTATCATAATAGTAGAATAATTTCCCCTTAGTTCTATAATACTTACAGTATAAATATTTTTTTATTACTCCTGGTTGTTACCCCTTTATTCCACAAACTTTACATATTGTTCCCTTATACTAACATGTAAGTACTTTATAGGTACACAATAATTACTGAAAGTTACACTGTAAACTCCTCTTAATTACACAGTATTTTCCGGGCTGTAATCTAAAGCGTTACCAAAACCTCATAGCACAGTAAAAGTTATCTTTAAAAATCAAAGAAAAAAGTTATCTTTGATTTCCTTTATGGAGAAAACTATTGTGATTTTTTTTACTTCCGCAATCCGACAGATGGACTATTGAATATCCCGTTTCATTCAGAAATATGTAACATTAAAGAAGTAAAAATGGTTGACATGTTGACTTCGTCATAATGTTCTTTTTTAATTAATATAACCAGACCTGGACTTGTTTTTAACTTTCAATTATGAAAAGGTCCTGGATAAAATAATAAACACATGTTTAATAAAAAAGGTGAAAACATGATCAGATCAGATCAGATCAGACGAAACCCCACCTGTCTTCTTCTTTCTGCCCAGCATGGAATACGACGGGGTACCGTCTCTGCCAAAGCGTGTCATTTTTCCGTCTACATGATACTGCGGCCCTGGACTGGAATCCACAGACACCACTATTCAAAAGCAACATTACAGGAAAACACCAGAATTTCCTGAATTACATTTTGTAGACATGCAAAGCAACACGAACGTATAAGGCTCAAGCATTCCCTGCAGTGACTAGTGCTGTGTTTGAGCAACAGAAATGCTATTTAACATTAATTAGGATCAAAATCAAGCATGTGGATTTATTAGCTTAATATGCCAGAGAAATCACATTTATCATTTTATTGCATGCCGCTGTTTGTGATATAATGTCCAGATGTGCGAGACGTTTTTTTTGTTGTTGTAATAATACTTTGATCAAACTGGGTGTTCTCAATCCCCTCCAATTCCTTCCAAACAAGTGTTACATGTCACTAATTAGGTGTGTAAGTGTGTGCCTGTGTGTGTAAATCCACCTACTATTTCAGTACTACAATGTAGACACTAATTAATCTATAAAATTATCAGTCCGTATAAGTGCCATGTTGATATATATATGTACTTTCTGCAAGAACAAGCATGTTAAAAGCATTCTCAAGTGATTAAACCCAGCATTAGTTCAGTGGATCATGTCATCTGTCAGTGTGAGAAGTGTTTGATTTCATGTTATGTCACTCACTGTTGCTGCTCATGCGGCTGTGGAAGGAATAGGCCGGGCTGCTGGGTTTGGTGTAGTCATGGTTTATGTAACCGATAGTGGGCGGAAGAGCATAACGCCCAGGACCGGGCCCTGCAGGCATAAACAAAAACAAGGTGTCCAGAGTCTTTTAGCATTTATTACTGGAATTGTGTTGGGTAATGAATGGAAAATAATGTGTATTAGTAAACATTCTATCGGGGGTAAAAAGAGAAAACTTGTCATGTTCCTACTGGGACTTCCTGGTAAAATAAAGGTAAATAATAAATAAATGAGTGTTGTATTTATAAACAGGGTTATTATCACTACTCTAGGATGATTAAAAACATTTTTATTAAATGAAAAAAAGATTAAAAACAAACTAAATGAAAATTTGAAATGTTGTAACAAAATTGCTAACTGGAAATAAATAAAAACTAAAACTGAAATAAATAATAGTAATATTCAAAATAATAAAAAAATGACAAAGCTGGATAATAATGTAAATTTAAATAATAAAAGTACTAAAAATATAAATGAGAACCCAAAATATAAAAATAAAAGCTAATTCAAAATATTAATAAAAAACTATAATAGTTTATAAATAATACTAAAATAACATGTGTAACAATAACATTTTAATAACTTATTACAGATAAAAATGTGTCTGCTACAGACTGATTACCGTAATTTTGTTAGTCAATATAAGTTATACATCTGCTAGCTATATTCCTCATAGTCACTTCCTCTTTTTATTAAATCTAAAATAAAACTATGGAATGTGATTCATGTGAGACATAAAAGGTCACACATGCTGTGCACATTTCTAAAGTCCAGGAGAACCTTGGCTGTAAACTTTCATTTGAAATCTTAAAGATTTTTTTTTTACACAGTTAAATGTCACACAAGCTTTTTAAAGCTTTGGCCAAAAAAAAAAAAAAAACAGACAAAAGAGGTTCTATTCTCAGAATGATACAAGCAGGTGTTGCAATAAAAGACCTAACTGACAGTTTCTTTCAACAAACTGCCAATCCACTCTCAAGAGCCAAATAGAAGCATGTTTGAACTACTTACAGAGCCCTGCGCTAAAATAAATCGTCAGATCTCCTCGCTTTGCTGAATAATTCTTTCGACACAATCATTTGTACAAATGAATCTACTGAAAAGAGCGGTCACACACTTACCTCGTTCCCTGCCAGCAATGATGGGCCGCCGTCTCACCACTTCCCCCATGCCGCTTATATTTTCTGCCTAAGAGCTGACAGGAAAATCGTCAGCAAGAGTGCTCAAGGAGGTCCAGTAAAGGTTGAAGTTTCAGTTTAGACACACTGGAGAAATACAACTGCGGCCTGAATTATAAATGAATCTTACAAGCACAAGAAACCTTACCCTTGTCCAGGCTTAAAGAACTTCCATCTCAATATCTTTACGCATAACAGATTTCCAAACATCCATCACCGACTACAAAGGACACCTACAGTTACACCTTGGCAACTTATGTGTAAACGACAGCTAATGAACAACTAATTACACAATGTGAGACGGTCAACAACTGTGTGAAATTACTAATAGATCCACTTTATTCTTTGAGGTAACAAGATTATATATTAATAGCAGCCTGAAGTGTAAACACTAAGAGATATTCTGTAATTCATTCCATCAACTTGTGATATAAAAATATTGGTAGCACTTTACAATTAGGTCTGATTTGTTAACGTTAGTTAATGCATTAACAAACAATTAGTAATATATTTTTTACATCATTTATTAACGTTACATTAAAAAAAATCGGTTACACTTTATTTTAAGGTGTCCGTGCTACAGTGTAATTATACATTTAAGTACTGAGTATTAATAATTAACTATATGGGATAGGGTTAGGATTGGGGTTTGGTTTAGGATTAGTTGCATGTAATTTTGCACAATTTATAGTTACAGTTACTACATGTAACACGTGTAACAAGGACACTGTAAAATATAGTGTTACCAAAAATTCCTGTTTATGTTAGTTCACAGTGCATTAACTAATATTAACAGGTGCAACTTTTGATCTTCAAAATGTGTCACACTTTAGATTAGGGCCCGATTCTCACTATTAACTACGCATTCTGCCTTAATAAACTCCTAATAACTGCTTATTAATAGTTAGTAATGTACTTTAGGTATTGAGTAGGATTAGGGATGTAGAATATGGTTATGCAAAATAAGGCATTATGCGCTTTATAAGTACTAATAAACAGTCAATATCCTAGTTATATGTATGGTAATAAGCAATAGTGAGAATTGGACCCTAAACTAAAGTGTTAACCACTCAAAATGTAGTTAACCAATGTTAATAAATGAAACCTCATTGTAAAGAGTTAGTGAACATTTTTCACCACATTTATATTTTAAAGGGTGCAATCAAATTTTTCTTTTTTTAATTAAAAATGAATGCAGTTCAATAGGTTAGTGGGTGAAAGTAAAGTGGGTGAATCCTGATATAGAAAACATCAAATTGATTTTTACATTGACAAACTCGCTGTCCCCATGGACACCTTCAACTAGTACTCAAAACAAATGAAACTTCTGGAAACCTACTGTTGTTTCGGTGGCATAGTTTTACAGTAGGAAGTCCCATATCACGTTACTCTAATTTAACAGTGTGAAGCTGCTTCAAACAAATGATGCATTGCTTTAAAACAGTCTGTTTCTCTTTAGCAGCTCTAAACTGATGAAATAATGTGTCAAATGTAATATCAAGCTAAGAAAGTCTCGTGAAAGCAGAGATGCCATCCCTGACCAGTGAGTGGACATTAAACATTAACCTGCTCTATCTCAGACTCATGTAGAAGCAGGTAACACTACAGCTGAGCTCTGGCATGCAGCCGGAGAGGACTAAAGAGGCGTAGGTCAAGTTACCTTAGAGTCGAGGAAATTAAGCTCAATGAATTTGCATCTAAACCGATCGGTCACCTGGTTTGCATCATTAACTCATCATCAACATACATTCCAAGAGTTTGATACCCTAAGGGCTTTAAATAAAAAGCAGGGAATGTCATTCTGCGACTTGATACTGAGCATATTATTGATCTCTGTTCCATGAAAGTGCTTGAGGACTCACTTTACAAACACTTATTTGTGAAATAATACTCCAATAACAAGTACAGAGATTATGGTTACAGTCAGGGTCATTGTCAGAAGAGCATAGAGCATCTTTTATTTTATGAACCGTATTTATTTGAAGTCTCATGGCTGTTAAAGGAGGACTCTAAACCCAATGGCCTAAAGCGTTTTATTTTTTGTTCTTTGTGGGTGTCACTTAGGGAAAAGTGAAATACTGACCGTGGAAGAGGCCAGTGTAAGAGCACTAATTTAACCAGACAACTGCTCGTACACACATTCATCTTTTTCCCTGTAGAGAATCATGCTCTGGCAAAACACTTCTGCTTTGTGCAGTTGTGATTTGTGCTTTTTTTCCCTCTTGTATTGTACTTCATAAAAAGTTAAATAAAACATGATTTCAAAATCAGTACTGTTGTCTTGATTTCTAAGTTAACATATCTAAACATCCATAAAGATAAATAACCTTGAGGGGATAAAAATTGTGTCTTCCTTTCAGAGTATATAGCAAAAAGTTGTAATGTATAAAAAGTAAAGTTACATTTAAAATTCTTACCCTAATTGTTTTAGCATACATCTAACAAAATGTATTGATGTTAAAGCTGAAAAAAGAAAGAAAAGAAAAAAGATTCCAATGTGGTAAGAAGAACTTGCATTCTCTGAAAAAAATCACATTTATTTCTGAAGTAGAATTTTCTTGCTTTATATGATTCCTAGACAAGTTTATAAGACAAAAATACTGATTTTTTTCTTTCAAGAAGTTCAAAAGTTCATACGTTTTATCTTAAAGAATGATTTTATGAACAATATTAGGGTTTAACAATTCAGTCAATAATAATATAATCTACCTACACATAACTTAAGAGTCAAAACATAACTTTAAATTTAAATATGCGGATACAATTCAGTACAAAAATAAAAGCAGTAAAATGTCTCAATACATAAAATTATTTTCAAACAGTTCAATGCTACAAACACAGTTACAGTTTTGTAACTGCAATACATATAGAAACACGAGAGAGAACATTGGCTGGCCATAACTTTCCTCTCCATTCATTAAATGGAGTCCACTGAGTCTCCAACATGTTAATTTAGTGTAGATCCTTTATATAGTGAATGTCAGAGGGTCCAACGCAACGGGTCTATTTCTATGGATTGATATGTTCTGCATTGCATTGCATTGCAACTTTTGATAGGCCATGTGCCGGTTACTAAAAGAAACAGGAGATTAAAAGTGGCTAGATGTTCTGTGAGGTATACCTGTCAAATTTTTTAGGTAAACTGCTGTCATATAGTCACAACTGTCACACTCAAACATTCATGAAAGGTACCTTTGGTAAAACTGGATGGTCTTACAATTCTTCCAGTTGTCTTGAAGTTACACAAACCGTTGGCTGAAAAACATCCAGACATTTTTTCATTTGTCCATGAGGAACCTCTTTAACATACAGGTCAGCTAAAGTTAGCAAGATCTGAAAACGTCATGGGTCCACATATAGACCATGTGTCACGTCAGCTAAGCGTTGCTCGAGCATAGCCATCCTCTAAGTAAATGTGCAAATTATGACCTGTAATTAATTGCTCCCCGACACGATCAAGAACTTGTCTCCACGGATAGCGAGATGCGAGGATATAATCCACATGATCTTCATGGCTATTATCAAAGAAAGACGTTTAACAGTTTGTTTTCCTGTATAATAAGGCGTTGTAGAGAACTGCACAATTCAATCTGTGTCCAAGGGACCAAATGCCCGTCACCTTTGTACTTTAACCAGCTGTACTTTAACTTTCTTGAACTGAGCCAAGCAGCGGTCTGGAAAATGTGAATTCTTCCACAGTGTGCTGTTGTTGTTAAATGTTCTGCCTGCCAGGAGCGACGTGCTATGATTTATCTCCTTGAAGAACCTGAAAGCAGACAATATTACAGTAATCAGATAAACGCCCCAGAACACGAAAGGCTTCAAATAGCCATTCAAAAACAACCCGAGATCATGGTTTCTGCACGGATTGAGATGGCAAAAAAAGTAGTTCAGAAAAGTCTTTGCATATTTGCGGTTTAGAGATTTAGATATTCTTAGTATAATTGCTGAGGGGTTTATCTCTTGTTGGCAGTGTAAGATCATCCAATATGATGCAGTTAGATCTTTCCATACGCTCTTCTGTGATGCTGACAAGCATTTGGGTCATGTTTTCTCGTATAACACAGACCACAACACACTAGGGACACATGAAAGGGGCAAATAGTCTCTGCTGGGTATATTCTCGAGTGAAGGACAAACCCTGTCATTTCCAAAACAAGATTACTGTGGAATCGGACAGATGTGAACTCAGAACTAAATACATATGTTGAATGATACTCGACGTGCAGAACTTCATTACTCAAGTTTATTTAAATAGTCCGGTTTACTTCAATGGTTTATGAAAGGTTACCTGAAATCATATGAGTCGCCTCATGTTATTTACTTCTGTGGTTACCGAGCAAAACACAGGAAACTCAGTACAATAACACAAGAAGCACTTTAATTCAATTAACTCGGGTAACTCCAATAACTCAAGGCAATGGATCCAGTCTCACATTGTTATGAGAGCAAATATTCCTGGCATAACACAGTTAAAGAAACTAAAGCTGAAGAAAACCAGACACTTAAACCGTGATTAATGGGGTTTGTGGTTAAAAAACAAGTAGAATGCGAATGAAAATCTCCTTACCAACCTGGTTGCGTGTTTTGTGAGATTTCTGCAGCCAGACCCGCCACTGATCATAAAGTTTGATGCTCATCCCGCTGCAACCGTAGGCGTGTTTGCGCACCCAGCCAAAGAACTGCTTTAAGTCCCGCCGCAACGTGGAGTTCTGCTGCCCTGCCTTTGAGTCACATGACCCTGTCAGCAGCCGCTCTGCGGGGCGAAAGACAAAAATCAACACATGTCCATCCAGGGAGACAAGCGCCTATCGTGCATGCATCAAGCTTATCAGATACAGGCCACAGTTTATACAGCCAACCAAACACAAGTTTGGATAAAAATAAATCCTTTTCCATTTTAAATAAACAGCAGGTTTCTGAGCTCCAGATGTGGGCCGCTCCAGAAGAGTTAATGTGCAGAGGAGTTAATCTGTTAATCTTCAGAAACAATCCTCTGAAAACATATATTCAACATTCCCCCGTGGCTCTCTGGCAAGCCACAAAATGGGGAGATGTATGACTAAAGTAATGCGTTGCATGTGCTAGTTGGTGTCTGCTGGACCGAGCATCGTCTCGGAAATATGTATCTGATTATAGGATGGACTGCACGACACATCCAAAATGTGAAAATATGACGAAGGCCAGCGAAGACAACATCTCAATCTGACTCTCGTTGCTACCATTTAACTGGAGTCGCTGGCTATATTTATTTATTTTCTATGTTTCTATGTTTGTTATTAATAACAAAAACAGTCAAATAAGACAGGAACTAATTGGATTTGTATATAAGTTGAGCTGGAATCAAACTCATGTTTCCCACATGAGGCCCATTGCACTACATGACTTTAGACCTGTTGAAAATCATTTACATTTTTAATTGATATCATTTCATGATCTACATGAATGGAAATTCAAATACAATTAAATAGCTACAAGAAGAATGCATGATTTTTTTTTTTATGTTATGTATTTTAGAATTGACAAGTGCCTAAACCCCTTAAAATGTGGCTTTTTACTACAGGTACATTTTACAGTTAAATTCCTCAATCTGGTACACTTTGAGAACTCAAAACTAAGAGCTCCAACCCATGTTCAGTGGGCTTTTATAGAATGAGTTGGTAACACTTGTGTGTTGGAATATCCCAGTCCTCTATGTCACAGCTTTAAATGGTTCAAAATGCTGCAGCCAGATTTTTAACTGGGGTCCGTAAATGAGAACATATTATTCCAATTTTAATGACTCTCAATTGGTTGCCAGTGGATTATAGAGTTGAATTTAAAGTACTGCTGTTTGTTTTTTAAATCCCTAAATGGTCTGGCGCCTTCTTATTTGTCAGAACTAAACCTGAATAAGCTGGTCAGATGCTTGTGATCCACAAACAATAATACTCTGTCTCATCCGAGAACAAGATTGAAGTTGAGAGGCGACCGTGTGTTTGCAGTTTCTGGACCTAGGCTGTGGAACAGTCTTCCTTTATCTGTGAGATCTGTACCCTCTGGGTATGAGTTTAAATTGAAGTTAAAGTCATATCTTATTACCCAGGCTTTTAAATCATCATAAACTATGTGCTTATTTTAATTATGTGTTTTATATATATATTTTAGACTTATTCTCTGTACTGCACAGTCAGCTATTGTTGTGTTTATTTGTGCTTTATAAATAAGTTAAATGAAATGACTTTACAATAAGGTCCCATCAGTTAACGGTTACTAACTAACATCAACTAACAATGAGCGATACATTTGCTACAGTATTTATTTATCTTTGTTTATTATTTTTCATTGTTAACTAATGTAGTTAACCAAGTTTTTTTTAAGGGGCTATATATGTAGAAATCAGAAACCCTTGTTATTAGCGACACCGGTGGTCATTAAGTGACCTGCAGCCAGCAACTTGTGCTCGCACTCGTGCACACGTAATGCACTAGAGACTGAAGAGACTCAACATTTAGATGATTATATATACAGTATGTACTGCACGCTTTTTAAACACACAACAAAAATGACAGCGGTGAGAAAGCAGCAGTTCAGAAAGCATCTGATCATAGCGATGTGGATATGTTCTTTTCAATCGGAGAGATAATTGCTCTCCAATTCACCGGCATGATGTCGACAGATGAGGTAATTGAAATTACACTGTTAATAGTTTGATTATAAAGTAGGCCTAAATTTGAGACTATTGTCTATATAGATCTGGCTATGTGAGACTATAGTTTGAATTAATCTCTTTTCTTTGCATGCCACATTGACATTACAGTACAGAATAGCTCTTTCAGCACTATCCTAAACAAAAACATTTGTTTCGTGTGTCATAGAACGGATAAGAGGCTCTCGGGAGCGTGCATAAAAGTCACATCCTTTTGATTTTCCCGGAAAAAACGTCCTTTACATAAAAATCAGTCTACAGGCTTTCATAGACAACCTAGGAGGTCGAGGAAGTTCTCGTTTTTTATGTTTTGTTACAAGCTGTTCGCACATTGGCAATAAAAAAAGGGATTAATACATGAAAATTCTGATTTCAAAGTGATACCTCTGTACTTTGATATTTACCATGGTATTTACCTGGTACTTTAAGAAATACCATGGTATTAGCGCTGTAAACTTCTCAATAAAATAGGTTCCGCTAAGTCACTGCTTTTGCAAGGATAGCGTAAATGATATTTCTCTTACCACTGTGTGGTGTTGAGGCTGCAGTTGGGTGACTCCAGTCACTCCAAATGCCTGCTTTCCTAGATCCCAGAATCCCTACCGGATTACAGCGCACCTGCACAAAATACACTGTGCCTGGCCGCAACCCTGCCAGTCTGCAGGAAGTCTGGTTCCCAACATCATCCACCACCTGCAGAGAAAGACACCCAAAAAGTCTGTTACATCAAACACATACAGCGGCCACATACCACACACTCACCGTTACCCTAACGGGCATATTTAATGTTCTCTATAAGAAAAAAAAAAAGCCATTCACTTTCAAATCCTTAAGCAAGTTCACACAAGCCCATTTACAAAGAAGAAGAACAAAGAAATTTCCCCCTTTTGTGCTCCTGGGGAATATACCAACGTATATCAGAGAAAAAGACAGGAGGTAAATGACATAAATAATTGGCCTGCCTCCTGGCTCTACATATACACAGCGAGCATCAACACTACCCTGAGAGAAAATCTATTATCTATTACTTATTCCAGATTGAGCAATTGCACGGGTGCAGACGGCATCAACGAGATGTAGACATGGCCATCCCAGGCTCAATGCTTCCTCCTTCCTGTGTGCTAAAGCAGGGGTATTCTTGGGATTCAACTGCAGGAATGTCGAAACAGCCTGGGCCCCCTGTAATTATTTACAATCCCGGTACCCCTGAATCAGTCCCTCTCCGCGGTCCATTTCCAGACTCACATTTCAAAAGCTACAAACACGGTTAATATGCACAGCTCCGTAATCCGAGGACCATCATTACTATTGGAACGTGATGAGTGGCAGAATGTTAACATCATCAGGTTGCCGTGTAACAGGCATGCTGGGTAATTATTTCCCTTCGTACAGACTATGTAAGCAATCTGTGGGGTTGAGAACGGCCCGGGTGATAATGCAGCTTTCCAACGCGCTTTGAAAACAACAGATCATCTGCTATGATGTGCTTTTGATGGTCACTGTCATATTTTGACTTTGTTAACTATGTAGGACTGTGCAACTGACAGCACAGTGATGGGCAAGGGGGGGAAAAATTATGTAACCCAACTCTGCCCAGCTTCAGAAGGAAACCTGCCAACTGATTGGATCCATATGAGCGAAATGGCGACAGCGAAAGCTTAAGTTTATTTGAAGCCCTAAAGTTTAACCGGACTCTTCCGTGGCCAGAGGACTGGAAACCATGTGCTGTTCTGCTACAGCTGGAAATGACGTTTCAGACAAGTAATACAAACACCCCAAATTCAACTGAAACATGGCTGTTATCTTTTAAACCGCTATAATTAATCATTGCGCCACTCTGCAAATGCTTTAACATTGGGAAACGTAGCTGACTTAGCTCCCATGCATGAACAATTTGCACTACAAAAACAAGTGGGTGTGGTAGTGGGAAGATGGTAATAGTAATGAGGATAATGGGCATTGTAGTGCGTATGGTGGACGCTGACTAACTGTGCTCACTGATCGAGAGTGCTACTGTACCTTCCAGTCGCTGCTTTCCTCAAGTCTGTATCTGATCTGGTATTTGGCCTGAAAGAGGAAGTCTTTTAGTGCAGGCGGTGTCCCCCAACGCACGGTCAGCTGGTCTTCCAGGTCGCCCACTCGGCTCACTGTCACGTCAGTCGGTGGGTCTGTTGTCACTGGGAGAAGAAAAGAGAGAAAAACATAGGATAAGGTTGCGACAAACGCTGCGACAAAAAGCACCTTATTCCATCCATCCATCGTATTGTAATTAAGTTGAATTAAGTCTACTTCTTTAGATTCAAATTACAATTCTGCATCCTGTTTTTGAACTGTATGAAATAAAAAACACACTAATAGACAGACACAGAAAAAAGTTATTCATATAAGTGTTACAGCAGTCTAAATTGTACAGAAAACACAGAAAGACTGAATGTCTATAGATTTTGTGATCTATCTATCCATAACTACTGATTATTGTAATATATAGTTCTGGTCTCATGGATATCTAGTTTACTTGCTACTTAAGAAAAAAAAAAAGATGCCACAAACCTTAAAAATGTATGATTACTTGTGATTACTGTATCTGATAAATTGCATTGGATCTTCAAAAAAAAAAAAAAAAAAAAAAAAAAAAAAAAAACTGTGTGCCTGCCTCACTTCCAGTTTGCAAACCAAGCTGATCATTTTGGAACTGGTGATGTCAGGAAGATATATACATTTTTTGTGTGCAATTTGCATGGGCAAATGAATGAACTTCAGTCTGCAGGCTGAGACTTTTGTTCATGTGATTCAAATGAGATCAAATATACCCATATTCTATTCTAGTAAACTAGTTGCTCAGTATTGAGCATTTTGGTTTAGCTGCTATAAAATCACATTGCATAGATAATGCTTCACATTCAAAGTAATTGTAGTTTGCGTGGATCTCAAAGCTGTTGTTTAATTAACTGGTAACATAAATGAGCATTGTCTCTGTTGCTAAGGAGGTGGAGGCACTAGGTGTGGTGGCTGTGTCATAACTATGGCATGTTTCGAGAAGCACCCACCTTCCTCTTACTGCACTTTCCATTCAAAATTGCCCTGCCTCCCCCTTCAGGTGCAGTTACACTGATTTATACAAGCAGGATGTAAAAGTTTATAACCTTTCTCATCTCCTTTTTAAGGACGCGGGGCTTTAGTTCAATGTTAAGGCTATTTCAGTTTAATTTCAAATACTTTCTAATGTCTTGCCAAGACACAATGCCCCTCGACTTAAGTCCTAACAATACTAATTCCATTTTTATTAACATGTTTGTACTTTAAAATGTCTGTTTGAAGAGATTATGTGCAAGCTTGGCCTGCACTCAAAGCACATAAGATCTTAAGGATTCAACAAAACAGACTTCACCCTATTCCAGTCACATTGCTAACCAGTAGCTCCAGGCAGGTCACGGTACTAGGATTAGTGCAAAACTTTGTAAAAATTCCACTCGTCTGTAAAGGAGGGGGCTGCAAGGTTTTTCAGGTATGTGCGAGTAGGTGGGTAGATACTGTGAGGCAAAGGGATACGGATGCCGCTGCGATGGACCGCTGCAATTCGTCATGCCTCCACCCAGTTTTACAAGGAGTGGCGCTCTCACGTTGCACGTGGTCCTCTCGTATTGCATGCTGCCCATGAGGAGAACACCTGGGGCTTGTGTCTAAAACGGGGTCAAAGGTCAGGCACACTCACCCACGTCTAAGATATCCAAGTAGATGACATCAGATGTTGCAGTTCCGAGTTGGTTAGATGCCTCCACCCATATCTCGTAGGGCGTGAAGAGGGCGAGGTCGCGGGGGATGTAGCATGTGTACGGCTGTCCCGCGTTGTAGTCCTCACACTCCTTTTCTCGTCCATACCACCTACAGGTGAGCAAACACGGTTTATTTTCTATAAGGGTTCCGATAACGTTTTGGACACTGTACATTCGTAGTGATACGGCTGTGATCTATTGTGGGTTCCCTATGTGAAGGGAATTGTTTTTTTGTTTATGTTTTTTTAAATGATAAAGCCAATGAAAAAAACAATCATATAGTATCAAATGTGGGAATGGTTCCTTAATTATGGATTATTACTTTAGGTTTAGGAATGGGGAAATGAAAATTGCTGTGTCTGGAATCTGCATTCCATCTGCTCACTGGGCATGAAAGCCAATGTTCATTTAAAAAACAAAAAATAAAAATAAAAATAACAAAATGCAAAAGAAAATACTAACAAAAATGTTAAGTAATTAGAAGTAATTGTTTTCATAAGTCTTTCGTCCTGACAAAAAAAAAAGAAAAAAGAAAAGAAAAGTACAATATATGGCATGTGCCCATCAGAAGGAATTAGGAATTATCCACTGTCCTCCAGTGAATAGGCATGTGGGAACATGAAATATACAAACAAGATAAGGCGTGAATTTGAGAAGAGGCATTAACATGAGTGTGAATGACCTGTGGCACTGACCTGAGCTTATATTTGAGTGTGTATTTTGTCTTGATGAAGGTTTCTCCCTGGCCCCCAGGGGCCCATCTACAGGTGAGGTCTTTAGTGTTCCTGGACCAGCAGGTAAGATTCACAGGTTTCTCAGGAGGCACTAAAAACAGACAAAGAAAAAAAAAGTTTTCACGGAACTGTCAAAGTGAGTAAGTGACTCATGCCTCTCATAACACCTAATTAAAGATGCACTAATTATACTTGATGATTTCCACTACATACAACACTAAATTCTGTACTGTAGCTGGTATGGAAAATCACTTAAAAGCTTGATGTTCAGAATTTCAGAAGATAATCAGTTGGTTTAAAGTCAACATTGTTTGCAACCCATTTTACTTTTGAAGGACGAAACTTGATTTTATTCAGTTGGTAAAGATTATATTTCATATAAATATCTTACATTATATTTTGTATTTTTTTCGATCAAAAAAATTATATTTGTATATTATATATTTGATCTATTCTATATACATATTATTTTATACATTGATGAATATTGTACATATTTAAAATATTATCTTAGAATCGTGAAAATAATTATCATGATTTTTACAAATATATTAAGCAGTCAGTTTCAACAAGTAAAAACAAGAAATGTGTCTCGACCACATCATTAGCATATTAGAATGATTTCTGAAGGATTGTGTGACACTAAAGACTGGAGTAATGATGCTGAAAATTCACCTTTGCATCACAGGAATAAATTACATTTTAAAATCCATCAAAATAAAAGAGTTATTTTAAATTGTAATAATATTTCACAATATTACTGTTTTCTTTACTCTATTTTTTATCAAATAAACTCAAAGCCTTGGTGAGGATAAGAGATTTAAAACGTCTCTTAAAAAATAAGTCATTTCAAAAGAAAAGAAGTTTAATGAATGTTTACAAATACTGCCTTTTTTTGGAGTAATGTGCACAGATGAATCATTCACAATAAGATATTAAAAAACGTGGTGTATTAAGAAAGTAAATAGGGTCAATTTTGACTTTTTGTTGACTTTAAATATTTCCAATAATGGATGAGTGTCTTCAGCTGTCATCCTCATTTAAGTTCAGCAATGGGGCCAAGATTCCATTCAGCTGAGAACAAAAGACACTGCGTCTAAGTGTAAGACTGTGATTATATGAACCAAACCTTACATTGGAGACCTCAGAGACATAGAGAGCTTGAGTCAACACAGTACTTCTCTCACACACACACACACCTCTCCATTTCTTGCTTTCAAACTTTTTTCCAAATGACCAGACACTCGCTTCCTTGACTTTGTCTCGCTCTCTCAATTTCCGCATTTGTGTGTGTGTGTCTGTGTTTGCAATTTTCCATACTACCACCATTCCATGTAACTTGACAAATGCGGTACATTTGTTCTGTCATACGTGTCAGTCGAGGAAAGCGCCTATAATGGACCACACAGGTGCTAAAAGCATAACAGTGGAACAGATAGCTATCTTAAGGGGCTTAAACAACTCTCGAGTTCATTGGCAGACAGGCAGAAAACATTAAATACTGCAACAACTGTGGTCCAGTGGCAGGGGGTCAAATCATAAAGACTGTCTAATACTTCTAGGTCTGACCTATATTCCCCAAGGCTCCAAGCTTACCCACAAAATCCATTTAATTATATTTAAGTTGGACTGCGTTCACAATCGCCAATTAAACACACTCCGCAATAAATGCGAACAATATGGTAGACAAGACTCACTGCCAACATAGATGCAGGAGCCGGCCAGCACATGACCCCCGCTGTTATGGCACACAAGGTTGTCTCCGGAGCGTTGGCGGGACCCGGAGAGCCGCGGGAGGGTGACACTGAGCACGGTGGGGCTCAAAACGCTGTAGGTGCTGCTGGGAAGACGCTTCCCGTTTAGTGTCCAGTAGAGTGAACCTGCATGAACGCCGTGGTCTGGATTCACTGAGCATGTGGCTGTCAGGCTGGAGCCGATGGGAAGGGCAGGGTCTTGAGGGTAGATTGTAGCCACCTCTGAGGGAGAGCGAGATATAGCAGGTTAGAGCTGGAAAGAGGCAGCATGGTTATTATAGGCTGTCTGGTTATGGGTGAGTTCAAATTATATGATGTTGAAGGAGGAGACCGACCGACCTTATGACTAACACATCAAAAAGGTTGAAAGTGACAGCCTAAATCAGAGCAATGTGGGATATGCAAGATGATCACAAAAGGAGATGATATCCATTTACTATGAAAGGGAATACTTGCAGTCAGATGGTCCGTCTTCATCTGACTGTACATTTACCTATTAGATTGACTAACTAACTGAATAAATAAATACATGCACTTAAAATAAATCAATGAACATTAATTATATAATTTGCACATGAAATATTGGTTTGAGATTTTTTTATTATGTGAGAAAAAAATTATGAAACTAGCACTGCGTTAAAAATAGTGCTTGCACGATTCAATGTTTAAATAATACAGTTTAGCGATCATTAAATTATTTGGCCATAGAAAGCTGCGATTGACCAATAACTATCAAGTATTCCAGATAGCTGCGTAATTGTACATTTTGTGCATTTTTTTGTGTGTTTCAGATGTTCAGAAGACATCTATCACTGCGCTGAATGATCAGTGAACTGAATGATCCCAAACAATCAGCATAATAAAAACTCACACACAATTATAATTTTGGAAACCCTGCTGGAGTTCATTATCACCCTCGTAATGTGACAGTGGAATCCCTCAAAAAAAAGTGTTAATTCAACACAATTGGGTAATGGATGTGATGAGTGAACTGCCGTGTGATTACATGTAATTACATCAAGATGGATAGATAGACAAACCTTAAAAGAGAGATTACATATTCAGCACACAGAGTGAAATCTTCTCTCCGTATCAAAGGGGAAAGATACAAATCATGTCTTTTATCTTATAACACTAATGAAACAGGATCTTTACAGGGCCTGTATCACTGCTGAATAGTCTTCAAAAGGTGTTGTTTCATTTAAGTAGATTACAAAATTCTGACTCGAAAACATTTCACTTCAAACTGTTTAATGACAGTAGCAATTACAAGTATTTATTGCAGGTGTCTGAATAGGAAATGAGCAGTAAGATATTTGGTTTCAGATCAGAAGATCTCATGAGGTAATCCTGTAGTCCTGTCATCACTAATGCAATGGCGAGGGAAACTCAGTAAGGCTTGGATGCACATCTTACCGCTGAGACGGTGTACAGCGGGACCACCCTTTGGACATTCCTGCCCGTGTGTCAAACCGCAATGATCTTTTAAAAGGTTACTTCTGTCTACACTTTTTTTTTCCTTTTAACTCTGTTTATATTTCACTGAGGCCCAGAAAAAGTCAGCCTGACGTTTTTGCGTTTAATGTTAAACTGTATAGAGGAGGGAAGTGTAGTCTACCATCATCAGTGGCTGTAATGCACTTCACTTTCTTAATTCCCTGCCTGGCAGTGAGGGTGTGAATGAGGCAATACTTCATTAGATGTAATTACTCTTCTGGAGCTTCCCCTCCACCAACACCTGTGAATGTCACGTAAGGGGAATGTGCTAAACGCTTGCATTGTAAATGTATTTCTCAATAGCTTTTAATAATTTAGCCCTTTGTTATTTACAACGCAATTATGCCCTTTGATCCTGACACATTGTTCTCTGCGATTCATTAAAAGCAAATTAAACTTTCACAAGCACCTATTTCACCAACAACGAAAATAGCTATGAACAGAACTAATCATCTCGGTGTTGATTTGAGGTGAACCTTTTCTTGCAGTCACATATGTTTTACAAAAACAAGCTTAAGAAACATGATGTCAGGGTTTTATTGTGGTTCATAAGGCTGAACCCTCCATGTGTTAAATTAAATATGTATTCTCTGACCTTTTGAAATTTCAACCCCTAGCAGACTTTTTCAATATAGTGCAATATTTTGCACCGATATAGATACCATCAGTTGGCCAATTTGTAAACCAAGCAGTTTAAAACAACAGCTTTCCAATTTAGTATCCATTTAATGCTGTTCTCTAAAAACTATGACATTAATTAAAAATATGTTAAAAATGCAATTCATACAAAAATGACCTGAATACACATCTTCTACAATAAACATGTCTCCAGTTTATGGGTTACAAATTAACTCAGTTAGAATTAAGATAATTTTGACTTTTTGTAGGGCTTAACGTCTTAAGGTAGTGTAACTTAGTTTCTACACAAAAGACTGTAAAAAGAAATATTGTAAAAATAGTAACCAATATTTAAATAGCCAATTTTGTTGTTATCATGTGACAATAAAACAATGTTTTGTTAAAAAAAAAAGATATTTTTTTTTAAATGCATCGATACAATAAAAAGTTCTAAAAAGTTAATTACAAGAACCTGGTACATACTCATGTGTTATTTATCTATACACAAAAAATATTGTGCTTAATTCGCAGATGCTGGATACCTACTTTTTATTTGATTTTATTATCATTGTACGTAACATTAAAAAATACCTTAACAATAAAAAACTTAAAATAAAGTTACTATTCTATTCAAACTATTATATTTACCTATATAAATTCAATATTGAACGCGCCAAGTCCCCAAAATCCCATTCGATGAAGAAGGTACGTAAGAACACATGTAACACACACACAGAGAGCTATAAATGTACTCACGGGTGGAAGACGACAACACGCCGGCAGCACAGAGCAGCAAAAACAATTGCCAGATCATCTTATGACAAATGTTCGCTTTCTTTCTTTTAGGACAAGAGAGTCTTATTGGTCTATGCAGGAATATTTGATCCACGCATGCCACATCGAGTCCAGCTCCAGTGCACCCGAACAGTTGATCCCAGCGTCAGTTCCTGAGCTGCGGGCGTCTCGCGGATATTCCAGAAGACTGAACTTTAAAGAATATCCGCTAAATGTTCTGTTAATGCGACGGTGCATTCGTCCTCTTCATTTACTTTTGGCATCGTTTACCGTGCTGTGGCTCTCCACTGCTAGGAAACATCCAAGTTTATACTTTGCAAGCTCCTCCCATGTCTTCCCACACAGTTCCAAGTCATTTTTGCCTCTTTCGTTTTATTCCTCCCTTCCTTCTGTCTGTGCCCTCCTCTTGTTTCCCTTTCCTCGTGAATCCCGAAGCTTCAGCCTACCTGTGGGTCAGAACAATCTCTTAATGGGAAGTCTTTCCACTTCAGCCCTTTTATGGATAGTCACTTAAAGCCGAGTAATTACATTCTGTGTTAATTGACTGCAGGAATAAAAGTTTAACTTGCCGTCTCGTCTCAGACCATGCATGTTTGTCTGACATACTATCTGTAATATGAATATTATATTTTTATTAGAACAGAACTGAATAAAGGTAGATATATGACCCTAAAACGAGAGAAAAATAATAATTTCGTTTCTATATTCCATTCATATGCTCAAATGTTCTACGGAATATAAAAAGAAAAACTGTTTTTAGGCTACATTTTATATAGTTTTGCCAATTGTTCTGATATGGGAAAAAAATGTAATAAAAATTCTGTAAATATAATTATATAGATATAGGTATAAATGTAATGAAATTATAATCAAATTAGTGCTGTCAAATTGATTAATCACATCTATAAAAGTTTGTTTATATATATGTGCATATATATAAATATACACACACAGCTACATAATACACACATATATATATATATAATATATACACACATTATATAAACACTTTTATGTTAGATACAATTAATCACGATTAATCAATTTGACAGCACTAAATTAAATATAATTATATAGAGACATAATTCGGCAACAAAAAACAATATTTCATTAACATCTGGGCAATCGTTCTTCTATGAAAATGTGAAATAAACTGAATTAAAAAGAATTATTGAAGACAATAAGTTTCCAAAAACAAAAAAAATGTGATAAAACTGTGCATTTCTCTCCTTTTCTTTTGTCTGTACAAAGTTTAAATCAATGGAAAATGCATGTCAATGCAATACCAACGCCTCAAAGTTGTCATGACTAATGTTTGAGTAATGGTGGTTATGAGCAGTTGGAGATGTGGTGCTAGTCATTGAGTCACTCATTCGGTGACAATGTATATTTTGAAACAATAACCATGACAGTAAGTTCGCCCGTGGGTCAGCAAGCCACAATGCAGTGCTTTATTCTATTGTCGAAAAAACGCTTGTTAAAGCAGGGTTTACCGTTAGTTCCACGCTGGTTCTGTCTCGTAAATGAGTGAGTGGACTTCCTTTCCAGTTATCACCATACAATGCTATAACAAGAGGGATGTCATCCAAAGTCTATGAATGAATGGGGACAAAGACCATTCATCTAACAGAGCTGGAGTCTCAAGAGAGAGCTCCCACCATATTCATTAATTCTGCCCTTATCCTATAACTTCATGCTTATGTCTTCTAAACAGTTATTTAAAAGATCTGCACTTCTAAACACCATGTTCCTAAATATAATCTACGCTTCCAAACAGTTTACTCATGCATCATGCCTATGAGTAATGCATAAGAGTCTATGCATGCTTAAGAATGTTATGTCATATAAATAGCGTACCTCAGGAAATGTACATTTACAAAGCATGATGATGTAATCACAACAACCTCAGCAGGCTTGAGAAAAATGAAAGCCGTACAAACAGATTAACAAGATATAATTATCCGTGAATGAAGTTGTTGCTGGGAAATACATGACTATTGGATGTGGTCATTTTACACAGAAATAAGCTCCAGATTTCAAAGGAAATGGTCTATCATCTGCCTCAGATCTTTGAGTCTTTAGGAATATAATCCAGTCCATTAAACGACTTTGGATCAACTTGAAGGGCGAAAGTGATTATACTTTTCACTAAATCCTAAAAGATGGGGAAATAATCCAAAACATTAGCTATGCAGAACAACTACAGGAGAGGAAGAAAAGGAGTAATTGAGTGATGTGTTAAAAGAGTTCTGCTTTGGAGACAGAACAACAAAGATAGTTAGAAACAGAAAAGCAAACAAGAACTTCCTCCAAGCAAATGAGTTACAACATAAATCTCTCGGCCAATTCACTGACTGCATCTGATTGGACACATACCCGGCTAGGTGATGCCTATCCAGACCAGAACATGACTTATACACTTCAAGGAATTGTCTGTATCTAAGAGGACATTTATCCTCCAGAAGCCTGCTCCAAGACAGCACAACACACCATAATGAGACAGGGAAGCATTGATTACTGGGACCCTGTGATTTAGTGGGTGAGCTCTGGCATGTGGAACAAATTATCCCACCATAAAGATTTCAGGGGGAATTCTCTTCGGGACACAGGCTTTGACTCGCAGCATTCAAGCCGAGTGTGAAAGTATTGGCTGCTTTGTTTTGAAGCCCTCCGAGGAACCCAAATTGGACATGCAGTAATATAATGATGATTACCCAATGGGGGGTAAACCTTAGTCCAACACACCTCAGCATTTTCAGTCCAATCAACTTGGCCGACACAGAAACCCTCTTAAAAATGTCCGGGAAGCTGGGAGAGGCTCCAGCTCTGCGAAACATGTGCTAAAATCACTGTAAATCAAGCAATTTCCTCTTAATACACAGAGACAGTCACTGACCCCAGCGGTCCAATCCTCACTGATTGGGAGAAAATGTTTGTTTGAAGTAGGGTCAAAGCCTTTCCAGACTCGCCTAAGCTTTGTTTACATTGTAATGTATGTTATAATGTATTATTATTTTTCTAAAGAACCGATAAATGCAAATTAACATGGAATGAAGTCAAAGAAATATAAATCAGACCATCATTACTGACAGATACCCCTGAAATAGTTTCTAAAGCCAGGGAAGCAACCCACCCAACCAAATAATGCATGACAGATGTATATCAACCATACACTCGGTGATGGCAAGATCTAGCAAATGTGTAGCCGAAAATCCCATGGGACACTGAGTTGTTAACTTGCTCTTTCTCCTCATTCCATCTGGATTCAATGTGCTGGGTGAAATGCATCGACAATCAAAAAAGAAGAACATTTCCCCCTTCATTCTCTTTTTTTTGCCAATTTTTTATTCATTCCCCATAAACCATACTTACTCCCTATATCCTCTTACTCAAACGGGTTATGCAAATCCTGCATATTTATAGCCGTATATTTGTACTACTGTACCTCAAGTAAAAATATTTGGGGAATGTTTTGTTGTTCAATTTAAATACATGACTCAAAGCCCTAAAATATCTCAACACACCCAGGGCTTTTGATTTGATTAAGAAAATAGAGCTAGATGAAAATTAGATTTGAAAGTCAATGCATTATATAAACATATAGGCAAATGATAGATTAAACAATATGTGATCATTTACATGCTCTAATTGTTCTGCCAAAAGATGCTGTTCAAATTTTTATTTATACATGACTTTTGTTTTGTGCTGTCTTAAATATTATGGTGAGCTATTTGGAAGTATAACAACATGCAAAGAACAAGTCCCACTGCATAAATAAAACAAATCTCTAGGCAATTCAGCTGCGTGTCATTCAGAGGCAACCATTAGAGGGAGCACAAACACAGTGTATTTAACTCAGTTTGACAATTGTATCCAGGATTGAGAATAATATAACATTTACAATGAAATCTCTAAAGTTCTCAGGCCATGCATGCAAATCATCATAAACCATGTACAAATTGTTATTTAGTCAATTTTCACTAGCAATTTTTTTAAATGAGCAATAGCATTTCAGTTCATTGTTATTGTTTTTTGTGTTGAATAATCAATCTACAAATTGCTTTAAAGGGGTCATATAATGGTACATGCACTTTTACAAGTTGATTGTACTGAAATGTGTGTTGGCAGTGCCTGTACACAACCATCATAAAATGATAAAAATCCACCCAGTGTTTTTTTTTTTTAATCTCCTTATATGTTTTCCCCTGCCTCAAATCAAGCCGTTCGACCAGGTGATGTCACACGGTCAGAAGCCCCTCCCACGATTGTTGATTGACAGCAGGGTTTCAACACAGACCCGCCCTCGCTCGTGAGCGAGCTGTCAATCATAGTCCGCGCGGACCGGCGCGGTCATTGTTGATATGCTGGAGCACTGTCTATGAGCAGAATGGCGTCTAAGCGACTGTGGTGTTCTGTTCTTGGGTGTAATAACGAACACAGTCATTTTAATGTTCCTAAATCCGAACCGCTTAAGACGCAGTGGCTGAGTTTGTTTTCGAAGGGAATATTCCCCACGAGCAACGTCAATGCTCTCATGTTTGCGCGAATCATTTCACACACCAGACTGCTTTATAAACGAGGATCAGTATAGGCCTAAAGCTGGTTTTGCTAAGACGCTGCTCATGAAAAAAGGATCGGTACCAGATATCCGTGTTCCTGCTGAACCTCCAGAAGAACTGAAGTAAGTGTAAAGTTTTATTAAACTTTATATTAATATTAATATTAATCTTTGCAAATCGCTAGCTGCACGCTTCACAATGAATGCGTCTAAGGTTTACACTCAGGGTACATTACGGCATGTTTTCTATGTATGACGTTCTCAATATAATTCATAATCCCACATTTATACTGAACAACGCGTTATGGTTATTGTGTTACAAACGCTGTACGCACAGAACAGAGAGGCGGAGTCAGCAAAGCTCATTATCATTTAAAGGCATATGCACTGAAACGGCGTGCTGAAAACAGAGCTGTTTTTGACCAGGTAAAATAAGTGTTTTCTTACAATACTAATGAGAATTTTGAATTAAAGTATATTACAAACTTTTAATTTAGACCCTAAAGAATCATATTAGCTTGTACAAAAATGGCATTACATGACCCCTTTAATACACATTACCAATGAATCTTTGAAGCAATCAGACAAGATGGGTTTTATTTGATAAATATAATTATAACATATTAATATATGATAGATGTAATTAAATAGAGAAACAAGTAGGGAGGGTTGCATATGGGATGGGGGCTGTCTGGAAAAGTGCTGTGGATGCAGGGTCATCAGTCTATCTCATGTTCTTCTGAACTGCTGTGTCATTGTGCTGTTTGGCATTTTCTTTATTCTCTTGGCAGTAAATGAGCACACCTGATGTCTTGCACGCATGACAAGAAAGTCGTTTGCATATTATGCAGGACAAAGTCTATCTTGTGCAATATGAAAGAACACAAAATAACAATTGCACCTGTCCTCAATACTAAACGTTGATATTTCATTGTGATTCAAAACAGTGTTACCAAAGCTTGCATTAAAAGGTGGCAGATAAGTGCTGGATTATTTATTAGAATTATCATAGCAATCATATAATTATCATAATAAATTGATTAAATGTTAAATGTTCGTGGAACTGATAAAGATGAATTCGATGCTATCACTGCCATAATATAATGCTTTGCATATGTGCCTGATCTTTCTAACAGTAATCTTTGCTGTCCTTTGAACATTATTTGCTCTTGTACCTCCTGCTCATGGTGGAATTTGCATGTTCCTGCTTCAATGACTTCCTTAAGGCCATGACACGGCGAGAATCAGCTAAACAAACCTCACAAACTCTACTAAGGTCAAAGGCCTGGGTGTAACCTAACAAGGAATATGATCTTCGGGAAGCCTTGCAGGAATACTGTAAAACAATCTGCTATCTGCCAGAGATCCATAAAATCTGATATAGGCCGATGTAATTTATATATAAAAACAACACTCTTAATATGAGGGATGTAAAAAAAAAAAAAAAACATTCTACAAAGAATCTCACACGCAGGCCCATTATCCAGCTAATATAATAAAGTTGAGTCAATTCGTTGTGCATATAAGCAACAATTTAATTAAGTTAACAGTCGTTTCTGTTAAACATTTTTTCAGTTTTATGTGCAGTAAAATTTCCATTTTACTGCACAGCTTTCTGTCAACATTGTTAATCACTACTTTCGAGGGGGCTGAAGTTCCCTGGTTAAAATGTGGATTAGCTTGTTCATTATTGTGGAATGCCACTCACCATATATTCTGACTCACTTAAAGCCTCAGGGACGGTTACAATCTCAACAAGCCCAAGCAAATACACTGCAAATACAAATTTCATCTAGGATTAGGAAGAGGGTTTCCCAGATGGTGTCTGTTTGCTTTTTACATAACAACCTTAAGAATTCTTGGCAACGAACTTGTCAATTTTTTTCCATACCGTGACGGTGAAGCACTCAGACTCAGAAATGGATTACCTGAGACGAGTAATCAAATGACAAATGAGATCAACTGACAGTCCTCGTCCTTGATATCTTTGCTTTCGGTTTGTCATTCAACCTGTATTAGGTCTCGTTCAGTTAAATAGAGGAGTTGCACAGTCATGCTGATGTCAATGGCAGGCACTCTGTGTGTTTGGTGAGCTGCCAGCGGGAGCGCGCTAGAGTGTGTGCACGAGCCTCCTTCACCAGTCATTCTTCGCAGTGTGTTTAGAAGGCAGGCGCGCGAGCGTGAGCGCGCGTTTCACCTCACACAGGCAGTTGACAGCTGGAAGGCGGTGGAGCTTCGCGGCACAGCAAACTTTCGTTTTTTTGTGTGCTTTGCTTTGACGTTTTACGCGCCAGCTACAGGAACATTCTGTTCGTGAGTGCGCGCGGAGGGCATTCACCTCTTCATTTATCAATTTCTTTTGTTTTATTTTATCAGCATCATTCTTTAAATAAAGCATATATGCTGACAGTACGTAACGTTAAGTGGATAAGTGGATAACTGTCGCCGGTTCCTGATACAAGGTGAGTGTTTTTAGCGGGTGTAGATAGAGAATTGCGTTTGGTGTCGATGAAGACCTGCACGCACTTGACACTGGGCTAAGTTTGTTAGCTAAGTTAATTAGGGTTTTTTTCTCGTCGTATCAATTTTATCAGGGGTGCGATAGCCCACGGTGGGATGATGTCACATTCGTTAAAATCTCGGATTACTGTTTCATGTTTTTCCCCAAAGGAAAGTGGTGACAAAGTAGTTTGGTTCTTAATAATGCAATATCACTCACGAGCATGTTACTGTGGTAGCATTGTTGGCAAATATCCGCGGTACTGACATTTACTACTACAGCTGCAGCATGATTGCTAGTGTAATATTATAGAGTAGTTAAAAAATATCGAGTAACTTACGTTTCACAAAAAGTTTGGCAAATTAGTTCGTACATTTCTTTTCAGGCAAAAGAAAATAGTTCCGAAATAAGCCAAAGCGTCAAGCTTTGGGTCTCACGAACGAACATGCTAAAACCCGGACTGGTCAAGCGTATATGAGTGAAGAGGGGCGACCCCTCCCACGCTCGAAGCGTTTTGTAATTACTGGGCTTGGAGTCTATTCCGGGTTTTCTATATAATGTCATTCTACTTGCACGAGAATCCCATTCCAAGCGGTTGTGGAGTATACATTTCATTTCAGTTTGTGTTTTTACGCATTTTTACCTTTATTCCAAAATAATAACTAAAGGCAATAAGAATTAACAATATATATTATTTGTGAAATTTTTTTTAGCTTTTCTTTTTAATAGTCAACTTATTTTCAGCAGTCATCAAGCTTGTACACTGGCCACTAACCAAGCAGATTGCTCACTAAACCCCTTTTTACTTGTAAGAATGCAATTACAGAGCTCTCTAATTAAATTTGTACTAGTATAAAAAACTAATTAAAGATATGTATAATTGCAGAGCTCTGTAATTGAATTAAAGAGCTCTGCAATTGCATTCTTACTAGTAACAACTGAATTAGAGAGCTTTCTAATTGTAATTGTTACTAGTAATAATTGAATTGGAGAGCTCTCTAATTGTAATTCTTACTAATAACAATTCAATTGTAGAGCTCCGTAATTAAAAATGAATGGAAGTCAATGGAGACATATGTCTAGTAAAAATTCATTTGTAGAGCTGTCTAATTGGAATTGTTACTAGTAAGAATTGAATTAGATAGCTCTTTAATTGTAATTGTTACTAGCAATAATTTAATTAGAGAGCTCTCTAATTTAATTCTTACTAGTAAAAATGCAATTACGACGAGTAACGCTGGGAACAATTTAAGCTAAAACGGCTTGCCATAAGCCTTCTTATAAACGTCATAATTGTCTTCATTCAGGCCGTTTCGAGAACGCGCACGAAACCAATCATAACCGATCGTATCCAATCATAGCGCGAAGGAATTGCCTCCTCTAACGTAGCTTTCCCCTATTCATTCTCAGTTACCCCCATCAAACTCACCCCACACTTGGGGGGGGTCTGTTAAAGCTAAAAGGGCTCAGGGGAGGCAAGAGAGACGCAGCCTCACACTGTAACTTTATATAGCCTAGTGATTTTTACAATACATATTTGTTAAACAGGAAAATAAAGATTCAATGATGCAAACAGAATTAAATTATGCAGTAACACAGTTCTAAAAAGACAATAGTAAACAGTCATTCAGTTGAAATAAGTTCAGTGTTGATTAATTTTGGTTCAATAACTGTGTTGTAAACTTAATCAATTATGGAATGAGATCAATTAATATATAAAGACACTCTGGAGAAAACAGTGATGTCATCATCAGCTTAGTTCAGTTCTTAACCATTAGTATCAGTGCATTCAAGTCAATACTGCCAAATATTAAGTAAGCAAGCCAAAAGGTGACCGTGGCAAGGAACTCGATGTTGACTGTTAATAAACCTTTTTAATAAACCTCAGTGCTTTGCGCACCTTTGTTTCATCATTATAACAACTCTATTTCCATTTGTGGAAGAAAACATCAACACACCATTATGCTAGTATGTGTTGACATGAAGCCCTACCTGTATTTCTGACCTAATCATTAAATTGTTAATTTAACAAATTCGTTTAAAACAAATTGAATAACAACAGCACTCATACATTTTAATTTTAGCATCGTATTTTATATGCCTCTGTAGTCATTTACTTTTTATATATTATTTATTTACAAATAATAGCTAGAAGTTCTGTTAGGGATAGTTAGCTGGTCATTATTGCAAAAAAACTCTGACAGGGTGATCAGGACTTCATTAAACTATCCCGAAACTCTCTCAAACTTACCCAGGGCCATCAGGCAATCCTTATTGTTGAGCCCTGAGCTAATTAAACTATAATTACTCATCTCTGAATCACACTGCAATGCATTCTTATAGTGTGTGTGTTTGTGTGTGAGTATGTCCGACTCTTTCCGAGTTAACTAATAGATCACAATCATTATGCAAAAAGTGCAGTGTATGTACTTAGAAACTTCATCTGAACAAAGGCTTTCCCATCAGCCTGATTCTAGGTCAGTTATCACCACCCTACCATGAACCCAGTGTCTTTATGATTCACAGGTTTCCTCATAGTCATGAACACGTTCCAGACTGCTCATAGACTGACTGGCTCTTTATCAGAGCAAAGGAGATGTGTCATGGTGCAGTTATTCATGAAGTGTTTTGTGCACTCAATAACCTCAGCTATTTAACTGTGACACAGTGGAACTTTGCTCTCCCTCCCTACCTCTCTCTCTCTCTCTCTCTCTCTCTCTCTCTCTCTCTCTCTCTCTCTCTCTCTCTCTCTCTCTCTCTCTCTCTCTCTCTCTCTCTCTCTCTCTCTCTCTCTCTCTCTCTGTGATGAGCACTTTGTGTTGTTAAACTCATTGCAAACCGCTCTTATGCGCGCTCCACGTGTTTCCATGTGTTGGTAGAGTTTATTCTCATGAATTATGTGCCACTCAAGCCACTCAATCACCACTCCCAATTATCGCATAGGCCTATACCTTTCAACTTTGCTTTGGCAAACATAAGCAAAATAAACAAATGAATTAATAAAAAAATTATGAATTAAATAACATTATAAATATGAATTTTAAAAAAATGATAAAAAATAATAAATAAATAAACAGATCAAATAAAATGGAAACATTAACTGCTTTTCCATTCCCTTCAAATTGCGCAAATTGAAAATACGCCCAATGGAAACATGTCAGTTTCGCAAAAGCTTCCATATATTACAAAAAAGTTTTTATGCTCACATGTGTATTTTCAGGCAATTTGAAAAAAGAATATTTCGCATAACTGCAATGG
Organism: Tiaroga cobitis; assembly: GCA_030578255.1. Taxonomy (NCBI): domain Eukaryota; kingdom Metazoa; phylum Chordata; class Actinopteri; order Cypriniformes; family Leuciscidae; genus Tiaroga; species Tiaroga cobitis. The sequence continues at coordinate 42,922,741 of CM060592.1, read as the reverse complement.
GAACAGTTTTTTTTTTCGCATTTAGAGGTCACCTGGCGTAGTCACATGCTCATTCTTTAAAGATGGCGTGGTATGTTTGGACAGAAGACGAGACAGAGTTCTTTATTAAACTCATAAAAGAAAAAAGAATTACAGGAGTTCCTCTGTGGAATCACATACGTGATTTCACAGAGGAACTCCTGTAATAACCTCCCAGAAACACCTTGTTGCCACTCCCAAGTATAAAGGGCTTTCCTTGCCATTAATGCTTGGATAACACGCCTATGTCTCCTTCGATTAAAAATAATGGCTAGTGCGGTGGCTGCCATATACATAAACCTACCAATATCTGTCGCCATGATTTTTGGAATGACTTATTGCGTACAATTGCATTTTAGTCGCGTAACATCAGTTAATGGAAATAAACAATGGTATATCTATAGTGAATAATCAAAGTAGCATTGAAAAGTAGGACTGAAAAATCTTGCCTATGTCATGTAAACTTATACTAATTACTCACTCTGACTATTGGTGTACATGTAAACGTAGCCATTGAATGAAAAGTGCTGTGTAAAGGTTCTTCATAAATATTCCACAGACACAGCATACAGGTTTCGAATGACATTGAGGGTAGGCAAATAATGACTATTCCTTTAATTGCATACAGCACATCATGGTAGTTAACCAGAATAAAAGTTCACTTGGCAGCACCTACCAGAAAAGTTCCAGAGCTTTTCACTTTCTGTTCTATTATTTTTCAAATGACCTGACACTCGAGTTAATGGTTAATCCCACCAGAGCCATGGAGCTAATGTGCATGGCTCAGCATGTTAAAGTTCTCTTTAAAGTCCGGCTTTGCAGTATGGCGTGTGGGAGCATGACACAAGAGCTTTATGAGGGATGGAGGCCACGACTGAAGGAGCTCTCTTAGTTCCAAAAGAAGCCGTGGCTGGCAGTGTTGTCTTGTGATAAACTGTGCTTTAAGACAAATAAGTGTCTTCAACACTGAATAGTACAATAACAGCAGCAACAGTAGCAAGTGTGGGACATTGCATAACCCATGAAAAAAAAATAGTTTCTGATGAACAACAACACCAAGACTGATAAACAACAGAGACTTTTGAACCTTCACTCGAAAACCATGTTGGCGTGCACATACCCAACTATTTCAGTTGTGCCACAAGCATGGTTTTGGAAGTCCTGTCTCTATTATGCAGGAAATCACATGTTCCGTCTGTGAACAAGGGAGTGGCTTTGCTGTTTACTTTTTTTTATTTTTTTTTTTTTTAAAGTCTACTTGACATCCGTCAAGGAATAGGGAAGTGAAACATGATTCAGCCAAGTCTGTGCAACTGTCAACCTAGACTGTAATTAAAGACAGTTTCTTGTAAATATTGTTATGATAGAGATGGGCTCTTCAGGATTTACGTAAAGCTGCCATTGTATTCCTTTTATATTGCCTATTGCATGTTGTGTTTGTTTAGTTTTATATCCAAGATATCTTCCTCAACCATCTTTGGCTATATTCAATTATGCATTTGATAAACAATAAAAGCTCTGGGGGGGATTAACAAAACATTTCTCAGTGTTTTATCTGTTTTCTTTTGTGTGTGTTTTTCTTACAGGGTGAAAACGGCACAATCCATCTCAGAGGACAAAAACCTTTTGGAAGAAAAGTATATTGCATTTTTAATGCGTATGCTTAAAATAATTTAAGATAACTTTGCGTGTACATCCTCTAGTCTAGAGGATAAAAATGACTTTTTACCTCGTCTATAAAGACAAAAAGCAGCATTTGTCTGATTTAAAGGAAGTGATGGTATAATATCTTTTTATTATATACTGTGAATATTTCAACAATGCCAACTTGGCTTGATACAGAATCTTTGTATGGTGGACTTCTAACCAGGCAGAAGAAACATGGCTCTCTATCCCTAAGGAATCATCAGTTGTGCCTATTTTTCTTCATGACACGTGGATGGATATAGATATTTTGTCACTGCAGTCACCATCCGTTTCATACATATATCAGTGACATTCTAGGTCTCAGAGAATGAACTGTCCAAGAAAAAAGAGGCCCATTAAAGATGAGGATTTCTCTGCTATCGTGGTGCCCTCCATGAGGGGTCATGGTTACTTGGATTACACGGTTGAAAGTCATCCCTCTAGAGCCATGCAGGTCATGGATGAGTTCCGGCATCATGGATTGCTCTGTGATCTGGTTCTACATGTGATGTACAAGGACAAGATAGTGGATTTTAAGGTGAGATTTACAGTGGTCAGTCCTTAAAGGTCTTGTAGGTAGGAATTTTATAAAAAAAACTTTTTTCCAAATTTGTTTAAACTTTCTATTTATATATCAATGCATAATTAAAATGTAAGTACTCTGATAAAAAGAGTATAAAAATCGAGTGACTCTAGACCGTTTAATCTGCACTAAACACAGCTCATTATTTCCAACCAGGACGAAACAAAGGATTGGCTTAGGCGACTGTCACTCTCTCGCAACCATGGCAACCACCCTTTTGCCACACAGGACCTGCCCACTTGCGCGTATCCAGATCATACCTGTCCTGTTCACATGCCCTTGTTTGAGCTTGAAGATGCAAAACTCGACGCAGGTCCTCTTGTCCAAGAAGTGCTCCTTGCCCTGCACTTCGACCACCCCATCCTTGGCCTCTACTTCCTCGGACCCTATTTGCACGGCCCCTTGCACGACCAGGACCTTCGCCCTCGACCCCGGATCTGTCCTCGAGCTGACGATGCGGTAACATGACATCATGACTTTTGCGTAAACATACACGCCAGTGCCACTTTCAAGTCAAGTGGCGTGTTATCTATACGCATTTTGAGCTATCTGCGTGTATGCGTGTACCGTATGTAGCTACGCGCCGTTAAATGTCCGAGCGAAACGAAGCAAAATGTAGATCTACATCTGGGGAGCGATATTTTTTTCCTAGGATGGTAGGGGAAGACTCATAAATGCTATTAACCCCACTGTCCTCATCAGAGTCAACAATGCTTTCATCATGGAAACTCTTACATGCCGAACACCATATATGTTATGAATCTTACACGAAATTCATCTTCATCACAGTGTAAATGATGGCAATGGAAAAACGTGTATCATGCAACCTGTTTTTAGCGTTGCCTTAGGCTAGATAACTAATTTGTTATCGAATCAATAAATGTATATTTAAAACTTTACCAATAGCTTGATAGTGACTGAGTACTAAAATACATCTTATTTGTTTATCTTCATAACGATAAAGTTAGATTTTTTTATTACATGTGATTCTGACATGATGTCACTGCACTGCGCTCCTTCCTCTCCGCTCGTCTCAGGTAAATAATGCGTCTTCAGCTCAGCGGTCGGAGTTGCGCGTTCATGTGTTTTGGGGGCGTGGCTTTGGAATGAGCCTAGAAGGGAGGGGGTAGAGTGAATGGAAATAATGATCTGTCTTTAAAGCAGTCGTGAGAGGTCTACAGACACTCGATTTTTATACTTTCTTTTTCAGAGTACTTACATTTTAATTATGCAATGATATATACAGAAAGTTTAAACAAATTTGGAAACAAATTTTTTTTAAAAATAAAATTCCTACCTACAATACCTTTAAAGGTGCACTAGGTGAAAAAGCCTAAAAGCCTAGCCTAGTCTGTTTTTTTTTTTTATGAAAAAGCTGTCTTAAAATTAAAAGTCTCAATCAACTCCCTAGTTTAGTAGTCAGGGCACTGATCAAGGAGTCGGCCATTTTAAGGGCTGTCTCAATCCCAAAATCCTACCAGTGCACTCAAATGTTCGCTCCCTAAAAAGTCTCACAATGCACAGTGAAAACCAGGCAGCATCGATGCTCACTATCTTCCCTTAACGGAAGTTCTGATGTGTGAAACATAAATCACATGAGCCAACTCACTACACATAATGACATGCAATAGATGTTTTTTAAAACCCTTATTTAGTTATATTTTGGTATTACATTGTTAGACAAGTTATAAACATAATCTAGCTAACATTTATGATTTATTAACGGCTGAAATGTTGCACGTATATGTGACAAGCAAAGTATTTATCATAATGTACTTTAAATAACATAAAAAATAATGCCAGAAAGATATCAGTTCTTCTGTTGTTCATTAATACCAGTAGTGATGTGATACAATGAGGACGTTGTTATGTCGATGGAAATAGTCATGTGTCCCAATGTGTAGTGAGCCAGGATCCTTTCTGTCCTTTCCAGTGCCCGAATTTGTGTACACGATATACTGATTCACGACCTAGGAAGCAAGGGAGCTGATTGACACTCACCCTTATTCTACTAGAGTCATGAGATCTCCCATTGCAGCACAGTCTGTTCTAACCAAAGGTTTTTTGTTTTAAAGGAGTTGAGGTTCACACAATTATCAATTGCATGATAGAAAACAATGTTAGCACAGTAGTTTTAGGTATTTCAGGATTTTATGTGGGGCTATTTTGGTTTCCCGGTGTGCTCGTATACATCAGCAGTATCTTAATTATTCATAAGATTGAGTGGCCAATATTACAAGAAAGCATTACATTATTGTTATAAAAAGGGCCTTTGTGTATTTGTTATTATGAGCTTCAAAAATATATTTGTGCATTCTTCATGCTGTTATGCCTAAATTTACTTGCAGAATTGGTTTGTTTTGTTTTTAATGTATTTAGACAAATAATCTAGAATGTCTATAGCCATGTATTAACTATTGGCCTTAACACATAATACAAAAAAACAAAACAAAAATAATGATTGGCTTATTGCACCGGAATTTTAATATCAATGCATCCCTAGTATAGATTAGTTGTTCTCTAATACTTTTTTATCGTAAACTACATTGATTACTCTCCTTGGATTCCAAAAATTATATTCCAACAAGCAAATCAGGTCCAGCGTGTTTTAGTTTCTTTTTAATATGTTATGTCTCTCACACTGCAAATTACAGAGCACACAGATAAATTGTTCTCATTACAAGTGAAGAATTATGTTAGTACATGTTAAGGCATTTATTTGTAATTACAAGTACATGGCACATTCTGTACAGCTCTCATGATTTAATTTCAGGTGTGTCCTGTCTGCTTCTCTTTTTTTTTTTTCTTTTTTTTTCTTTTTTTTTTTTTCTTTTTTTTTTTTTTTACGCCAGCCAGAATCTGCCTGAAGAAGACCCAGCAGGGTCGAAACGTTGCCTTTATATTAAATATGGGAGTTTAAAGCCGTGTTGCGGACATTACATTTTTTTCACTTTAGTAAGTTTCTTTTGTCCTGCACCTGCCAGAAGGTGGGATGTGCACACAATTACTTGTTTACAATTACTACAAGTGTCTACATTCCCCAGGTGCACAAACTGGTGCTGGCTGCCTGCAGTCCTTACTTCAAAGCCATGTTCACCAGTAACTTCAAGGAATGCCACGCCTCGGAGGTCACCCTGCGAGACGCGTGTCCTCAGGTCATCAGCCGCCTCATTGACTATGCCTACACCTCTCGCATTACAGTGGGCGAGAAGTGCGTTCTTCACGTCCTCTTGACAGCGATGCGCTATCAGATGGAAGAAGTGGCCAAAGCATGCTGCGATTTCCTCACAAAGAACCTGGAGCCGTCTAACGTCATAGGCATCTCGAGATTTGCAGAGGAGATCGGCTGCACCGAGCTGCACCTTCGCACAAGAGAGTATATCAACACTCACTTCAATGAGGTGCGTGCCCTGTAGACTCCGTTCACCGAAGTGTCAGTTAGCAGCGATCGATAGTTGCCACCTGCTGTGCTCTCTTAAGTAACTGTACTGAGCAATTGACCTGTAACAGTTAGTCTGTGAATGAATGAAGGCTGTAGAGAACAGCGCTGTGTAGCTAATTGATTTGTCAATGGAACTCAGGTCTGCCTTGCAGATGGATATTGATTCGTATAAATTATCCAGCTGTCAAATGAATCATGCAATAAAGCAATAGTTAACCCAAAAAATATAATTAACCCAAAAATGCTCATGTAACTCCAACCTGTATTATTTTTCTTTCTTTATTACTTTGTTCTTAAACTCGAAAAGAGATGTTCAAGCTGCACTTTTCCATACAATGAAAGTAGATGGTGATTTATACGATCAAGCTCAAATATTAAACGTAATGCATTTATTTACCATGACAAAGGTACCATAAAAGTTGTCCACACGACCCATGCTGCTCATCTTCTGAAGCCAAGCAATAGCTAAAAATAGAAAAAGCATGGAATTAAAGTCATTGTTCACTGATTATCCAATTCACATCTATTTAAAGAACTAGATGATAAGAGTTTATATATTGTTATTGTTTTTTAAACCATCCTTTTCTTGCCATGAAAATGGCCTTTGGCGGCATAAAAAAGGATGTTTGGTGTCAATGATGTCAAACCTAGCACAATGTGTCTAAAGTCACCATTTTTTGTATTAAAAATAAGCATGAATGAGATTTGTGCGCTCCCTAATGATCAAATAATATTAATTTTGGTGCAGTTACAATGGGCAAAAAAGCTCCATTGTCTGTCGCCAATAGTATAGTGATGTATGAAGCACAGTTCTTACAGTAGTTACTTTTAAACCAAACAGCTTTCTGTTGGTCAACTTGGCAAATCTTTATGACCAATTTGAACCCGTTGCGAAATCTATGTGGGGAATTCTTTCGCACTCATGCTAAATTCTCAATCATGTGGATTCCTATCGAAGTGACTGCATTTTGCCCTCAAAAATTCACAGAACAATGATAAATGTGACTGCCCCTTTATGGAAAAAGGTGAACATTCCTTTAATTTGTTCTTTTTTAATTGTTCCTCTAATGTTTACATGTTTACAAGTTTGTTATTGATATTTAAAAATATTTGCAAAGTCCATAAATACAAATTCAATAAGTCAGGACTTGTTCAGTATACTTTTCAGATCTAACTATCCTCCATACTCATGTCACAGGTAACCAAAGAGGAGGAGTTCTTCAGTTTGTCCCATTGCCAGCTGCTAGAGTTGATCAGTCAGGACAGTCTAAAGGTGCTCTGCGAATCCGAGGTCTACAAGGCCTGCATTGACTGGGTCCGCTGGGATGCGGAGGGCCGGGCGCAGTACTTTCATGCCCTCCTCAACGCGGTCCACATCTATGCCCTGCCGCCCACATTCCTCAAAAGGCAACTGCAGTCCTGCCCCATCCTCAGCAAGGCCAACTCCTGCAAGGACTTCCTGTCCAAGATCTTCCAGGACATGGCTCTTCGAAAATCCCTGCCGCCCCCTCCTCATCGTGGGACGCAACTCATCTACATAGCGGGAGGGTACAGGCAACACTCTCTGGACTCTCTGGAAGCCTTCGACCCACGGAAGAATGTCTGGCTAAAGCTCTCTGACATGGGATCTCCCTGTAGCGGGCTAGGGGCTTGCGTGTTGTTCGGGCTCATTTATACGGTCGGGGGACGGAATCTCTCTCTGCAGAACAACACGGAGTCTGGATTTTTGTCCTGCTACAACCCCATGACTAACCAGTGGACCCAGCTGGCTCCGCTCAACACGCCCAGAAACCGAGTGGGTGTCGGGGTCATTGACGGAAGCATTTATGCCGTAGGGGGTTCACATGCCTCTACACATCATAACAGCGTTGAGAGGTAAGGCTTGGACAGGAAGAAAACAATTCAAAAAGGTTTTGTGTTGTCAAGGTTTGTTTTACGTTGTGGGGTTTTTCCCCTTTATATTATATTTCCTTTCTATTATACGTACACTAGCGGAATCAAAACATTAGCACAGTGCAGAGTGACAGATTTAAACTTGGTTGACGAAGGTTTTATTACACCAAAGACTAAGTCGCGCACCTGTCCGACAGAAGAACATTCACACAGAACGTGATCAAATCTTAGCAGAAAGGTTACAATACACGCTACACTTGTGACACGTCGCTCATCAGCTACATAAAGTGTTTTGACTTCTAGAACAATCTCCTTCCATCAGGGTGTAGAGATCAGTTTGCTCTGTTCTTTTCAGAGCAGTCACTCTTGACTAACAAGCTTCAGGCAAATCTGTTTCCTAACGTACATTCCACGGCACAGAGTCTGGTTAGGCCTTTCAGAAGAAACTCATCTTCTCAATAAGTGTAATGATATGAATATTTTATATTTATTAGCCAATGGTGACAGGTCAGGTAAGAGAGATTCATCAGCAACCTGAAACGAAAGTGCCATGTTGTTTGTTGAATACTGTGCCTCAATGTCACAAGTGAATCTGAAAGGAAGGACTCCGATGTAGTGTGAGAACTAAGAACTGGTTGTTATACAGTATTGAAAGGGTTATTGGGACTGTAAAAACATCTGCATAAGGAAGTGTCTACTTTGAACTAAACACATTATAATGATGAATGCATGAATTAGACTTAATTATCTTTAATTAGTCTTGTCTAAATAAGAACAACTTTGATACAAGTTACAAAACAATGTGGATGTTATAATTTCTTCAGAAGTTTTGTACAGAATTCAAAATTACATTAATAACTAAATTATGGAAGACAAGATGAAGACATTGAGCTAACAACACTGCATAATCTATATATATCTAGATAGATAGATAGATAGATAGATAGATAGATAGATAGAGAGCGATATAAGAAATTGGACAGAAGTATCTTATGCTCACCAAGGCGACATTTATTTGATGTCAAGTCAAGTCATCTTCATTTATATAGCGCTTTTAACAATGGATTGTTCCAAAGCAGCTTTACAGGGATAAACATATAATTTAAGGTAACAGAGATTGTTTTGGCTTTATAGTGGTTCTTGAATAATGTTATTTCCAGCTAAAGTTAGTTTTGATTGATTCACCTCCATTGAAATGATCATTTGTTATTAAATTAGGGGCCACTAAGACGACGCCGTTCTCTCTAAACAGACTTTAAACGCGAACCTGTGATTGACGCTGACGGCGTTCACATGCGCATTAAGAATTGATTCTATAGTTATGTACTTTTGAAAATATGTGCGCAGGTTTTTAATTCCATACAACCCATGCCTAAACAAACTACTTGTCTTGCCTATAAATTTTGATACAGAATTTTGTTTTATTTTATCACTTCGGGGTACGCGAGCCGGATTTTCAACAACGCTTTATCTGTAGAGTGGGAAAGGGATCCTCCATAGGGAGAGGATAGTTGACACTTCAGCACTGCATTGTCATCAGGTCCAGGCGGATCTCCCTCGTCAGATCTGGAAACGGCCTGGATCAGGCAGGCTGCGGGAAAACCTCGGGATAAACAAAGACACTAATATTAGCGTAGATGCCATTCTTCTTATGATGTAGCGAGTACATCAAGATTTAAGGGAACTGTTCCCAGTTCCGGCTGACCTAATCTATGCAGCCTAACATTGAATTATAGAAGTCTATAATGTATTATGTGTATGCTAGGTCAAAGAGATGTGTTTTTGGCCTAGCTTTGAACTGACAGAGTGTGTCTGCTTCCCGGACAATAGTAGGAAGACTGTCCCAAAGTTTTGGTGCTAAATAGGAAAAGGATCTACCGCCTGCAGTCGATTTAGATATTCTAGGTATTATCAACTGGCCGAAATTTTGAGATCGCAATAGACGTGAAGGACTATAATGCGTTAAGAGCTCGCTCAAGTACTCCGGAGCTAAACCATTTAGTGCTTTGTAAGTTTCAGCAGAATTTTGAAATTTATACGATGTTTAATAGGCAGCCAATGCAGTGTTGACAGAACCGGGCTAATATGGTCATACTTCCTGGTTCTGGTAAGAACTCGAGCTGCTACGTTTTGAACTAGCTGTAGTTTATTTATTAAGCGTGCAGGGCAACCACCCAGTAGAGCATTACAATAATCTAGCCTTGAGGTCATGAACGCATGAACTAATTGTTCTGCATTTCCCAATGAGACCATATGGCGTATTTTAGATATATTTTTAAGATGGAAAAATGCAGTTTTACAGATACTAGACACGTGGTTTTCAAAAGAAAGGTTGGTATCAAAGAGCACGCCCAGGTTCCTAACCGACGACGAAGACTTAACAGAGCAGCCATCAAATGTTAGACAGTATTCTAGGTTATTACGTGTGGAAGTTTTTTGTCCAATAATTAGAATCTCTGTTTTTTCAGAATTGAGTAGTAGGAAATTACTAGTCATCCAATTTTTTATATCAGCTATGCATTCCGTTAATTTTGTGAATTGGTAAGTTTCGTTAGGTTTTGAAGAAATATACAGCTGAGTATCATCGGCATAACAGTGAAAGCTAACTCCATGTTTCCTAATGATATCTCCTAATGGTAGCATGAACAGAGTGAACATCAACGGTCCTAGAACTGAGCCTTGTAGTACGCCATACTGAACTTGTGATCGATAAGACATCTCTTCATTTACTGCTACAAACTGATAACGGTCCGTCAGACAAGTATGATTTAAACCATGCTAGTGCAATTCCACTAATGCCAACATAGTTTTCTAGTCTATTTAAAAGAATGTTGTGGTCAATTGTGTCAAATGCAGCACTAAGATCAAGTAACACTAATAGAGAGATACAACCGCGATCGGATGATAAGAGCAAATCATTTGTGACTCTAATGAGAGCGGTCTCAGTGCTATGGTACGGTCTAAATCCGGACTGAAAATCCTCGCAGATATCATTTCTATCTAGAAAGGAACACAGTTGTGAAGATACTGCTTTTTCTAATATCTTTGACAGAAAAGGCAGATTTGAGATCGGCCTGTAATTCACTAACTCTGTAGGATCAAGCTGTGGTTTTTTTAACAAGCGGTTTTATCATAGCCAGTTTAAAGGTTTTTGGTACGTATCCTAGAGACAAAGATGAATTAATGATATTAAGAAGAGGATATATGACCTCTGGAAACATCTCTTTCAGTAGCTTAGTCGGTATAGGATCTAACATAAAAGTTGTCGATTTAGATGAATTAACGAGTTTGCAGAATTCTTCCTCTCCTATAGCAACAAATGAATCAAATTTTTCCTCAGGGAGACTACAATGCACTCCCTGATGCGATACTGTAGTAGACGGTTGCATAGTTATAATTTTGTCCCTGATATTATCAATCTTATAAGTGAAGAAGTTCATAAAGTCATCACTGCTGTGTTGCTTGTTGTCTAAATAAAAAAAAATCAATTTAATCAAAAGTACAGTAAAAACAGTAATATTGTGAAAATATTGTACAATTTAAAATAATTGTTAATTCATAATCAGAAATCATTCTTAAATGCTGATTTGATGCTCAAGAAACATTTATTATTATCAATGTTAAAAACGGTTATGCTGCTTAATATTCCTGTGGAAACCGTTATACATGTTCTTTTTCAGGAATCCTGAGCACGCATTTGAAATTAACTTCTTTTTTTTGGTAATATTATACACTTTCTGATCAATTCGATGCATCTTTGCTGAATACAATTTCTTTAAAACAAATCATACTAACCCCAAACTGCAATGTGTATACAGTAAAAAAAAACATCCATAAACAAGATACATTATGCCACAAGCAGAGAATGTAAAGTAAGTGGCATAAACCTCATTAACTTTGTCTTTATTTCTTATTTTTGCTATGGATTTGTGATATAATTTTCAAAAAGCATTTCTTGTAGACAACAGCTCAAGATTCATAACAGAGGCATGTGAGTCCTATTGAGGATAATTTAAATCTGAGCAAGCAGCTCAAAGCGGAAAGTTAATCTGTCCAGGAATGCAGGGAGAGAAAGTACTTCTATTCTATTTAAGAATTAGAGCTAGACACAAATTCAAACAAATAAATGTCGATAGATCATCTACATTTTCAAAGATGTGTGAAATTCAAGACTCAGTAATATATGTGCCTCTGTTGTGCTGGGAGACAGAAACTCTTGGGTCAGTAACAGTAGCTGTATTCACAAGATTTTAAATGGAGATCTTGCATTGTTGGCAGGTTAAATACAACCTCTTCTTGCTGAAGGCTGAGTTGCTTGCAATTATGATTGGTATTTGGCTCTGGATATCATTGTTAGAAATACTTGAAGTGATGAGCCTGAGATATTTACAGAGGATCTTTTATATTGCCATGTCTAGGAAATCATATTCACACATTATCTAAATTGGTTTGTAAGGATGTCTTGCTTATTGTTTTCACAGGTATGACCCAGAGACAAACCGCTGGACATTTGTGGCCCCTATGTCAGTAGCACGACTGGGGGCCGGTGTCGTCATGTGTGGGGGGAGCCTGTATGTGGTGGGGGGGTTCGACGGGGACAACCGATGGAACACGGTGGAGCGCTATCAACCAGACACGAACACCTGGCAGCAAGTGGCACCTATGAACACAGTTCGGAGCGGCCTTGGTAAATATTCTGCACCATTTATCAAATTAATGGATTGAAACGGTTTTCTTTTATTTGACATATTAACCACAGTCATGTGATGTACTGCATGAATCGTGCCATTATATAAAAGTGACTAAAGGCAACAATAGGAAAATAAGAGAACAAATGACTAGATCTAATCTAATCAACAACATCATAAAACATCATATTCAGTGTTTGAAACTTTGCACTTGTCATGTTATTGCCTCCTTAAGATGAATCACTTTTTGTAAGTGACTTTTGATAAAACTATCCGCTAAACGAATAAATGTAATAATAAACCTGAATCAAACATAAGCTAAATAACATACAACTTTCTAAGTAAACAATTAATACAATGTTTTTGTTCACAAGTTAATAAATAAAAAAGATCAAACTATTTAAAAAATGTCCATGAGGGTGACTGGACTTCTAGGAATTCCTAGTTCCCAGAGTTGCTTGTCCCTGCAGCCTTGCACAACAATTCAGTATGTTATGTAATTGCTAAATCTGTGGCATAGTCATCAATGATTAATTTCAGAAGAGTTGAAGAATTACATGTGCAGTCGACATAAAGACATGTACGATAATTCATTTAGGAATGGAAATTCTTTCATCATTTATGCACCCTTATGTTGTTCCTAACTTGTATGTTTCTTTCTTCTGTGTAATAAAAAGGAGACATTTTAAAGAATGTTCACACTGCTTTCTTCCACGCAATGAATGTAGATGGGGACCAGGAACTGTCACGCTTCAAAAAAGCATCATAAAAGTAGTGCATACATTTAAGTTATACAAAGAAAATAATGCTTTGAAATTCTTGACAGACTCGGTCACCATTCACTTTCATAGTATGGCTGGAAGCTCCATACCAGAAAATACAGTACTCACAAATAAAAAAAGACTCCAAATTTACTTCATATAATGAAGTAAGCACATGTTGGCATGTACTAAGCTGTTTGAATTGTGTTCTGTTTGTAGGGGTGGTGTGTATGGATAACTACCTCTATGCAGTTGGTGGCTACGATGGTCAAACCCAACTCAAGACGATGGAGAGATATAACATCGCTCGAGATGTGTGGGAACCCATGGCCTCTATGAACCACTGCCGCAGTGCACATGGAGTCACAGTCTACCAATGCAAGATATACGTGTTAGGTGAGCTGGATTGGTGGAAAGGAATGCATGAACTGATCAAATGTATACCTTGAATGCAGTGGCTAAAAGCATCTGCTTAATGCATAAATGTCATCTTTAATATTACTCCATATCAGGTGGATTCAATCAAGGGGGTTTCTTGTCCAGTGTGGAGTGCTACTGTCCAGGCAGTAATGAATGGACGTTTGTAACAGATATGCCTGTTGGGCGCAGTGGAATGGGTGTTGCTGTAACCATGGAACCTTGTCCTGGAATCCTGCCAGAGGATGAAGAGGATGAGGAGGAGATGTAATGTGGAAATTTGACCTGTGAACTTGTGCCATGTTGAAGACAGCACATGCTGGATTTCCTTCAAATTTGTTTTTGCATGTGATGCCAACAAGAACATTTCTATGTCATTTTAGGTTAATTAAGTTTAATTTGATAAATCTCCATCCACTACAAAGCTTGTGTGATTTAGAGAAAGAAACATGGCTAATCACTGGACTAATGATCACTGTATCAGGACTAAAAGAATATGACTGAGAAACGCACAATCTTTTTGTCAAACTGCTGAACACGTAATTTTGTGAGCTTGTTCTATAATGCTTTTTTATGTCTGTAACTGCACTGTTTAATGTGCACACCTTATAAAACACTTAAATCTGATGAACGTTTGGCTTGGGGTTTGATTTTGCTTTGAACATGTTTCTGATAGCTTTCCTTTTTTTCGGGAGCGTTTGCAGTAAGTCAGGATATAATGCATTAAAAGGCTATTCTTACAGTTCTTAAAATAATTTGTAGTGTCGTCTAATACACCTTTAAATCAGTTGAATGTTCTCCTAAATAATTAAAAGTATAATTATGAATCTTCATTGGGTTTAACCACGAACAGATAAATATGATTTTTAAAGATATCATAGATGTCAATTACGCATTAGAAATATCTTATATATAGGGAACAGGCTTAATAAAAAGTGTTACCGTGTTTGCTTTTTACCACTAGGTGGAGGACTTCTACTTCCAGAGAGAACTTAGAGCCTGTCCCAATACTGGCACTTGCAGCCTTTGGACTTGACCACTTGTCTGCTTCCATGATGAATTTCCTGTATTTGGCCCAGGTGTTCAAGTGAGTGTGAAGTGTGTGTAAGAACTTTTGATCACCCAATGGGACACTTACTGTACATAGTGTCAATCAAATGTAATTGTGGTGCTTCTAATTAAGTTGTAAAAAGCCGTTGCAAACATTTTACATAGCGCACATACTCAATAAAATGTGCAACTTTACATTTTACTACCAAATTATATGTAATATCTAATTAATTTAACTCGCACTGGAATGTTTTCCTAGGAATCTGGTGATTTGAACATGATGAATGATGCTGGGATACGGTTAACCTCAAATATAGCTCCAAAGCAGTGTTAGAATTGGTGTGCAAAAGGGGCACTAAGCTTTGGCATTATTCAGACTTGGGACAGTCTTGCGCCCTTCCTGTTTCTTGCATGCGAGTCAAGACCGCAAGTGTAAGAATTGGGACAGGATGTGGATTCAAAGGAAATTGACATGAATTTTCTGCAAGCGTCCTATATCAACTCTTTCAAAGTTCATTTTTAAAAATGATAAACTGTTAATTTAATAATTCAAAAACGTATTTATGTTGATTAAATCGGCAAGGCTTTAGTTTAGGGTCCAATTCTTACTATTAACTAGTTGCTTATTAGCATATTACTAGGATATTGGCTTTTTTATAAATACTTATAAAGCACATTTTAATGCCTTATTCTGCATAACCATGTTCTACATCCATAGCAGTGATTAGGAGTTTATTAGGAGTCGACAAAAGTCATAGTTAATAGTGTGAATTGGTCCCTAATCTAAAGTGTGACCATTAAATCTTTCACAGATGAATTTAGAACACAAAGATTTAAATTTTTGGATTGTAATTTTCTGCATGGCAATGCAGTTTGTGTGCTATTTCTTTTCACTTATAAAGACACAAGTACTTTTGTGATGTTACAATATTTATCATCCATTATGTGTCACGCTTGTTTATATAAACTGGCAGAGCCTCTTTTTTTCTTTGCCTCATCCACATGTTTCAGTGCATTTTTGCTGGATTGGTCTCAGGAAAGCCAATGGAATTAGAGAGGCTGCATGTCTAACAGGGCCTTTAGTCACAAAAAAAAATGTATATTCATAATGTGTTAAATTGTTATGGATAGGTCAAGATATAGGTTTGTTGCTGTGTTAGAGCAAGCTTTTTGTTTAATACTCGCTGTCTCCATGTTATAGTTTACACAGAGTGGCTCGTTACATTTCCAAGGTGAGACTCGATGGTTTGTGTACCCAGTGATAACTGTTTAATCCACAAACACAGGGGCTTCACTTCTTTTCTGCAGGTTCCTGGCTTTATCCATATCATATCATGAGGTGCCATGTCAACACTGGCATACTGGGCAAACAGATTCCAGTCCTTGGGCGGCTCGCTGGCAAATCCTCACCGTGTGGCAGGATGTGAGATGTGTGATCAGCGGGCAGTGGATCTGTCACACACAAACACATGCTGCGAGACACATAAGAGTGTGAGTAAGGACCCAAGGCCTTGTTTTGGCTAATCCTGAACTCTGATTGGATGGTGAGCTGGAGCTGTCTCTTCCCCAAGCCTAACAATATATCTGATGACTCACATGGCAAAGTATGACGCACTCTCCAGTACACACACACATAGTCAGGAGCGTATGTGTTCAACAAACCTCAGTGCCTGAATGATCTGGGTTGACACACAGCTGCCTTCCATAGTGTGTAAGGTACTAACTTGAGACAGCATCACAGTGCTTAACACGTGAAATACTGACTGGTCAAAGCAAAGGAAGCTTATAGTGCCTGCAGTCAAGCCACTGGATATGCCTCACAATAGGGAAGAAACAACTATTACAATTACCATTTCATGCCGACTTTAATGCCTCTGGTTGAGCAAGTTATTGTCAGATGTCACATCTGAAAGAGTCACGTAAAATGGTTAACTAAACAAATTACACTTTTATATTAGTAATCTAATTCAAAATATACAACACGTTTCGTAAAAAATGCATCAGTTTGCCTGTGCTAAAGGTATTGCAAATGATATTGTCCAGTAATGTGTTAATATTCACATCCACACATAGGAGGAGCTAGGATCCTTTGCTTTCCTGAGCTGACAGCAAAAGCCACATGATTGTGGTTTGGTTTCTTAGTGTCCTGTTGGAAGAAAATCCAGCTATTAATGTCACCTCTTAGTTTCCTAAAGAGAAAACATGCATCAGACCTGTTTCAAAATCTCAAATGGCCAGGGCCCAATACATCTTTTTTTAGATTGTCATAAAACGGCATATTACATTTAAGTTCTGGACTTATTTTTCTTAAGCCTAATCAATGTGGACTTTGTTGATGGCTTGACATTTAGGTCATCTTTAGATGTGGACCACAAATCCAAATGACCTTGACAGATAAGTGTAAAATAATATTTCTGCACAGTACAGAGGTGACATCTGTTACTTATTTACACTGAGTAATTCCGTCATTTTTAAAATTTCTTGATATTCACATTGTCCTATTGCAACAGTTTTGCAATGTAAGCAGAGTACAAAGAATAATGGGGGTTTAAAGAGATTAACCCTCAAGTTGTTCCAAACCTGTATGAATTTCTTTCTTCTGCTGAACACAAAATAAGATATTTTGAAGAATGTTGGTAACCAGACATTGACTTCCATAGTAGGAAAAAAATACTATGTTTGTCAATGGCTACCGTCAACTGTTTAAGAACCAGAATTCTTCAAAATATATTCTCTTGTGTTCAGCAGAGGAAAGAAATTCATACAGGTTTGGAACAACTGTAGGCTAAATGACGACAGAACTTTAATTTAATCAAGATCACATAATTGTTGGGTGAAGTAGCCTACGCCTTTAAGGTTGGTTGGGGGGGATAGGTTATTTACAAGTCTCAGCAATCACAAACGTTTAGGGCCGCTAAATGTATCGAACAGAAATCGCTCTGCAAAGGTAACCATAGCAACTACTGCTCGATCGCAGTCCAAATCGGAGTCGGAGTACATTTTTTCCGACTTTTATTTTTGGTATCACAAATACATCACAAAATCGTTTAACATATTTTTAAGATAGTTGGGTAGGTTCACTCAGAAAATTACTGACAAGACATTCCTTTAAAAAGTTGCCCACTGAATAATTCGCACACTTAATCTAACCAACACTCGATTTTATACGATATCAAGAGCTCTGTGTCCTTGGCCTGAAATAGGTTGAAGACCCCTGACTTGAGGATCAAATCTACTAGGACTTTTTAAAGGATGTTCTTGGATTTTTTTGGACCTCTTGGAGGTTTTATGTAAGAAGTCAACCTTTTTTATTTAGCATATCAATTATTATATGATATCAGACCAGAAAGTATTGTATATTTGACTAACATCATCATTAACTCTAAGTATGGATTTGAATACAAGTAATACAGACGCCTGTCCAAAACTGAGGATAGCCGATATCACATAATGTCAATTATTTAAACCTGATGCATAAGCCCATATAGGAAGATTGACATCTTGCTGCCAACGTGCGATACGCGATTCAAGAACAGCGCGTCAAGTCAACTCGGTCTAGTAGGTAAATCTCGTTTCATCGTGCACGATATCATCCCTTAACGGTTTTAATGTGAATGTCGTGTAAAATAACGAATGACTGGAGTGCTGCAAGAACGTCGCAACCTTCTCTCACAAACCACATCGTACAACTTTAAAATCCAAACTGTGTTCAAGACTTATTTTTCCAAACTAAGCTGAGAAGCACGAGTGGACGGTTTCAAGCTCCCCACTGTGTGAATTGATTCTACTATGGGTCTGCCTGAAAGAGGGCTTCCGGAGCCGGGGAAAAATGTAGACATCGTTCCTATTGACACTTTAAAATATTCGAAATCTATTGATAAATAATTTGTTTGATCACTAAATAGGTACTTTGGTTGAGTTTAGTCTTCAATATTAAAAAATTCAGAACTTTGCATTCTTATTAATGGAATACAGAACCTTAAGCGTCCCTGCCTGAAAAAATGGAACATTCCACAATTTATTCCAGGGAAAGACTGACAGTTTTTTGGGTCATGAAGCAGCTGTTCAAGTCAGCGTCTCATCCCCCCTCCGCGGGAATAAGAAATTAGTACATTTGAAATTAGATAACCAAGATTTTAACTTACGGAGCGAAAGTAAATACAAATGTAGGAAAGCAACATACGAAGAAGATGATAGCCTACTACTACTACTAAAAAAATAATTATTATAATAAGGGTTATTTTGCATATATGTGTTAAGCGATGTTTAATTATATTTTATTAATTGTCAATATTGCAAATGAACAATATTTAACATTTTTAACCTGCATTCATTGTTTGGTCACTATTTGTAAATTAACATTAATACAAAAATATTTTATAAAGCCATAATTTGTAATTCATTTGAAAAACATACAATTTAAGGGGGACTGATTATAGGCTATTGCATGGCCACTGTTTATATTTCATGACCAAAACTATTTTGTCATTTATGATGCAGTGACCATGCTGAATGTCTCAGCTGAAATGACCATGGGCACATGCCACCTCTATGCCAATCATTTCTCATCAATTATTCAGATGGGAATGACTTCCGCTTGCAAGATTACAGTTATTTTGCCGCTGGGACTTGCAGAGAGTACCAACCACAAGATATGCATATTTCAGTCAAGATGATGGCATATTTTTATGCATATTATTAGCATATCTGTGCTAGTACTTGGCGGTGAGAATTGTAAGGCACTGTTGCATGCTGATACTGAGAGTTTGGCATCTATGAGAATGCATGAATAGTGCATATTAATAGAAAAGCATGAGGGATAAAGATGTACATGAGTGTGAGAAAAACTTTATAAATGAATATGAAAAATCAAGGCATTTATTTTTTAAACTATAGCCTATACAAAAAAAAATACAGCAACATTATGAGTCACATTGAAACAAATGCTAAATAAATGAGTCCTGCCTAATTCCCTCTCGCTCGCTCTCCCTCTCTGCCACTGTCTCTGCATGAGAACAGCTGCAGATGCCCACTCTGCGTAAGTGGATAAAAACTATAATGCAATCTCTAGAGACAAAAGGACATTGTTCAATTGGAGTTAGTTTAGATAAAGATTTAACCTGGATAATAGCTGCTGCTGTCCCTGTTGACGTCTTCTCTCCTGTACTCTCAGTTTGCAGTTTACAAGTGCAATTCAGTTAGAAATCAGAACAAAGAAAGCAGATGCGTTTTCATTTAACCGCATCATCTAACACTAGGGTGTCCAAACTCTGTCCTAGAGGGCCACTGTCCTGCAGAGTTTAGCTCCAACTTGCTCCAATACACCTACCTGGAAGTTTATCGTAAGACCTTGATTGGCTTCAGGTGTGTTTAATTGGGGTCGGAGCTAAACTCTGCAGGGCTACGTTTCCCAAAATTGTAAGCTGATCGTGGAGACCATTGCCACCAATGTTCTCTGCGACATTTTAGCTCACGAGTCGATGCTTTTGGGAAACGCAGCCCAGGATAGTAATCCTCCAGGAGCAGGATTGGACACCTCTGGTCTAACATCTAACATGCTTACAAGTAGAAAAAGATGCTGATAATACAATGTTCTTTTTTTTAGAGATCTTTAAATTGATACTCATCTCTGTCTCTTTATCTTTTAGTCTTTTGTTGTAGACCAGCCACTTCACCAGAAACAAGTCCCAATGAAAAGCAGGAAGCAACTGCAAAACAGACTTAATATTGACTGGTGCAGGGATGACATATTTGTGTTGGTCAAAACCGAGTTAGCATTTTAGCACTTCTGGTTCCATCGTCCTGAAGTCATTTGATTTTTTGAATGGGTTTTTGGTTAAATGCTTGAAGGTCTGTGGTAAATACAGGCTCACAAGATATTTTTACATTTTATTCTACAACATAAATTACATCACTAATACCCTCTTGTGATTTTTTTTTTTATAAAAGCTTTTACTTGTCTTGTAAAAGACGGATGCTAAAAAGTGACTAAATGGGACTATAGAGGTTGTCGGAGAGAGACATTAAACATCATCAGCCGAACAGGTAAACTCTCACTAGTCCACTTTCACAGCCTCATTGTGTTTATAATCACACTCTTGCAAACCATAGTTGGGCTTGACTAAATATACCCACCCTGGTCATTTCACAGATAGATATGTATGCGCCTAAACACTGTCTCCAGAACAGTACCTGTTAACACTTACATCGCACTCAGTCTGTGCAAACCTGCTCTGTTAGACAGTGAAGGGGCGCGGGGTCCCGCGAGGCCCTAATAGGGATCATATGTGGAGTCAGCATAGACAGAATCCAAGACCACTGGCCGCACAGAAAAACCCTGTCAGCAGCGGATCCCGGCCAGCCAAACGGCTAAAAGGCTGAGATTTGATTTGATGACTTTGCACCTCTACCTCCTCTTTGCACTTAATCTTTTTTTCACCTCTGTTGTCTAACCTGTGGTGCCGAGGTGGTCGAAGATGAGCTGTCTGCTGCAGGGTCCTAATCTAATATAATTATTGCTTCTCTACAAATCATCCCAGTGGAAGGATCCACAGTGTTTGGTTTCTCTGTAACGGCCTGTGAGATACGGTAATGGTGAGAGCTCGAACGAGGAGGCTACTAAGAAGAGACAGAATTGGTTTTGAATGTCCGCATTATGTGTGTCCAGGCCCCTTGCATAGAGACAAAACACTCAAGGTGCGTGCGACACAAGGTTCAGCTTCACATATTGTTTTAAAACTGCTCTACTAACTTACTTTTCTTGTTTATGATTGGCTGCTCTTGTTAAAGCACATTGCCAATATTGTGTGTCTTAATAGACATTTTAAAGGCTGTTGTTGAGATTAATAATGCATAAATCACTACATACAGACATGTTGTGTTCACCAGCATCTTTGTTGTAGTGTTTTGCAATGCTCTGAAAAGCCCATTTCTCACAGATAATGTTTCTTTTCTGTGTGGTAACACTATTAAACATGACAGATGCCTGTAGAGTATTTATTATTATTAAAAAGTTTTGTTTATAAAGAAATGAACAGTCATTTTTATTTTAAAAATGTTTAAAATCATTTACAATTATCACATGAGAGGAACACTAATCTAATAAAATTCTTTTTAATGTGGCCTATTTAAAGGGTTGGTTCACCCAAAAATCAAAATTCTGTCATTAATTACTCACCCTCAATTTGTTGCAAAGCTGTAATGCCTGGTTCAGATTACACGATTTTAGCCCGATTTTGGCATGATCAGTTTGACGTAGGGTGTCGTGGGGATTCGTAAATGACAATGGGCGTCGGGACGCAAGATTCAATCGTATCATCTCGTATAGTGTGTCATAGTGGGCGACAACCTACGTCGCGTCTGCGATGCTTCACGACATCACGACAAAAAGACTAGCATGTTTAATTTTTTTAACGGTCGTCCACGATGGGTTCCGTCACATGTATGAGGTTGACCAATAGGAGCACAGAAGCTTATCCGTACACAACTTTCAAAAATGGCGAAACGAAAGAGAGAAGATTGTGCTACTAGGTGGAGTTATGACATGGAGGAAAGGTTTGTGGAGCTGTGGCAACAGTAGGCTAACAGAAAACAATATTTTACCTCAAGTTCTCTTTGGAGGATTTGAAAGCCCATACTGTCCTCTTCGAGCAATCCAGGAACGTGTCCATTGTCGGGTTTTCTTTCGTTCTTTTCTTCCGTTTAACTTCCGTAAATTCCTTTGAGATTTTCCTATGGGGTTTCATAATGGGGGGTTTTCAAATTATGAGTAAAATAAAGCCTGTGGTAAACATAACTTGATAAAACTTTGACTTTGTTCTACACAGCACACACTCAAGCCCTGTTTACACCTGATATTAAGATGCATTTTGGTCGACTGGATCACAATTGGACAACGCTAAATAGGTGTAAACGGGGTCTAAAACGTATTGGGCTTGTCTACTTTCGACCACTTCCTGAGGTAGTCGAAAAAGCTTTCGACCGGATTGCTTTCATAATAATAACTTCTTACATTTATATAGCACTTTTCTGGGTACTCAAATCACTTTACATAGAAGGGGAATCTCCTCAACCACCACCAATGAGCAGTATCCACCTGGATGATACGACGGCAGCCATATTGCGCCAGAACGCCCACCACACACCAGCTTACTGGTGGAGAGGAGACAGAGTGATGAAGCCAATCAGTAGCTCATGTGGTCTAATGCGTTCGAACAGCCACGAAAGACCACCTACTTATGGGAAGCTCGCAAGCCAGACGGGATTTAAACTTTTGTCGGCTAAAGACCCAAGTTTGGTTTGAAGACGAAAATGTACCAAGCACGATGTTCTCTCACCATTTCTGATTTCTAAAATGTACTCTGTGTGTTCGGTGTAGTCTTGGGGCTATCAGAGCAGAAACGGAAGCTGATGCTTTCCGTGTTTTTCCGTCATCTCCGGCCGCGTTCATATGTAAATTACACAAGCTTATTTTGTCCATTAGATCAACAGATCTGAAAAAACCCAAACATTTACCCGCCCAAAGACCCTCCTCTCGAAGAAATCAGGACAGAAGTGGGCGAAGGTGGACAAAAGAGATGGACAGGTGTAATTGTGTATGTGTCTCCTCCTGTCTACTAACAACCAAAATGCATCTTACAGCAGGTGTAAACAGGGCCTTACACCCCAAGCACCCCAATCTAGTTATTAAAAACATAAATTTTTTAAAATTAACACAACTGCTTCAAAATTTGCGTTTTCACTATGGGTGTGTGTAATTTACACTGTAGAACAAAACGTCAAAGTATAGTCAAGTTATGTTTACCACAGGCTTTATTTTACACATAAATCGAAAAAAGGCGAATCAGACTTCCGGGTTCTGATGCCTACCTGCACCACTCATAGCAAACCACAACCATCCAATCAATTCCCCGTGGACAAAATAAACACCCGCTCTACATTTTTTCTAGTTTGAGAAGCCATTTTAAATATGTCACAATAGAGAAGAAAAGACTATATTAACTTCCGTTTCACGTCGACTTTAATAAGACCTGTTGTAAATCAAATCTTCCCAAATGGATGCCATTGAGATGATGGGTGTCTCCACCAGGGCAGAATGTTTACAGAAAGGATAAACAGTGGCTGAGGCTATAATCTAGTGTCGAAAGAATAGGACATGTGTGGATTACTGTCTCTCTTTCCCTCTCTGTATCTCTCCTCTGCTCTCTCGGCACCTCATGACATTTCTAATTGCGTTAAATCTCATTATTCATGCCCGGCTTTGGGGCTGACACCGCATGCATCCGTATGTCTCAAAACAGATCACCCTTACTTGCCACTGTGGTTAGCACTCTGCCTGTCGGTTGAAAGAAGAGAGGGATTGGTTACTCCGCTGAGAGTGCTTCCTTTACTTCTCCCAGACTCCTCTCCCCTCAACATTGCATGTCCTCGAGAATGTCCTCGAGTGTGTCTTAAACACACAATAGAAACACTCTAAATATGTGAATGCTTTCCAGAGAAATCTGTGAATGAAATGCCACCCCTACACAGTAAAACGAGCCTTTGGGATGCACACATGTTGAATTTGTTTGCATAGTTCTGTGTTAAGTTTTGGCACTCTGCTAGAGTGGACAAGATCCACAGCTGCTGCACAAAAGAAGTTCCCAAAACTTACTGGTGTAGTGCAGCAGCAGTGCAGGGAACTTACAGTCAGCAAGTTTTATGTTCTGCTAGAGATCACTATAAAAAAGGTTGCTTACTTAATTTTTTTTAGTACAATCAAGGATGTTTAAAAAAATGAGTTGAATCTTTTATAGCATAAAAAGTTGAAAATTACTTAACTTATTTTGATGAGTTAAAGCAATGTAAAATCCTATGTTGTCACAACTTATTGATCGCATAATTTTTTTACAGTGCAGATATTTTTGTGGACCATAATGAACCCATTTGCTTTTAGCTGTCATTTTAAAACATTTTCCTCTTTCAAAGTTCATGATATAGTTCTTATTTAAGTATCTTATCATTTTAATATAACTTTAAAAGATTCTTTAGAGAGAAAAAAATGCAACAATTAGAATTTTTTTGGTATACAGCTGTAAAATGAATGTGAATAGCATATAATTTGGGTTTGAATGAATGAATTGAGATTGGTCACCCATAAAATATACATTCTGTCATCATTTACTCACCCTTACGTTGCTCCAAGCCTGTATGAATGTCTTTCTTCTGCTGAACACAAAAGAAGATATTTTGAATAATGTCAGTAACCAAACAGTTGATAGACTGACATAGTATTTTTTTTTATTTTTTTTTGATATATGGAAGTCAATGGGACCCGTGTTTTGTTACTTCTTTTGCGTTCAGCAGAAGAAAGAAATTCATACAGGTTTGGAATAACTTGAGGGTGAGTAAATGATGACACAATTATCCCTTTAAGTTCATATTTAAATAAATTATAGACTTTGGTGTCTTGACTTCTTGCAATTGTGATTTTATGTCTCACATTTGCGACTTTTTATCTCACAACTGTGGCTTTACATCTCATACATTTCTTGGGTCTTTTTCTCAGGGAAAAAATATGAGAATCAAGTTTTAATCTCTCTTTAATCTCATCGCTATCTAGGGGAAGCAATTGAGAAAATAAAGAGATCTCATTTGTATTTTTCATATGGGCTTCTTGTCTGTATGAAAAAGGCCCAAAGTGTTTTAAGTTTAAACCTCTCAGGCACACAGACATTATTTCTCTTATTATTTCTCTTACACCACTGTTTGTTTTATGTGTGATCGATAAAGAATCCCGTGTGCGAGAAAAGAGCATATTGTAGGGTTTTTGTGAAGTGCTGTCAGGAATACTCCAATGCTAATGGCTGAAGAGAAGAGACCTGGCCCTTTGTACCTCTCACTGTCTGTAGTTTGTACACATGCTGTGTGTGTGTGTAAGGGAATGGGGGCGGGGGGACCACGGAGGCCCTGAAAAGGGTGGATAAGAAACTCTACAGCACTGGCTCAGGGCAAATGTGCATTTCACCCCATTGAGACGAAACACACATTCCTACAGCAGGGAACTTCATTGAGATCACTTCAGAGACATCTGCTAGTAATGTTTGTCAGTGTGTGAAAATGTCATGGTCAAGGACTTCCTCAGAATTGTTGGGAAGTATTGTTTCCTTATATCAAGATATGATTGTATGACTGATTGTAATCAATATATTATCAAAGTTGGTTTGAATGTATTATAGGCCTATTATTGTGTTTTTGATAATAGGATATTTTGTTATTGCATCATATATTTTATGTTAATGTGAGAAATATTCAGGAAAAAAAATTGATTGAATTGGTTTTAATTGTAAGTCATTACAATTTCATGCAGGAATTTATTTAATAATATTACAACATGCAGGGTATAAAATATAAAAAGACAGAATGAAATTGTCAAATTAAAAGCTAATCAAATGATATTTGTGCATTGCAGAGCTGAAACATAGGTAAATATAATGACTACTGTCATCTCCTTTGAAAAGCAGTGACTCTTTTAAATCTGTCATTTGTGAGTGGAGAGAAAGCTGCAGTCAGAAATAGGCCAGGTTAGGTCAGGCTTTGTTTTATAATCTCACACTGACCTCTTTACTCGGTACTCTCTCTCTTTCAATCTCTCCTTCCAACCCCCAACTCTCTCTTTCCCTCTATAATTCTCTTTTCCTCTTCCACCATCTCCCCCTCTCGGCTCTGTCCACCACCTCTAAAAGGCTGTTTTAGATGAATTTTCGTGCAAACAATTGTGTTTTTCATATTAAATGCACAAACCCAGGCCTGTGTTTCCCTCAGCCACATCAGGTTCTTCTCCAAAGACTCCTGGTACTGATAACTGAGATGCAATGCATTTTCTGGCCAGCTAGTCACCATACAGATTCACTGATCTCATGGTGAGTTAGTATAGTAGATGCATGAAATTGTGAGTTGGATTGTCCACTGATGCACAGCCTGTAACCTCTGGAAAAAAATTATATTAGCTTTTTTATGGGTCTAGTCCGACAAGAACCATTTTATTGGTGTCAGCATCCAAATTCTGTCTGTTGCAGGCCTACAATTTTTATGAGGTCCTCAGAATTGGCAAGTGTGAAAGTCAAGACGAGCCAACAGGAAAGACAAGTAGTGCAAACATGTTCATGTAGTGAAGAGGAGAGGAGAAAAATATCTGTAAACATACATACAGCAGAGAGCGTATCCGCACACACCCAAGTTTGTTTTTGTATATTTGTGGGGACTTTCAATTGACTTCTATATTTTCATAGTTTTACTGTTCTTTTACTTTTTACTGTAATTAAATATTTACATTTTTTAATTTATATAATTGTTGATTTTATTTATATGATTTATATAAATATTCTTATAATTTATCATTTATAATTATAATATAGATATTATTTTATATTATACATATAATATCTATATTGTAATATTTATAGTCATTTATAGGCAACTACATTCTTGGCTACAAAAAATAGATATTGCCCTGGACAAAAATTAAAATTTAATTTGATTCAATTCAAACACAAAGTGTTTTTTTATTTTTTTATTTTTTATTTTTTTACATTTTTACAGCATGCCAGTAGCCTGGTGAACGTGATTTCACCAAGTACAACATGTTCCTGGATCAACATCTTTGTTGATCCTGGAACAACATTCCAGTCAACCAATTAGATTTGAGGGACAAGTTTATAGTTAATGTCACGTTTAGGCTTACATCCAGGGTTTGGTGCTTCTACATCAGTGTTATTCACCTATCATTTCCCTCTAACTTTAGGGATAATTTATGGGTTAAGATTAGTGAGGTTTCGGACTCAATTTTCTGACAGGAATTTTGTTCCAGGATCAACAAAACTTGGCAAATTCAAGGTGGATATTGTCATATTATATTGGGTAAGTTGTCACAATGTAAGCCAAATAAAACAAAAAAGTAACAATAAAAGAAAAAAGTATAGCACCATGGTACAATAATACTACGTATGTTTTAAAGAGAGAACCCTGTAATTTAGAGCGTAAATGGAAAAAAAATAATTTAGAGGTCTTTAGAATCACGTGGAAAGACAGTATGTCACGTTATAAAAAGGCCCTTAAAACGGCCAGGGCTGAGCACCTCAGCAATAGAAAACAACCGAAATAATCAATAGGTTACTGTCGTAACCCCGGTTCTCTGAAACATCAAGTGGAGAGATCCACCTATGGGAAGGGCATCCGTACCTGACCTCTGCAGAAGCATCCAATTGCACCAAGTCTGGCTAACAGACAGAAGCGCGCACCCAATGCTAGGTGAGGCCACACCCCTTTACCTACGGGCATATCACAGCTGGGCGCGCTGCTATTCCTCAGTTAGTATATTCGCTTCTCGTGCGGCAAGCGGGGCATAGCTGGTCGATCTATCCACTCGATGTTTCAGAGAACCGGGGTTACGACAGTAACCTATTGTTCTCTTTCATCATCTCGTTTCGAGATCCACCTATGGGAGAGACATGGACAGCTCCCCGATTGCCCAATACACTCACAGTGAGGTTCTGACGGCCAGAGAAGGACGGTCACCTCAGAGAGGCGGTGCCTGACACGTCCCACAAACATGACCCTGCAAGTTTTCCGCCACGCTAACTACTGTGGACAAGCAGGGCATGAAACATGCATGAGACACATATATGATATTGGCCCCCGCACCACCAATGCACATAGCTAATCCCAAAAAGGAATGCGAATGCTTGGTGAAAGGAATGAACATGGCCAGCTGGCCCATTCACTCCTCGTTGGTTAACCAAACGGGGCTGTGGTAAAGGGCTGAGAGGACCCTACCCCTAGGACCAAGTGTGCCACCGAAGTTCTGGTGACATCCAACCGGTAGTAACACTCAAAGGTATGAGGAGAGGCCCAGCTGGCCGCGGAGCAGATGTCCTGCAGTGGCACTCCCCTGAACAAAGGCCAAGAGGCGGCTAAGCCCCTTGTGGAATGAGCTTTTGATGCCCCTTGGGGCTGCACTCCCTTTGCTTCATAAGCCATAGTATAGCGTCCACGAGCCAATGTGAGAGGCATTGCTTTAAAATGGGACTCCCCTTGTGCAGAGGAGCCCTCAAAACAAAGAGCTGGTCGCTCTTGAGGAAAGCACTGGTCCTGGTCATATATGCTTGCAGAGCACGGACGGGACACAGAGCATTCAGCCCCTGATCCTCCGGGGAGGCAAAGGGTGGAGGGTGAAAAGCGGATAGCTCCAAAACCTCCGAAGTGAACGCAGGGAAGCATTTCGGCATGAAGACCGGGTTAGGCTTAAGGAAAACCTTATCTCCACTTAGGGAGAATTTTGGCGCACGATGGGTGAACCGAGAGTGCATGTAGCTCACTGACCCGTTTAGCAGATGCCAAGGCTGAGAGCAAAGCTGTCTTGAGGGACAGCAGCTTAAGGGAAATACTCCCCAGAGGCTCAAAAGGATACAGAGACCGCGCTTCCAGCACCATGGAGAGGTCCCACTCTGGAACAGATCTCCTGATGACCGGCAAAGAGCGGCGTGCACCCTCCATAAATCTGCGGGTTAGAGGGTGCTGCCTGACGGTGGAGCCCCGATGAAAACACAGCCAGGTAGACCTTAATAGTGGAAAAGGACCTGCCTCTTTCCATGAGGTCTTGCAGGAAACACAAAATATCAGGCACCAAGCACTGATAAGATGTGAAACCACGCCCATCATGCCACCCTTTGAACACTTGCCACTTACAGCCATATAGGGATCGCGTAAAAACGGCCCTGGCATTCTGAGTAGTGGCGAATACACGCGGCGGGAGCCCCAGTGCATTTAGGTTCGTCCTCTCACGGGCCAGGCCCAGGGAGCCACCCTGTCCGGGTGGGGGTGGTAAATCTCCCCGTTGGCTTGGGACAGTGTGTCCGTGCGAGGGGGGAGGCGCCATGGCTCGGCGTATAACAGAGGGATTATCTCTGCCAGCCACGGGGCTTTGGGCCACCTGGGTGCTATCAGAATGAGAGACAGGCCGTGCTCTCTCACCCTGGCCAGTGGGAAAATTATCAGGCACAGGGGAGGAAAAGCATACAGCAGCACTTTGGGCCATGGGTGGGCCAGTGCGTCTGCCCCGAGGGGCGCGTCCACGTCCTTTAGCGATAAGAACATAGGACAATGGTGATTTTCGCGTGAGGCGAAAAGATCTACGGTTGCCTGTCCGAATCTCATCCATAACCTCTCCACTATCTGCGGGTGAAGACGCCAATCCCCGTAGATTGGGTTTCCCCTCGATAGCAGATCCGCGCCTGTTACGTCCACATATATACTTGGCATCTAGAGGTTATGGGACGCAACATACAATAAATAAAGAAAATAGAAAGTTGTTTAATAGTAATATGTTTTTACTCTATTGAGGAAATGTGATGTGATAAATTAAGAAACAGGCAGAGACCAAACTGAATTTGTACTTGCTTTTAGTAAGTAAAGTAGTTGGATGTAACAAGACACCCAATAACACAATAAACCGTGAATCAAATATACTTCCAAACAACAAACATCTATTTACAAATTATATACAACATAAAAGATTAACGATTACAAAGTGAGGGACAAGAGCGGTGCTAAAGAAAATAAATAAATAAAACAAACATACACGTTAACTAAACCCCAGTACAAACACTAAACTCAAGTAAAGAAAACAAGAGAAAGAAAATCTTCAGCGTAGACGCCACTAACTACACTATCTAACAAACATAAATACATAGATTAGCACCCGCTCATAAACTAGTGTGTTAAACAATTTTACTCTACGTGTTGTGAAATGTAAATCACGTGATGTACTAACCTGGTCCCATATCACTATGCATCGAATATAAGCTCAGGGAAAAATCAAGAGTCGGATCACAGCATAAACGCAGTAAAACAGCGTTTACTATAAGTACAGTTCCAACAGAGTAAACTTTAACACACAAAACTAAGCAAAAACAAGCAAGAGCAAATAACCACAAAAATACAAGAGAGCAAAACAAAGGAGAAACGAAAACGCTCTCCCGCGCTCGCATCATATCCGGGTCTTTATACGCGCCCACTAGTCTCTGATTGGTTCTCGGGGTGTCTGGTGAACTCGATGACTGGCAGGAACACCATCCAATCACTGGACCTGTGAGAAAATAGCGGAAAGAGAGAGAGGAAACAAAAACAACCCTCCCAAAACACTACAGGACGTAACACCCGCACCATTAACAACAAACATGTATACATGTTTGATTGAACCAAAACAGCAAAGTGGGTACTCTTCCTTATATACGAGACAGAGCATCTGCCACTACGTTATCTGTACCTTTCTTGTACCGGATCTCGAGATTGTAGCTCTGAAAAATAAGGGACCACCTCATCAGCCTCTGGTTCTGATTACGCATTCGTGAAATAAAGGTTAATGGATTGTGGTCTGTATAAACAGTCACAGGAGAAACAGAAGAACCGACATAAACCTCGAAATGCTGGATTGCCAACAACAAAGCCAAAGCTTCCTTCTCTATCGTTGAATAATTCCGTTGACTTCTATTAAACTTCTTAGAGAAGTAACAAACAGGGTGATCAATTCCATCTTTATCCTCCTGTAGAAGTACGGCACCAGCTCCTAAATCACTTGCGTCCACTTGGGTCAACAGCATTCACCAACGCAACCTCTTTTGTTTGAACCTGCTGCTTACGCTTCAAGGTAAAACACTCCGCAATGACATGTCCTTTCTTGTGACAGTAAAAACATTCTCGCGTTTCTTTGGGCTTCTCCCCACTCAAGTTGGACTGCTGAATCTTCATAGGTGCCCTCGAATAACTCTTTTCCACACTGGCTGACTGAAAAATATGTCGGTGCGTGAGCACAAATTCGTCCGCCAACACTGCTGCCTGAGATAATGTTGTTACTTTTTGTTCATTCAAGTACAGTACCATCCTCTCCGGTAGACACTGTTTAAAATCTTCGAGTAACACAAGCTCTCTAAGTGATGCAAAATCCTCCACTTTACTAGAAGCACACCATCTATCAAAAAGAATTCCCTTGTCTCGGGCGAATTCAGCATATGTTTGACTGGCATTCTTCTTACGAGCACGAAATTGCTGCCTATAGGCTTCTGGAACTAACTCATAAGCTTTGAGAATAGTTAGCTTAACCACATCGTACTAAATAGCGGAAAGAGAGAGAGGAAACAAAAACAACCCTCCCAAAACACTACAGGACGTAACAGCGCCTCTGTTCCGAATGCCCGGGACATGAGTCAAGCATAATGACAGAAAAACCTGTCTGCTCCACACCAAAAGCCTGTAAGCTAGAGCGTGGAGTTTCGACGAGCGCATGCCGCCCTGGCGGTTGATATAAGCCACTGCCGTGGTATTATCGCACCGTACTAGAAACGGGATGTCCCTGCAGGCAAGGCAGAAAATGATTCAGAGCTTTCAAAATACTAAAAGCTCTAAATAGTTCATGTGCGCTGAACGTAGTCTGCTCAGCCACAGACCGTTCACTGTTCTGCCTTCCTGGGTGGTTCCCCAGCCTGTTAAGGACGCATCTGTCGTCAAAACTTTTCGCATCATACCGTCCCGAGGGGGGTTCCCTGTGCGTAAAAGTTCTCGCTCTCCCAATGGCGCATGGCCGCCGAGCAGGCGCGCGTCATCGTTACCGAGCGGCAGAGATCGCGAATCGGGCTGAAATGTAGTGACAAAACCCATTTCGTGAACTCTCTCATTTTCAGGAGACCAATGGCACAACTTGGATAGATGAAGCCATGAGATCCTGCAGCCTGAGGCATGTGCGATATTGTACTCTCGCCCCTTCTCTGAACTGAGACAGACAGTCCATCAGCGAGCGAACGCGCTCTTGAGAGAGACGCGCTCGCATGGAGACTGAGTTCAATTCCAAGCCCAGGAAAATGACATTCTGACTGGGAGTCAGATTGTTTTTGCTCCCATTCACCTTGAACCCCGAGGGATGTGATGTGCGCGAGCACCCGGCCGGTGTCCAGCGACACCTTCTCCTTTGATTTGGCTATGATGAGCCAGTAAGTCAGAATTCTCAGCCCTGATAGTCTCAGGGGCGCCACGCCCACCTCCGCACACAGACAAAAAGTTTGGGGACTCAAACTGCGCCCGAACGGAAGAACTGTGAATTCGTAACAAATGCCTTGGTAAACGAAGATATTTCCTGTGTGGAGGGTAGATGCTTATGTGAAAGAAAGCATCTTTCAGATCGACTGATGTGAACCAGTCGTTCTGCTTTATGGCACAGGCGAGAGAGCCTTGTGTCACATTCTGAAATTGTATTTCCTCAAATGTTTGTTCAACACTCGAAGGTCCAATATAGGGCGGGGGGCACCACGCCTTTTGGAACATGAAAATACCAGGAATAAAAACCATGGTTTATCAGATTGGGTGGCACCATCTGAATCACTCCCTTGTTAGGAGGGAGGAAATTTCCTCTTTCAGAATGTGTGAGGCATTTTCTTCTGTGTGAGAAGAGAGAACGCCGTTGAAAAGCGGAGGTTTAATTGCAAACTGCAGCTTGTAACCCTGGGTTACGGTACGCTAAAACCCACTCGGGCGCTGAAACGGCTTACCAAGCCGCTTTGTGACTCGCGAGCGCCCCCGCTCGGGCCGGAGCGGAGCTGTATGGGCCCAGCTGGTTCATTTGTGATGCAAAGGCGCCATCTAGTGGGCACACTAGAGGCGACATGCAGGGGTTCGGAGGGATTTCTTCTCTTTGCAGTGAGAAGTTTTCTCTGCGGAGAGAGGTCTTCTCTCCAAAACGAATTCATTTGATTTGTAGCTTTGTGTGTTTTGTGTTGGGCAAACACTGGGGCCGAAGCCTTTATTGACAGAGTGAGGGGAACATAGTGTGGTGTCCACTGTGCTGAACTTTCCCTCACAAGGTGCCCTCAAAAGTGGGGAAAAACACATATCTCCTGAACACATGAACTGGGCAGTCTCAAGTGCAGGCAGAAAAATAATATCCGCGGAGAGAGATACTCTCTCTGTAACGGATGTTATTTAGTTATGTGTGTGTTTGGTGTTGGGGAACACAGGGGCCTTCCACACACAACGTCCACTAAAAACACATCGGCTGGACAGCCGCAACTGAGCTGTGTGAGCCCAGTTGGTTGATTTGAGGCAATGGCGCCCTCTTGTGGACGGACTCAGGGCGACATGCATGGGATCAAGAGAGATTTGCCCTTTATGTTGGCAGATATATAAATCTGAACGAATTCATTTGATTCGTTTATTAAATGTGTTGTTTAGTAATGTGTGTGTTTGTGTTGGGAAACACTGGGGCCGAAGCCTTTAATAACTGGGTGAGGGGAACCAAGTGCGTGCGGTGTGGTAACACTGCTATGTACTTTTCCTTGGGGGAGGGGGACACACACACACAACGTCCACTAACACACGGGCTGGGCAGCCACGAGACGGGATTAACTGACCGTAGGTGGGAGACCCTGAGTTAACGTTAATCCCAATGGTCGAACAACAGGCAGGCCGCTTGCGTCCGGGACCGCCTTCCTAGGAAGGCATAAATTGAAAACCTCAACGCGTAATCGTAACACATCAAGGCCTGTGAGACCGTGTTAACAGTCTAGCGTCTCCAGCCGTGCTTATGAGCTTCGCGAACGCCTTTTATTTTTTTATTTTTTTTTTTTAAACTCACTCTGTTACACGGCCCATAAACTCCTCTCTGAGTGTAAGTCCCGCTGTCATAAACAATATGAGCGCGCTCACGCAGCCCGCTATGTGCAACGACGGGGACCATGTAGCCATTCACCCCCTAGCGTTACGCTTAAAAGCGTGGGAAGCTATTCCGGGAATTTCCCAGTGGGTGCTAAACACAATAAGGCTAGGCTATCGCTTACAGTTTCACCGTCGCCCTCCACGTTTTCGAGCGCGGCTAGAAACTACTGTGAACCCAGAAGCAGTGACGCTGCTCCGTTCAGAGATAGCAAAACTATTGTGCAAAAGGGCTATAGAGAGAGTTCCTCTGTCTATGAGCGAGTCGGGGTTTTACGGCCGTTATTTCCTTGTCCCCAAGAAAGACGGCGGCCTCAGACCTATCTTAGACCTCAGATTTCTGAACAAAGTTCTCATGAAGAGACCGTTCAAAATGCTCACGATCAGAAAACTCCTCGCGCACGTGCGCCAGGGGGACTGGTTCATTTCACTAGATCTGAAGGATGCTTACTTTCAGATTCAGATAAATCCCCTTCACAGGCCATTCTTACGTTTCGCCTTCGAAGGCCAGGTTTATCAATACACCGTCCTTCCGTTTGGCCTATCCTTAGCACCCCGTACGTTCACGAAGTGCATGGATGCGGCGCTCGCCCCCCTCCGGAGTCAGGGGCTGCGAATACTGAACTATTTGGACGACTGGCTGATTTTTGGCACAATCACAGAGAGAGCTACTGTCTCATCGTACAGTTCTCCTCGACCATCTGAAAGCTTTGGGCCTCTCTGTCAACTGGACAAAGAGCGCACTACATCCCAGTCAGACTATCTCCTTCTTGGGTATAGAGCTAGACTCGGTCACGATGACGGCTCGTCTGTCAACACAGCGCGCGCGCCGTGTTCAGCGTCTCGCCACATCTTTTCAGATGAACAGACTCACACCTCTGAAAACTTTTCAGAAGGCGTTGGGTTACATGGCCTCAGCCTCCGCGGTGCTCCAGCTGGGGTTACTGCGCATGCGCCCGCTTCAGTTCTGGTTGAAGAGCCGTGTGTCTCACCGTGCGTGGACCACGGGCCGGCAGCTAATAAAGGTAACGCAGACCTGTATCACAGCTCTGCAGCCATGGACTGTGACAGAATGGTTTCAGCGGGGCGTTTCCAGGGGGACCTTTTCTCGCCGAAAAGTCATCTCGACAGACGCATCCAACACGGGTTGGGGTGCGGTCTGCGAGGGCTCACCGGCCTTCGGCCCCTGTTCAGCTCAAGAGAGCCTCCTCCACATAAACTGTTTGGAGATGTTGGCGGTCGAGAACGCGCTCACGCGCTTTCTCCCGCGCATTCACGGTCACCACGTGCTGATCCGTTCGGACAATATAGCCGTGGTCTCCTATCTAAACCGTCAGGGCGGAGTCAGATCCAGGAATCTCTTCCGGCTGACAGAACGCATCTTAGTTTGGTCTCAGTGTCACCTGCTCTCGCTCAGAGCGACGCACGTGCCGGGCCATCTGAACGACGGTCCAGACAGTCTGTCCAGGAACCCCATTCCCCCCGGGGAATGGTCCCTGCACACTTTTACAGTTCAAAAGCTATGGCGGATATTCGGCAGAGCAGAGGTGGACCTCTTCGCCTCAGAGGAGAACACCCACTGCCCAATATTTTTCACAAAGAGCGTGGACGCGCTAGCCCAGACCTGCCCCAGCCGCCCGCTTTATGCTTTCCCTCCGGTTTCTCTGCTACCACAGGTGCTTCAGAGAATCAGGGAAACACGCCACTCGGTGCTCCTCATAGCCCCGCGTTGGGAGGGTCAGACTTGGTTCCCGGAGCTCACTCAGTTGTCACAGACAGCCCCGTGGCCCATCCCAGTCAGAGCAGATCTCCTCTCCCAAGCTCGCGGCACGATCTGGCATCCCCACCCAGAGCGCTGGGCGCTGAGTGTTAAACACGATCATGCAGGCCAGAGCGGCTTCTACTAGAAGGCTCTATGCATCTAAATGGTCTGTGTTCTCTAAATGGTGCACAGACAGAAAATTGGACCCACGATCATGCGAGGTTCCTTCCTTGTTAGTTTTTCTCCAGGAGATGTTGGACAAGGGCAGGTCCCCGTCCACTCTCAAGGTGTATGTGGCAGCCGTCGCAGCGTTTGTTGAACCCCGGCGCGGCCAGTCACTGGGCAAAAACGACTTGGTCACCCGCTTCCTCAGGGGAGCTAGAAGGATGAACCCCCCACGCCCCCCTTCGGTGCCGATTTGGGACCTTTCCATAGTTCTCGAAGCTATGAAAGCCCTCCCATTTGAACCGTTAAACACCGTGGACCTCAAATACCTTTCGCTCAAAGCCGTTTTTCTGCTCGCGCTCGCGTCAGTAAAACGTGTGGGAGACCTTCACGCGCTGTCCACTAGCGCTTCCTGTCTCGAGTTTGGGCCCAATGACTCCTTAGTCGTTCTCAAACCTAGACATGGTTATGTCCCAAAAGCGATTGGTACCCCGTTCAGGGCACAAGTTATTTCCCTATCGGCTCTGCCTGCATCCGATAGCGAATCTGACGCTAATCTACTGTGTCCGGTCAGGGCCCTGAGAATATACATTACTCGCACTGCTCCGGTCAGACGATCCGACCAGCTTTTCGTTTCGTTCGGTGGGCGCACCAAAGGGTTGGCCGCCTCTAAACAGACTCTATCAAGATGGATAGTTGATGCCATTGCAGCCGCATACGCATCAAAAGACCTGCCATGTCCTCTGGGCATCAGGGCTCATTCCACTAGAGGCATGGCCTCATCCTGGGCATGGTCCAGCGGAATTTCCATTCACGACATTTGTGTGGCAGCGGGATGGGCTTCCCCCTCCACCTTTGTCAGATTTTACAACCTGGAAGTTCCTGCCTTGCAGGCTAAACTACTAGCAGTCTAGTATGTTACAGCTCTTCTGGTTGAGCTGCACTATAGGGAGTTATTCACACAGACCGGTTTCGCTCTGTCCCTCTCTTTCATGTGCTTATGTACGGCACAATCACCGGCCCGCTCTGCTGGCCTTTGTCATGTACATATATTTATTCCCACTCATAAGGGCCCCCCGGGGTCTCCCCTGGGACTCGTAGTGGATGCTTAGCACGCACGGCGTTGACCAGGTGTTCCCGTAGCGTAAGCTAGCTTACGCAATACGAGAGAACCTCTCGTAAGAGAACGAATCGGTTACCTAACGTAACCTCGGTTCTCTCTAGATGAGGGAACGAGTATTGCGTTCCTGGCCGTGCTTGTGCTACTAGCGTTCTCGCTTCATTCTATGAAAAACCAGAGTTGACAGCCTGGGACGCCAAGATATACTCACTGACCACGCCCATTTCGGCGGGCTCTGACGCAATGAGAGCATGTCAGACTCTCATTGGCCGAGAGTTCATCTGCGTCTCCTCATAGGCTTAAGCAGTTCTCTGTGAGCGAACCAATGAGCTGCTAGCTAGCTGTTCATGGTCTGCTGCAGCTGAACTGCGTTGACAATGGATACAAAATTATAGGATATTTTTTTGGCTTCAATTTCTCAGAAAAGATGAATCTTTCCCGTAGCGTAAGCTAACTTACGCAATACTCGTTCCCTCATCTAGAGAGAACCGAGGTTACGTTAGGTAACCGATTCGTTTTTATTTAATACCGTGGCTAGACTAACAAATAAACAGACGTTGTCTGAACAAAATACCTCGTTACAGTTTAGTAGTAATGATTTCATGAACTTCTTCACCGAGAAAATTGAAAGCATCAGAATCAAAATCGTAAGCGTTCAATCTTTACTCGCGCCTTATAATTCAGCCGCAATTATCACCCCGCAAGAACAATTACAATGCTTTACAACCATAGAACAAAAAGAGTTAAATAAACTTATCACTTCATCTAAAACAACAACATGTTTATTAGATCCTATACCAACTGAACTACTGAAAGAAGTGTTACCTATAGTGGAAGAGCCTCTTCTCAATATTATTAACTCATCTTTATCTTTAGGTCATGTTCCAAGAACATTCAAGCTGGCTGTTATAAAACCTCTTATTAAGAAACCACATTTGGATCCAAATAACCTAGCAAATTACAGACCCATTTCGAATCTTCCATTTATGTCAAAAATATTAGAAAAAGTTGTGTCCAGTCAACTCGGCTCTTTCTTGCAAGAAAACGACATCTATGAAAAGTTTCAGTCTGGATTCAGGCCACATCACAGCACTGAAACTGCGCTTGTTAGAATCACAAATGATTTACTTTTAGCTTCGGACCAAGGCTGTATCTCAGTACTAGTTTTACTTGATCTTAGTGCTGCGTTCGACACTATAGATCACACAATACTCTTAGATCGACTACAAAATTACACTGGTGTTCAAGGACAAGCACTAAGCTGGTTCAGGTCATACTTATCTGACCGCTACCATTTCGTCTACTTAAATGGAGAAAAATCGATCATAACTTCAGCAAACTATGGAGTGCCGCAGGGATCTGTGTTAGGCCCTTTATTATTCTCAATATATATGCTGCCACTTGGTAATATTCTAAGGAAACATGGAATTAGTTTCCATTGTTATGCTGATGACACTCAAATATATATTTCATCACGGCCAGATGAATACGCTAAATTATCCAAATTGACAGATTGTGTTAAAGATATAAAAGATTGGATGACGCGTAATTTTCTTTTATTAAATCCAGACAATACAGAGGTAATACTTATCGGTTGTAAAAACCGTCCACAAAACCTTTCACAGCACGACTTTAACATAGTAGGATGCCCTGTTACTTTATCCGCTACAGTAAAAGACCTGGGTGTTACATTAGACTGCAACCTGTCTTTTGAAAAGCATATTTCATATGTTACAAAAACAGCCTTTTTCCACCTTAGAAACATTGCTAAGCTATACGTAATATGCTATCAGTCTCTGATGCAGAAAAGTTAGTTCATGCATTCATGACCTCAAGACTAGATTACTGTAATGCTTTATTAGCTGGTTGTCCTGCATCTTCAATAAACAAGCTACAGTTAGTCCAAAATGCAGCCGCTAGAGTTCTTACTAGATCAAGAAAATATGATCATATAACACCGATTTTATCATCACTTCATTGGTTACCTATAAAGTTCCGTATTAATTACAAGGTATTGCTTTTGACTTATAAAGCTCTAAATGGTTTAGCTCCAGTCTATTTAACGGATCTTCTATCGCCTTACAATCCATCGCGCTCTTTAAGATCACTAAATTCGAAGCTTCTGGTCATTCCTAGGATATCCAGATCCACCAAAGGAGGGAGAGCATTTTCACATTTAGCTCTGAAGCTCTGGAATAGCCTTCCTGATATTGTTCGTTGCTCAGACTCTCCCAGTTTGAAACTAGACTGAAGACGCATCTATTTAGCCAGGCATTCATATAAATTTTTTATCTTACAGTTACTGTAAATTCGGCCTCTAGTTCATAAACGCCAGAGGAGAACTGGCCCCCGACTGAGCCTGGGTTCTCCCAAGGTTTTTTTTTCTCCATTGGGTCATCTGATGGTGTGTTAGGACACCTTTAGGTCACTGGATGGAGTTTTTCGGTTCCTTGCCACTGTTGCCTTTGGCTTTCTCAGTTGGGGATATTCAAATTAATTAACCAATCATACCATTGATCAGCCCTACCAAACTTGGATGTCTTTTTTTTTTTCCAGTAATAAACAAACATTGTTAAGTTGTTTTGATTGATACTGTGAAGCAGCTTTGATACAATCTGTATTGTGAAAAGCGCTATATAAATATATTTGACTTGACTTGACTTAAGCCATGTCATTAAATTGCCTTTTTTGTTTGTTTGTTTGCCAGCTAAGTTTAAGCAGCAAAAAATAATTTGTTTTGCAACAGAACTTGTTATAAATAAATTGTAAAAATGTACAAAACACGTGACAACTTGTCTCAACATTACATTTCTGTAAAAAAATATCCTGAGATCACAGTTACATTTTTATGATATTATTAAAAAAATATCACAAAATCGTTATTTTAGTTTGGGATGGCAGGAGTTTAGATTAGAACTAGAGGAAACACACATTTGTGGTCTTTTGACCCAAAAACTTCGCAACATGCATTCCCAACCTCTCCACATGACACCTTGTTCATTTTTTATGATCTATTAGGTCTATAATACAGATTAGCAATAATCATAGGGGGAGTGTGATTTATTTTCTTTTTAATTCATTTATTTTATTAAGTGGTTTTCTATTCCCCTCTCACTCAGACACAGCACTGTTCTTCTTCAAACTGCTCTGAAGGTCAGCAGCGATGCACTGATTCTCTCTGCAACTGTGATTGCATCCTCTGGATATTCATTAATGCAAATACACACAACTCACAAATAAGCTGATTGACATGCGAACAAGTCTATTCAATTAGCATGAAATCTGAATAAAACCATGCACTTTCAAAGTGCAGTACTGGGGCTGATGAGAGATGCAGGTCTGTAATTGAGCATGACCTATGAGGAAGTGCTGAAGAGGGTCTTGCCCTAATGCTGCTTTAAGGCTTTTTTTCCTAGCATCTGGGCAGGAGCAATTACAGCTTTGCCATTTAAATATAAATCACTCTAAAGAAATCAACAGATCAACCTCCGTTTAATGCTTAATTACTTAGGCTCCTCCTTCAGAATACAGGCCCCAGTTAGCATATGCAAATGAACCGGATCCTAATGATGCTCCCACCAAGCACTCAAAAATCTCCCACTGAGAGTATCTCATCATTCAGAATTATACAGATAGATAGATACTGTATAAGGAATAGTTCAATTATTATTTTTTTTAATTCCTAAATTATATGCTTTAGTATAATTTGTTAATATATTTTTATTATAGATTTTAATAACATTCTTTATAAAGATCATCTGTATTGTATGCTGCGACAAAAAGATGACAAGTCAGTCTATCCTCATGACTTTTGCAACCCATTAACCTGTCACTTAAGCATTGAAAAGTTGCTTTCCTTTTTTTTTATTGAGCATTGATTTCCATTTTCCCATCCCTGATGATACATGTCCATTATGATTGTCTGTTTATCTCACAGGCCATAAGTAGGCCAGGAAGTGTAAGGGTCATAAACCCTCCCTGATCTCTGACTGCTGTTACACCCAGCCTCTCGCAGCCCTGCCCCCATCAGCAACTGCATGCAACAGTGCTTTCGCTCGGAAAGGGTGTCATTATTCTACTAGGTGCCGGGGACCACATTCAATTAAAATGAACTTGGGAGATGGGGTGATTGTAGCTTGCGTCTGCCGCGTTGAGTTCAGATTAACAGAAGTTACAGCTGGTGATGGGTGTTATGGGGGTCTGAATATCCGAAGATAAAAGTGATAGACTCCTTGATGCGTCCTTTGGAATGGAAAAAAAACAAACATTGCTGATTGTGTGTAGCAATTGATTCCATCTAGTTATACATCCTAAAGTATCAGAGTTTATTCACGTGTAATCATGGCTGGATGACAATCTGATTACTGAGTTCTGACATTCACACACTTTTCGAATATGATGCCGATTTTCAATAGTAATTCACTAGGTTTTTTTTTATGTCATTTTTAAATTTTTTTTGTGTGTGTGTGTGTGTGTGTGTGTGCAGTATATACACACACAAAAAAAATTAAAAAATGACATAAAAAAAAACCTAGTGAATTACTATTGAAAATTGACACACACACACACACATACTTTTATGTTAGATGCGATAAATCGATTTGACAGCACTATTTTTGTATTTTTATTTATTTATTATAAATATAGACACACAACTTGATGAGTTCTGCATATATAGAACAAGTTTACACACCCTGCAGAATCTGACCATTATATACTAAATTAAAAATAATACAGATTTTCTGAAGATTTTAAAAAGTTTTAGTTCACTTTTTTTTATTTAGTACTGTAATGCAGCTATTTGACATATTTGCATACATTTTAAATAATTGATTCGTAAATTGATCATTTGTATTGTATTTTCTGAGTCAATCCTTTAGTAAATCAGTTCATCAACGTTAATAATCCTGGTTTGAATGATTCATTCACGATCAATTTCTTGAGTTTCTGATCAATTTTGGACTCAACTCACTTGAGTCAGAGATCCAGTTTCTTATTATTTTGTATTTATTTGTGGAATATATTTAAATATCTCTTTTGCCTGGGCCAAAACTAAAAAAAGTTTTTTATTTAAAAACAATGCTAATAGAAAGGGTGGGTTAGACCGCAACTGTCTATGTGTGGTTCAGTCATTCAAAAATGTTTTGGTCCCCATGAGGAAAACAGCTTATAAATCATATTAAATTATGTTTTTTGAAAAATGTAAAAATGCAGAAAGTTTTCTGTGATGGGTAGGTTTAGGGTTAGAGGATATAGTTTGTACAGCATAAAAATCATTATGTCTATAGAAAGTCCCCATAAAACAAGGAAAGCCAACATGTGTGTGTGCTTGAGATGTTTTGTGCAAAAACAGGGTATAGTGTGTGTGTGTGTGTGTGTGTGTGTGTGTGTATACTACACTAAGAAAGCTGGAGAGATATAAAGTGTTTGTGTGTCCTCCTTGAGCCAGCACAGCGGGTTGTTTCTGCATGCACGGTGCATCCACTTATTCTGTGAAGAACATCTATCATTTTATCCTGTGATTAATGGCTGTCCTGAGCCCGGCTGCTACTAACGCAAATGCACTGAGAGGGAAATGACGGAGAGAAAAACCACCAGCTGCATAACACACACACACACACACATTCACTCACACCGTTCTCTTTGAGACCACATTCTGGGAACTCACTTTTTTGTAGACTTTTGAGAACAATAATAATTCCTTTGAACCATGAAACTCTCCATATTTTAATCAGGTTTTCCAAACAGCGAAAACTCTGCCACGGAATAAAAAGCAGAGAGATGTAGTTTAGGCATCATTGTATATCCTTAGAGATCCTTATCAATTGGTCTCCGTCACATTCAGGTTCTCTGTTACCTGCTCATAGCACCATCAGTGAGAAAAGCCATGCGAGTGGCCCCTGAGAGCGGCACAAGAGGCCCACCCATCTCCAGTTTAATTAAATATTTCCCTCCTGAGTCGGCGAGGTGATGCCGTGAGCATTATAAATCAAGAAAAGGGCATTTGCTGATAGGCAAATGAAAACAGACTCGCTGAATAGGCAGGACGGGATGAGCGCAGCAGATTAAAATAAACAAAGAGAGTGACGTAAATAGCTCTCCATCCTCACCCCGTCTCAAGTCACTGTCGCTTATTTGTTGTACAAGCATATGTGAGTTATGCTAATGAGATACTGGGAGTGTGTGTCTGTGTGTTTGTGTATGGGGGATGTAGGTCACGTTTCCTTGTTATACCCCCCACCTCT
Source organism: Tiaroga cobitis (assembly GCA_030578255.1). Classification (NCBI taxonomy): domain Eukaryota; kingdom Metazoa; phylum Chordata; class Actinopteri; order Cypriniformes; family Leuciscidae; genus Tiaroga; species Tiaroga cobitis. The sequence continues at coordinate 42,879,177 of CM060592.1, read as the reverse complement.
CTACAACCTCGGTTGGGGTTGTTATGATCTGGATTGCCCTCATCAGACATACACAAATTATACTTATTGGACGTTGGCTGTTTTTTAGAATACACTTGCAAATAAGCTCACATTTGCATGTATTCATGCACACAAACTATTTCTGGCATCATTTATCACAATCCTTATATATATATATATATATATATATATATATATATATATATATATATATATATATATATATATATATATATATATATATATATATATATACATACATACGGCAACCTAGCATTCTTGTCTAGCTCACTTCTGTGTTATTTGAGTTAACTAAAATGAAAACATTTGTGTTACTTGAAATAAAATAAACTCTAAATTAAATATGCTGGGCAATGATTAACCGCGATTAATCCTGCCAAAATAAAAGTTTGTGTTTACATAATATATGTGTGTGTAGTGTGTATAATTATTAAACCACCACCCACAACACGCTACCGAGAGCAAGGAAGATTTCTCGCTGGTACTAATAATGAGATCCTTTTCTCGAAAGCCACCCCTACCAATCCAATTCAATATGGAAACCACAAACACATTATGCATAACTGTCGTGACAAGAATCTGGCTGCAGTGCCCACACTGCGGATGTCAAAAATAAGGCACGTTTCACAGAGCACTGAAACTACTTTGTGCAGCTTAGCATTACTACTTCAGGGTACATTTTGTTTTAATGCCTGGTTTTCTTCATCAGTGCTTCAAAGGCAGTGGATTGATAATTCTCAAACTTTCTGGTGGGGGTTATTCTAAATCGTTAACCCCAAGTGAACTTGTGTGATTAATTCATTCCGAACTGCTTAACATTACAAACTTATAGTTTCAGTCATATCATCACTGATGATACACTGATGAACTATCATCACTGATAGTTCATTTTCTTTTATGTTCCACAAAATAAATAAAGTCATACACTCTTGAAAATAAAGGTTCTTTATCCACCTGTTTCCGGGGGTGCACTACTGTAAAAAATAAAGTGGGCGCAACTTCCGGTCAGGCGGCGGAAATAGCATACCAATGGTATTTTGTGTGCTATTTAGCGAAGAGGCTAGGGCTGTGTCCGAAATCTCCCATTACTCACTATATAGTGGACTATATAGTGAGCTCGCCATTTTGTAGTGCTGTCCGAATGTATAGTGATGATTATTATACCCTGTATAGTCCACTCAATGTATCCCAGAATGCATTTTGAAAAGTAGTGTACAACCGATGGTCACTAACCCAAGCCCTACATACCATCATGCATTGCGCTGATCGTAAAAATGGCGGATGGACGTCAAGGAGAGCAGCGCGACAATACGAATTTGTCATACAAATGTAAGTTATGTTCGTTTTCTGTCTAGAAATCCTGTTTCTTTTGCTAATCCACGAAATCTTCTGAATCACGAGAACAAACAAACAAAAAAGATAAATATTGAGTGGCATCTCCACAGAGTCTAAAAGCTGTTTTATTAAGAGTATTATGAGCGAGATATTTGATAACGTAGATCTGGGTTTTTTCTAATGTCGACAGGCAAGTGAAAACGGTGTGGCGCGAAAAATGAAAATATATGAAATATGTGTATTAATTTTATTTATGTTTATAAGTTATAATCATGTGTGGAGTAACGCATTATAACAGAAACGGCCAGAAATTTTTTTTAACTTTTAATTTTAAAATTTTGGAGAAATAAGCTCAATATGATGTAATGTATTTATAAAAAAAAAATCTATTTAGCCCAGAGCTGGCTCGGTACCAGCTGACAGATGATGGCGCGTTTAAATAGTGCGACACTAATGCCAACCCGATCTCACGGGAATTCGTACGAATTCTACGAGGTGGCTAATTCGTACGAATTCATACGACCTCACGCGTACGAATTAGTACGATTTGGGCTTAAACGTACATATTTGACGAGTTGGCCAATTCGTATGAATTCGTACGAATGACCTACCCCTGACCCCGCCCCTAAACATACCCATCACGTGGGTTTAGACAAATCGTACGAATTCGTATGAGTGAGGTCGTACGAATTTGTACGAATTAGCCACTTTTAAATCACTCGTACGAATTCGTACGAATTGGTCTTGAGATAGCGTTGGTAATGCCGTAATCAACGGCGCCGAGAGACGATCGAGTAGTGTCCGAAAGTGGTGTTTCTATTATGCTGGTAGCTCACTATATAGTGCTCTACTCCCTACCCCCTACATAGGGGTTAGGGAGTAGTGGTTTGAGTGGAGATTTCGGACACAGCCTAGGTGTTTTCTTATTTTTTTTCGGATCATTTTTTTTACTATTTAAACTAATTCAAAAACATTTATGAGAGATGTCGGTTCGGAGCTCATGGACAACATGTGCTAATTCTGTGGCAAATTTTATTATAGCCTACAATTATCCCATTAAACATCTCCATGTTTTCGGTGCTGATGCAGACTTGTTCAACATGTAAGGGTGGCGCTGCCAATAAAACACCTAAAAGCTGTCACAAAGAACCGTCAAAAGTAATGATTATGAATATGTAAAATATACCAACTGATACATTTTAATTAGGCTATTTATTAATAAACAAGTGTTTTCTGTGTCGATGCTGACTCGCGCTCTTCACTATAGTGCACGCGCCGGAGAAAAATGCACATTTCATACGGATTACATAGTTTTCTTTCGTTTTGAATTATTCCGTTTAAGACATTTCTAGCGTTCTAATATATATATTTCTCAGGTCTGTAAGGCAAGTAGACTATGCTTAGTTTCGGTTCATTTATGAGACGAGCTGCAGTTCAGGCGCCGACGCATCCGTATTATGCTATATTATTTAGGCTATAGGCTACTTATTATTTATAAAATCCAGGTAATTTGTTGATGAAACATTGATTAAAATGAAGATACAATTAATACAAAACAAAATTAACTTTAAAGGAAGGCTTAGTGCTTTCTGTTTGAGGTCTGTAAAAGTTTTCAAGCAGTCTTTTAGTGCCGCTTTCAAGCATAGACAGTATAAGAAGTGGACAGAGCCATCTCATTGAACTCAGTTGAGACAGTTGAAGCCCATTTTTAGCGATTTTTGAGCACTTCCGTTCCTGACGCGCAGACTCAAACCGACTCAAACTAAGCTTGATGACGTGAGCAACCTGTCTGACAGACGTAAATCTTCTAGTAGCTGTGCGTGAAAATTGCCAACGTTAATCTTGCAGAGACGGGGAACTTGAGCAAAGAGTTCTTTGGCGTGAGTGAGCAGGAGTAAGTATTCTGATTAATTATTAATTTGTATAGTATAGCTTTTATGGACTCATTATCTATGGGCTTCTCCCTTGACGGGACGTCCCCCCGATTGCCTGCGAGCTTCTCCTCCTGTCTGTACGGTAAGTTCTGTACAGCGCGACAGAGAGTCGAGTGGTTATGACGCAATCGTTAGCCTATTTTTACAAAAACTGTTTCTACGGGGCCATAATGTAACATAGAAGGTAATGGAGCCCTTTATATATTGTCGTGTTTCTTTAGAAATAAATAATGGACAAATGGAGTCTTTAAATGCCTCAGATGTAAAGTTATTCGCTGTCAAAGTGACGCCAAAATGAATGGGAGTCAATGGAAATGCTAACGCAAGTGAAGTTCTGCTACAAAATGGCGGCACCCGGCCAGCTTCAACTTCCGGTCGATGGATTACCCCCTTGCTTTTAAGCAGCACTCAGTAGGAATTCCGTTTTTGTCAAACGGCGACCCCTAGAGTCGCTGTGGAGTACTTGTACTGTCGTGAATAGCACTCACGCAGAGATGGCTCGCACTCACGGCCGGATCCCCTCCCCCTGTACACCGGTACATGTGCAGTAGGATGGACGCTGTAACGAGTGGAAATAAGGTATGGGGGGAGCGAGACGACCACCATTCAACACGAAATCAGTAATATAAAAATTACAATGACTCCAAAGCTGTTCGGTTAAGGTAAAAAAGTTACTTAGTTCACCTTTCAGGGAACTGTCACTTCCGTAGGCCTAACATTGTTTTTTCCTCATAAATGCAAACACGAAAAATAAAATAAAATAAATATTTTAGTAATAAAGAATTCATCGTGTAACACGCTGTAGTTTTGTATTTTTATTGCATTTTTAATTTATAAAAAGTTAAATAATAAATTTTTATATAAATATTAGTTTAGCCTAAACTTTAGTCGATCGTTAATTCTCCCGACGATCGACTAAGAAAATGTAGCTAATAGAGTTCACATCCCTAGTTGCCTAAATTACTGCTATTTCACCCTTTTTCAATTTCGGTGAAGTTATGTTCCCACATCGTTAGCAAGTTTGGATCGCTAACGTTACATCTTGAATGACTGTCAACTGTTGAATGAATGAACGAGTGTCACGTCTTGCTTGTTTACTTAGAACCGGAAGACGCCCCCACTTTTGATGCAAGGCGTAATGGATGTAGGAAACTTGTGGATTGGCATGGTTCCATGAAGAACCTTTCATGAAATTGCATAAAAGATTCTTTATACTAGAAAAGGGTTCTTTATATATCATTAAAATGTTCTTCACACTAAAAAAAAAAAAGTTTCTTTAAAGAATGTTTACTGAAAGGTTTTCTAATGGCACAGCTGCGAAAAACCCCTTTAGGAACCTGTACCGTTTTGAAACAATACGAAGGTGAGTAAATGATGACAACATATTTGTTTATTTTTTGGTGAACTATCCCTTTAAGTTTACTATCAAGTTTGGGGTTTTGGAAACCTTATACATTTTAAAAGAAATTTAAGGTTTTAAATTTTGTAAATCATATGCTTACATGATATTTGATCACATTTAGATTTTACTGCATTACTGAATCATGATGTGAACATGATGTCTTTAAAATACATGCATACTTCATTGTTATTAGTCTTTTTTCTCAAATTAGTTTTTTATTTGTATAGCACTTTTCACAATTCACACTGTTTCAATGCAGCTTAGAAAATCATTATGTTAATGATTATGAGATCTTTATATGCATTTTGCAGATTAGAGTTGTACTAGTATTTACATACTAACTTTTGATTGGTCTTGCAATAATGCATATATTTAACTATTTGTAGATGTCCTTCAAGTTCAATCCACACTGCCTGTGACTTTTATTGCTGCATTTCACTATTCACTATAATGAGGCAAACATGTCACTGCTAAGCTACCAGGGTCCAATAATACACATATTATTAATTGTCACACGTACAGCTCATTACCTCAGAGACATTTTTCCACACATACTATTGTCTCTGTACATGGTCAGACTTTAAAACTATCAAAAATGGCTATTTCCTATAGAAAAATATTAGTTTAATCACTATCATGGTGGAGATTTAGGGGGGAATGTTCATAATAATAACTGGAGTGGAAACTACTCGGTTACTATCGTAACCTCAGTTCCCTGAGATAGGGAACGAGTATTGCGTAGCTATACGCAGTGGGGAACTCCCTTTCCTTGATTTACTGAAGCTTATATGTAAAACGCATTTGCAGCTGCACAGCCAGCCCCTTGAGCGTCTGACCCGCTCATAGGCTGTGCTGCAGCAACTGCACATCCAATGGCGCGGGCGCATCTGACGCACAACCAATAAGCTAGCCCAACGTCAGAGCCCGTCGAGGGGGCGTGCTCCGCCTATATAGACCCCCGAATTCGCCATTATAGCAGGTTATACGACTGAAGCGACAACTTCACCAGTTACCATAACGCGGCCGGCTACGCAATACTCGTTCCCTATCTCAGGGAACTGAGGTTACGATAGTAACCGAGTAGTTCCCTTTCAAACGGTCACACTTCGTATTGCGTAGCTATACGCAGTGGGGACACCATGCAAAACGCCGCGCCCTGAGTAACTGGTTGTCCCGCCACTCAGGACCCCTGAGCTACAGAACCAGCCAAAACCCAAACATATGTATATACATGTATATATAACAGACCAGACACCGTCGGGCCTGAATAATATACCTAATAAGTTAGTCACCACTAACAGAATATACTAACAAGACCAGACCCCGTCGGGATTATTAGTATAACTTTATTACCGGCCGAAGCGGGTTTATATATGTATATATGTGATTATGCACAGTAATTTTTGTAGACAAGACCAGCCCTTGTCAGGTCTCAATCATACCAAAAGTACCTTCGCCTGCAGGGAAGGTACCTCCATATTATAGAACTTCATAAATGTGGAAGGCGAGGACCAGCCGGCCGCATCACAAATATCTTGAATGGGAACACCAGAAGACCAAGCCCACGAGGAGGCCATACCTCTGGTCGAGTGGGCCCTGACACCTATGGGGCAAACCTGACCCACTGCGGTGTAATCCAAAGAGATGGCATCCACTATCCATCTAGACAGTCTTTGTTTAGAGACTGGATCACCCTTAGATCGGCCCCCAAAACAGACAAACAGCTGTTCTGATTGTCTAAAAGACGCAGAACGCCCAAAATAGATTCTCAACGCCCTGACAGGGCAGAGAAGATTAACCTCCCCATCCTCAGCAGAAGGGGGAAGGGCCAATAGCGTAATCACTTGTGCTCTAAACGGCGTTGAGAGCACCTTGGGCACATAACCATGCCTGGGTTTGAGAATGACTCTGGAGTCATCCAATCCAAACCCCAAACATGCAGGACTCACTGAGAGGGCCTGCAGATCTCCCACTCGCTTGATAGATGCCAATGCCAACAGGAGAGCAGCCTTTAGCGAAAGTGGTTTCAGATCAACCGACTGGAGCGGCTCAAAAGGTGGACCTCTCAGGGCCCTGAGGACCGTGGAGAGGTCCCACGGCGGCACCGAAGGGGGCCTGGAGGGGTTAATCCTCCTAGCACCCTTCAGAAACTTTACCACCAGGTCATTCCTTCCCAGTGATTGGCCAGCCACCAGCGCATGGTGTGCTGCGATGGCTGCCACATACACTTTGAGCGTGGACGGGGTGCGACCCGCGTCCAGTAGCTCCTGCAGGAAGGTGAGCACCACTGAAACCTCACATGACTCTGGGTCAATACGACTTTTCGAGCACCAGCTGGAAAAACCCGACCACTTCAGAGCATAAAGGCGCCGCGTAGACGGGGCCCTTGCTTCAGAGATAGTGCTTAAGACCCTGTCAGGCAGGTCCCCGGATACCCGTTTAGGGGCCACACATGGAGGGCCCATAAATCGGGTCGGGGATGCCACATCGTTCCGTTGGCCTGAGTGAGGAGATCCTTCCTCATCGGAACAGGCCAGGGGGTCGTGTCCGACAACTGAACCAGTTCCGGAAACCATGGTCTGGATTTCCAGAGAGGAGCCACCAGTAGGACTGGGCATCCACTCTCCCTGACCCGCTCGATAACCTGTGGAATCATCGAGACGGGGGGAAACGCGTACAGGGGGCGTCTGGGCCAGGGATGAGCCAGCGCATCCCTGTTTTTCGAGAAGAACACCCTGCAGTGGGTGTTGGCTCTCGAGGCGAAAAGGTCTACTTCGGCCTCGCCGAACCTCTCCCATATTAGTCTGACCGTCTGAGGGTTCAGGGACCACTCGCCTAGGGGAGTGTTGCCCCTTGAGAGCATATCCGCGCCCACATTCTGGACGCCCGGAACATGCGCTGCCCTCAGAGAGCTCAGATTGGCTTGTGCCCACATGAGGAGGTCCCTCGCCATCACATACAGGTTGCCTGACCTGATGCCACCCTGGCGATTTATGTAGGCCACCACAGACATGTTGTCTGTACGGATCAAGACGTGTTGACCCCTGAGGTTTGACAGAAAAGCTTTTAGGGCCAAACCAACCGCTTTCATTTCCAGACAGTTGATATGTAAGCTCTGCTCCGCGCTCGACCAGAGGCCGGAGGCAGGCATGCCCTCGTGCAGCGCTCCCCAACCCATGTTGGACGCGTCTGTAAAAACCACTTTCCTCCTGGAAACTATTCCCATGGTCACGCCCTTGCAGTACCAGTCCTGAGCCCGCCAGGGAACCAGTGTTCTCAAACACCCTTGATTCACCATAATGCGCAGGCTGCCTGACTGCCATGCCTGGGTTGGCACACGGCGTTTCAGCCAGTGCTGCAGCGGCCGCATGTGCAGTAATCCCATGTGGAGTACTGATGATGCAGCTGCCATTAGACCAAGCAGTCTCTGAAACCTCTTCAGCGGCGCGCATTCGCGCGCCCTGAATGAGGCTACCAGCGTCTGCACCGAGAGCGCGCGCTCTCGAGTGAGCCGCGCTCTCGAGTGAGCCGCGCTCTCATTGTCACCGAGTCCAAAACCGTGCCCAGAAAGACCACCGTCTGGCTGGGAATCAGTTCGCTTTTGGCAACATTGATTGTGAGACCCAAGCATTCTAGATGGCTGAGAATCAAATCCCTGTGCGTTATTAGTTCGTCTCTCGACTGCGCCAGTACCAGCCAGTCGTCGAGATAATTCAGCACACGCACTCCCTGGCTTTTCAGCGGGGAGAGCGCCGCATCTATACATTTCGTGAATGTACGGGGCGCCAGAGCCAGACCGAACGGCAGAACGGTGTATTGATATGCCCTCCCCTCGAAGGCGAATCTCAAAAATGGCCTGTGACGAGGGTCGATCTGAATATGAAAGTAAGCATCTTTCAGATCCATTGAAACAAACCAGTCCCCCGGGCGAACCTGCGCGAGAATCTGTTTGAGTGTTAACATTTTGAAAGGCCGTCTCATGAGAGCCCTGTTCAAACGCCTCAGATCTAGAATGGGTCTGAGCCCGCCGTCTTTCTTTGGAATTAGGAAATAACGGCTGTAAAACCCCGAATACATTAGCGCGGGAGGGACTAACTCTATCGCTCCTTTTGCTAATAATTCTTGCACTTCGGTGCGAAGCACGTGATTCACGCCACTTCTCACCGATGTCTCGATAACCGCCTGGAATTTCGGGGGTCTGCGAGCGAATTGGAGCGAGTAGCCTCGCTTTATAGTGTTTATGACCCAACTCGACACACCAGGGATGGCTTGCCAGGCCATCACTCGTGTGGCTAGGGCGTGACACACTGAATGGGGGGGACCGCCTAACATAGGGGGACCTGATACCCTTATAATGTGATTTGTGCACATACTGAGTGTTTGACTGACTATATAGGCTTTTGCCTGGGGGGAAGTCAGTGTTACAACAGGGCGGGGGCCGCCTAGTAGAGGGGGACCGTGAACCCTTGTGTTGTGATTGTGAAACATGCTCTTTTTGTGCTTTATTTGGGTCGCCGTGAAAACGGCGTTTGTTTGCAGAGACGCGCTCACTGCTGCGGGCCTGTTTACAAAAATAAAATCCCCAGCGCCTGAACTGAACAGGGAGCTGTGGGAAGTTTCGCTGGTTTCTTCGAGGGTGGTCCGGCTAGCGCGAGACACGAGCCCTCTCTCTTTCCCCTTCGTGCTAGGACGACTTCGGAGGCGCCTGGTCGGCCACGGCGCTGGGTCGAGGGCCTTGACGCCTGGGGAGCGGGTAGCGCTTCGCGGGCCTTGACTGGCGCTGGCTATCAGCCGCAGGGCGGGGCTGAGAGGCCTGTTTCGCCGGCCTGGCTGGATGAGGCGAAGGCGGAGGTTTGGGCTTGCTGGACGCGGAACCCGAACGCTTCGGCAAGAAGTGTCGCATGGCCTGGGACGCTTTCTGTGCCTCCGTGTACCTCTCCGAAAATCCCTTCACCGCCGGGCCGAAGAGACCAGAGCTGGACACCGGAGCGTCGAGAAACCTCGTTTTGTCGGCCTCCTTGATCTCGGTGAGGTTAAGCCACAGGTGGCGCTCGAGCACGACCAAACTAGCCATGTTCCTGCCGATGGCTTGTGCTGTAGATTTAGTAGCACGCAGCGCTAAGTCCGTAGCACTCCTCAAGTCCCGAAACGTCTCCGGGTCCGGGCCAGCCTCGTCCATGGACCGGAGGAGTTTGGCCTGGTAGACCTGCAACACGGCCATCGTGTGCAGGGCCGATGCAGCCTGGCCGGAGGCGGCGTACGCGCGTCCAGCGAGGGCTGAAGTGTTACGGCAGGGTTTGTTGGGATGAGCAGCTCTAGCTCGCCAGCTAGCTGCAGAGCTCGGGCAAAGATGAGCTGCCACGGCCTCTTCGAGGGGCGGCAAAGACTCATACCCTTTTTCCGCTGCGCCATCCACGGAGGAGAGCGTCGCGGAAACTGCGGATCCCACACGTGCTGAATAAGGGGCGCGCCATGCCTTGGTTAGCTCCTCGTGGACCTCGGGGAAAAATGGCGCCGGTTTGTGACGCGGGGCCTGCTGGCGCCCCTCCAGAAACCATCCATCCAGCCGACTACGAGGCGGCTCCTCGGGCGAGGCCCACTCGAGGTCGAGGTCCCCGACGGCCTTCGTCAGGATCCGAAGCATCTCGGCGTCGGAGTTAGTCCTGGTCGCTGATCCGCTGGCCACCGATTGAGAAGCGGTGACGGGGTCGAGAGAGCCCGGCCACTCGTCCTCAGAAGCGGCGATGGATAGGCTGTCGTCGCGCTCGAGCGATCCGCCGAAGGAGACGAGGCCCGCCACGTGGGGGGGGGGGGGGCGCTGGTCTCCTGCGAACAGGACCGGTGATGGCGTCTGGGTCGGAGAAAGTGAAGCACCCGGGGACGCGGCCGGCGTGCGTTCACCAATCTCCATACCCTCCGGTTGCCGTTGGCTGCAACGCTTCTTCTTCCTTGGAACCGAAAGCGCGGATGAAGCGGCCTCGCCGTCCCGGGAGAGAGCTAGCCGATTGCGCAGCGCGGATATAGGCATGCAGTCACAGGCCTCACATCCGCCGGCAGAGAGAGCATTCTCCGCGTGGTCGATCCCCAGGCAGGAAATGCAGCTCGTGTGTTGGTCTGCCTCGTGCAGACGGCCTCCGCACGTGGCGCAGGATGGACGAGGCATGCTGAAAAGAATGTTATTAGTGAAGAATAAAGGATATAATGTCGCCGGATAGCCACAGGTGAGACGGCGTCAGGAGAAATCGACGTGCAGGCGAAGTCTGCTGAATAGAAGCACGCTCAGGCTGAAAAGCTTGTTCGACGGCGAAGCTACAGTAAAAAGCTCAGGGACATGTATACTGTCGCTGAAGGAGTAAAATCTGCTATAATGGCGAATTCGGGGGTCTATATAGGCGGAGCACGCCCCCTCGACGGGCTCTGACGTTGGGCTAGCTTATTGGTTGTGCGTCAGATGCGCCCGCGCCTTTGGATGTGCAGTTGCTGCAGCACAGCCTATGAGCGGGTCAGACACTCAAGGGGCTGGCTGTGCAGCTGCAAATGCGTTTTACATATAAGCTTCAGTAAATCGAGGAAAGGGAGTTCGAAAGGGAACTGTGGCATTTACATCAGAGTCATTAGTTACTTTACACATCAGGGTGGAAGACAGTTAGACTGACCAAAAAAATATTTATGTAAGCCACTCTCTGGAGTTTTAGCGTTTAGCTCAATGAACACCTGCAGGGTTCAGCTGCTGCTTAGATTGAAATGTGTGTGCCTGCCCACCTCAGTATCTCTGGATCTTGCAGCAGGGATGTTAACAGACTCATACTGTAACATCATCTGAGGAAGGGACTATCAGCAAATGATGATCATAAATTGTGTTAATTTTTTAAAAATATGATCATTATATTCATATCAAATCATTTTTTCACTTTGATGGAGAAAGAGTATGTCTGTGCTGGAGGGAGAATGGTGTGGATTGGGTGATGATTGATGACAGATATGAAGTCTGCTTGTTTATGAAGTATTATACTTTCCTTATGAGAATGAAAATATTGTGAATGTCTATTAACACCTGGGCTGCGTTCAGCCCCGACAAAACGTTGCACAACGTTTTTTAAACAGAAACGGTGATGCGTTGAACGCACTGTTCTGATGACGCAAGAGTTGCAACTATGGCAGCTGAGAAGGCCATTCTTTGTGTTCTTTGTGAAGAATTTTCGGAGCCTGATGAAGTCGGTATAAATATGTGTTTAATACTACAAAATATGCTCGATGTTACAGTTACTGCACTTGCCGCCCAGAGCACAAGAGAACATCCCAATCGAGTGAAGATTTGTGGAAACTGAAATGGAAGCACACATCTTACCTAATTCAGACTAAAAAATCCATTTAGCCTCACATACTGACTTTATTTGTAGTTCATACTGTTTTAATACCCTGTATTTTATTTCTCATTTTTAGGAAAAGCACTTAATTTATTTCTACCAAATGTCATACACTTGCAATGAAGCTACAAATATAAACAACTACATCATTATGTTGATATCCTATATTTTTACAATACAACTTACGACAAACATGTCTTCTGACTATCCTCAGTTGTTGCGTATACCGAGCTGCATCGAACACATTTGTAAATTACTTTCCTTGAACCCATAAGTTCACTTTAATACCGCATGCTTTATATACATGTTTCTGCTGATTGGACTGCAGTTCTGACACACCCACCAAACAAGAGAAAACGTATCTCAAACCCCGTTGCACGCCGTTTCCAGGAAACATGACGTTCAACCCGGAAACCGTAGCAAAACGTTGCGCACCGTTTTGAACTTGAACGTGCCTCTGGAGAATGCTCTCTGTTAGCATTCCCAGTCATCTCATTGGCAGTTGCTCACTGATGCATGACCACTTTGCTCATGGGCATTTAGTTCTGAGCCAATCACCTGAGCCATAAATGCCATGTGACTAATTACTCTGGAGACATTGATTGGCGGATGGCGCCATAAGAACGCACATTAGCAACTATCATGAACGGTGAGGACAAAACAGATTTCTTTCTTTCTTTCTTTCTTTCTTTCTTTCTTTCTTTCTTTCTTTCTCATAAAAATGACAATTCTTCAAATTAGCAGAATGATTTCTGAAGGATCATGTGACACTGAAGACTGGAGTAATTAAGCTTTTCCATCACAGGAATGAATTACACTATATAGATCTTGACTAGATCTTGATTATTTCCATCAAGAGGTGCATACATTTTTGGTCAAGATCTTGTATTGACAATGCAGGAGTCAAGCACTCTATAAAGTCAAAGACTTTCAATGAATTTAAGGTCTGGACTCAGATGTGCCAATTCATGTGTGAAACCATTCTTTCACAGTGAGCATCCTGGAATATGGCCATGATATGTCTTCCTACATGGTTGTTTAAGAAAGGAAAGTCTGCTAAATGACTAAATGTAAATGTAAATGTAAAAGCTACACAGTACACACTCCATCAATTAGGGCTAGAAGAACTGTTCCCAAACATATAACATGCTAGAAACATATTAATCACTGCAATAATGATCCAAATAGACTCTTAAGCATTTGCCTGTTTAAATCCAAATGGCGAGTTTATTATTATTTTGTTTTGCTGAGTAGTGTATAAAAGTATATTCTGTATCTACCAGCAGGGGCTAACTTTCCCATGCTAACTAGCCAAACTTTAACCCTTTGAAACCTACAAGGAATGCTAGAGAGAAAGAATGTGATAGAATGGGGAGTAGGGATTACTATAAGGCTGTTTTTAAAACTCTCATTCCCATTGCCTTTGCCACGGTCTAAGATACTGAAATACCGAGTTTTGAGGTTTGGTGCGTTTCCATGCAATGATGCCATTCACCACACTTGTTCACAGCACAGCGTTTTTCCACAGGCTCTTCTGCACGATCTGCCTTTACTCCCCAGGCAATTCATTACAGTTTCTCGGTGGTCAACAACGAATGTTGCATCAAAAATGCAATTGCACCCCTGGTTGCCATTTAACTGGGTGTGTCTGTTTATACTTTTCATTATATTGCATGATTAGGAATAGAAGTCAATTTTACATGCAGTACCTATCCTCATGTAGATGCTTATTTAAATTTGAAGACATTTTTTAAATGAAAACATCCAAGGATAGATGAAGATTGTCGTTTTGAAATGTTGACTGTTTTGGGTCTGTTAGTACAGATTGTTGTGGTACTGCTGCAGAGGTGGAGAATGCAGGTATTTGCTATTCTCAGAGTGTCTCGCCAAGTCGCTCTCTCCATCTCCCTCACCCTCCATCTTTTGCGTTCTCTCTATCTCCACCTTACCCTCCATCTCTCTCTCTATATCTTTTCCTTTTTCTTTCTTCCCCCCTCCGTCTCTCTCCCTTGCCCTTTCTCTCTCTCTCTCTCTCTCTCTCTCTCTGTCTTACTCTCTCTCTCATCGGGAGACGCCTGTGGAATATAGTCATCAGCATGAATTTTTTTCCACTCTCTGGAAGAGGCAAACCCTAACAAACATGTAGTCAGCTGTGCAGTGGCTCTGTCTTTCCCACAATAAAAAAACAGCATGAAAACATCACCTCAGCTTTGGCATTCCACTCTTCAAAGTCTTAAAGGAACATTTAACAATCACTCATAACAATACTTATATTCAAATGCAGCAAGTGATTAATTTCTAACAGGTAGATACATATTATCCAACATGTCGCCAAGCAGATGTATTGGTATTTAAAAGAAGATGTTGCCAGAGCTATTGCCATAAACATGACTCAGCCATGCCTCATGAACCCAAGAAGGAGGCCGGAGAGCGTGGAAGAACATTCCGGATAAACATCACTTGTGTAATGGAGATGATGTGGTTAGTTGTCCTACACAAGCCTATGGTGTCCTTCCTTGTTGACCTATCATTATGCGCCCTATACATGCTGTAAATCAGAACCTGACAAATGCATTTTTCAAAATACAAGTCACTTTTTGGAAGTTCAAATAAGATCACAAGATCTGTATATGCATGCATGTATGAAACAGAGTTTAAAATAACAGTTTTTTTTTTGTGTGTTTGTGTGTAGATAGGAGGAAATGCTTAATTTAATTGATTCATTTTTACTTTATTGATTAATTTATTTAGCTTTTTCATTAGTGTTCATGTTGACAAAATTTGTCCTATACTCACTCTCAGTGTTATAATTGTCATAATTAGATTAATAAAAATTGCTGCTATTATGAAGTGTAATATTAACTAGGCTAAGTACATTTTTAATGCTTAATTACACCTTAAATGGTGGTCGAAAGACACAGAATGAACTCTGTCTAACAATGTCTAAACACAACACAGGTGGGGAGTGATTGGTTAATATTCGCCATTCGCTTGATGAGAGCATTTTTGCGGTATTTCCTATTGAAACAGGATTTCAATATAAGAGAAGAGGAGCTAATTCTTACGTCAGGTGAACTATTCCTTTAAGTGGACAAAATGATTACAGAAGTCCAGCTTACGTCACCAAATAGAAGTCTGTCATTAAACATTACGTGGTCGAAAAAAAAGAAAAGAAAAAATAAGAAACATGGATGATACATGGATGAATCATTCACAATAAGATATAAAATGCATTCACAACTATATTCATTCCATGCAGACTTTAAAGGGCTTGTGCCCTCCTTTTTAAGGGCCAATAGGCTTTAGTTGCATCATAGCAATGAACCATAATTTGCTACTTTCTAGAATTTTATTTTTATTTTTTATTAGTGCAAGATGAATAATAAATATTTTGGTTGATTTTCCTGGAATAAATAATTAATAAAATTGTAAATGTGTATTTCTGCCAAACATATTTTATTTCATATTTTATTTTAAATGTGTATTTCTGGACTGAAAGCTACTCTCTAAATTACAGCTAAACTCTAACCCAGGCAGCTGCATAGTTTCGGCCCGGATCCGACCCACATCTGGTGCACATGGATTCGACACGGCCCTGGGTGTCGGATCTGGGCCGACACTATGTTGCTGTCTGTGAAATTTGATATTTTTCGGGTCTTTAAAATTAAGTCACAACGAATTTCAGAGAAAAAAAAAAAAAAACCAAATAAAAAATAAAGGAGAAATATATTATACCGTAAACTTGCCTACCATGAGTGAACATTAAAAAATGAAGACCCTGGAAAAACAAATCTTCGTCCAAAATCGCATACTCTCTTGAGTAGGTACTTATTTTGAATATGTAATTACTTAATGACTTCTAAAAAAGTATGTTCTATATAGTATAAATGTAATCCGGACGTATACCCTCACCATGTTGTCATTATCACGTGGCCTATCAGCATCAGTTGCATCGCTTCACTGCCATTCATAAATCCTCTCCCATGGCCTCATGGGATAGTAAGTGTCTATGCATGCACACTTCAGAATCTTGCCGAAAGTAGTAGGTCATACTTTTTGTCTACTCTTTTATGAGTAGGCTACTGTATTCGGACACACTTTTTTGTCACATAGCCTACTGTTTTTCGCCTAATATATAGTAGGGAAGTATACGATTTCGGATCATGCAGCCATAGTCACATTGATTTAAAGCCCAACATGAAATGGGACTATATCCTTGAGATGGGACTATATCCTTGATCTGGCCTCTTCTTTTGTCAAATAAACATATTTATTGCCGAAACATTTTTACAATTATTTCTAATTCTATTGAGAATGCTAATATTAATATATAGTAATACTGCTCTGCATGTTACATATTTTAGTTTTCAGTTAAAGTTTGTCACTTGATTTACACAGGTCTAGAGAGTACAACAATCATACAACGTGCCTTCCCCTTTAAGAAGCCCCTCCTTTTCTCCACAGCGGGGGAGGGAGAGCATAATCCTGGAACAGCGATTGAAAAAAAAAAATCCACCAGTAGACTGTTTCAAGTTCCCCCAGTAAAAACTGTGCCTGATTTGTGGCCAATGCTGGAGATGTACGAAAAGGGAGGAAAACACTAAGCGGGTAGCTATGGAGATAGACCGTTTTCCTGGCCGCTTCCTTTGACAGGTGTTGAGTAGGTTAAAAGTCTTCAAACAGAGTCCACCATGTACGCCAAAGGGAAAGGAGCTGTCGTTCCATCCGATAGTCAAGCCAGAGAGAAGTAAGTGAATTTGTGCGTTGTCACATATAGAGTAAAAACCTGCACGTTCTCTGATGTCTGCGCTGTATTGCACGAGACGGCTAACGTTACCAGCGACACTTTACAAAGTAGTTTATTTGCAGGGTATGTGCAGTGCTCGTTTAGCTGTTTTAATATGTTTTTGTTTATGCGTGTTGCTTGTACTCGCTTTAACGTTACTTTGTAATGCATTCAGGTAACGTTAACGTTAGTAGATTTTATATGAAGATGTGTACCATGCAGATGCAGAGTTTGTGGAGGGTTCGTTTAAATGAATCCATGATGCTCTGATGCCTCTTGTACTCTAGACATACACAAATCCCACAGACCAAGACCTTGCTCGAGCAGCTGTAAGTTACACACTAGTGTAATGAAATAGTTTAATTTGATGAGTATGTTTGTGACATGGTAGTAGTTTTGAATTAGTTTAAAACACACAGAGTTACTCATTACTGTTTTTCATTGATCATCATACTTCCACTTTAAGTTGTCATAAATTGTCTGTTTTCTTAAATGGATTGTGTGCTGGTGTTTTTGTTTGTTGTCTTAAATATATAAGCTAGAGCCTTCATTGTGTACAAAGACATTCAAGTAATGATGCTTTGTATAGCATATTATGTGTACAATGTAGTTTAACCATGGTTCCCCACAATCATTAAACACCTGAAAATCTTAGGAGACTTTAAAAGTATGACTTCCACACAAAGTCAGATGTTTCTTTAGGTATGTTTATAGTTTTTCAAAGTTCTGCAATGTTTAATCCGCTAGATATGGGTCTTTGTGGAGTAAAATGGTCTTATTGGAGACATTTGTGCAATAATAAGTTGAATTGTCTAGATTATGCATTCAAAAGCACCCTCTCTATGAAATGACTTTTAAAAATCCTCATCTGGTAATTATGGCTTTAAAGGTTGTGGAAAAGTCAGTGTAAATTCATGGGTCAAAAAATGCGGGGACCTTATTTAAAAGAAAACAGTTTTATATCTCGGCTAGATCTAATGCAGAACAATCATGTGGCAGTCAATCCTTTACTGGGTTATAAGGTTGTCCAAAAGTTGCTTTTAGTTCAGCATATATCATAATTCAGTGATGGCTGATAAGTGTCCATATGGCTAGTTTATGACAGTGTTGTTCTCATACTTGTAATTTTTGACTAGTTGCTTGGGTCTGCACCTGTGATCAGCTTCAGTTGTTCTGTTTAAACCTCTAATTCAGGTTGCGCTAGTAGTGACCACTGAAAGTTATGAGATGCTTCGTTTTAGTTAAGTGGTATCATGGATGTTAAATGCCTTTTGCATGTCTAGAAATGGCTTGAATGTATGATTCACCTTAGCAAACAAAATTCCTGCTGCTGCTGAACTCACATTTATTGTGCAGTTTGTATTCTCAGTAGTCGAGAGTTTCTGTACTTAGTAAAAAAAAGTTTAAATTACAACTTGTGGCAGAGCATTAAAACACTATAAAATGGATCCATCGAAAGTGCACCGTCTCTGGCCAAAGGAGCAGATGGATTCTCAGTTTCGCAGTGTTGATGCAAGGATGCTGTGCTTTGGTTTTTCGTCAGAAAACTTTTTAGGAACTTGTCATTTTCACCCTTTTGTCTTGTCTCGCATGTCTGTGCTGGTTGAATAATTGATAGGAGGGTTGAAAACATGATTTTCAAACAGTGCCTTTGTAGGACGGTTATGTGTGATTCATTCATGTTTAAAGACGGTTTTATCAGAGAGCCTCAGGCGAGATGTCAGGTGTGCTCAAGGCATACATTTGGCAGATTTCTTTGATGTGAGGACTCCGTGTGGGCTCTGTTGTAATGAGAGCAGAACGTGGGGACCCGTTTATCTCTGGCAATACATTTAGAGATTTTCCTTTGGAGCTTTCATAAGCTGATTTGTCCTCACCTTGGTTCATGTCTAATGAAAAATGTCACGTCCCTGAGCGAACCCTTTTGAATTAATGTTACTTTTACCTTGAAACTTATTTATTTTTCCTCATGTCATTCCAAACTGTTATGCTGTTAATTTTTATGTGGAATGCACAATGAGACATTTGGAATAATTTCCAAGACCTGTTTTCCATACAGTTGCATAATGAGTAGTCTGTCAAGCTCCAAAACGTTGTAAATGTACCACGAAACTAGTCCATGGTTATGGAATGATATTCCGGACATTATTCAAAAGGAATTGCAAATTGTATTTGCAATTGCGTTTTCAATTTGTGGACGCATAAAATGTGACATAATCCAAACGCAATTGCAAATCGCGCATTACCGTTTGCATTTTCGTTTAAGCGAACGCACACCGACTGCCAAATTTCAAATGAAAATGCAAAGTCCGTTTGCAACTGTGTTTCCCATGTCTTACGAGGTTTGTCTCCATTCCTATTTAAATAGTAATTTCAATTACCACCACGTCTGCTCTTTCACTTTCTCAGTGTCGCGTATGTAACCAGCCAAAACTCAAATGGAATCGCAATTCCCTTAGCGTTTGCATTTCCGATGCCTACACTGAAACCTGTCAATCAGTGTCGAGGGTGGGGTTATATGCTATGGGGCGTACTTAATTTTAATACATTTGTATTAGTGAGAGAGGAAAAAGTGGAATGTACAAATAAATAACGAATATAAATATATTAGGGCTGTCAAATGATTAATCACGATTAATCACATCCAAAATAAAAGTTTTTTTTACATAATATATGTGGGTGCACTGTGTATAATTATTTTGTATATATATAAATACACACACATGCATGTATATTTAAGAAAAAAATATTATTTATATATAAAATATTTATATTTATATATAATATAAATTATATATAAATCTATACAGTATATACATGAAAATATTTCTTAAATATATACAAGCATATGTGTGTATTTATATATATAAAATAATTATACACAGTGCACCCACATATATTATGTAAAAAAAAACTTTCAGTGTAGGCATCGGAAATGCAAACGCTAAGGGAATTGCGATTCCATTTGAGTTTTGGCTGGTTACATACGCGA
Source organism: Tiaroga cobitis (assembly GCA_030578255.1). Taxonomy (NCBI): domain Eukaryota; kingdom Metazoa; phylum Chordata; class Actinopteri; order Cypriniformes; family Leuciscidae; genus Tiaroga; species Tiaroga cobitis. The sequence goes on along the minus strand of CM060592.1, from coordinate 42,859,340 downwards.
CACTGAGAAAGTGAAAGAGCAGACGTGGTGGTAATTGAAATTACTATTTAAATAGGAATGGAGACAAACCTCGTAAGACATGGGAAACACAGTTGCAAACGGACTTTGCATTTTCATTTGAAATTTGGCAGTCGGTGTGCGTTCGCTTAAACGAAAATGCAAACGGTAATGCGCGATTTGCAATTGCGTTTGGATTATGTCACATTTTATGCGTCCACAAATTGAAAACGCAATTGCAAATACATTTTGCAATTCCTTTTGAATAATGTCCGGAATATCATTCCATACATGGTGGTTTAGACTTTTCTGTTTTCACAGTTTATTTCGTTTTAATATTAGTTTTAGTTTTTTTAGGGATGCCAAAGTTAATGCACTAGTATTAGTATCATTTCAAAATGCTGAACTGTATTAAATGCAGTCCAGTGTTACTGCTATCTAGTGGCATTTTAATGTTTTATGGAGGTGGGTGGTAAATATTTCAGTTTTCATTAGAAAATAATTTTGGGTCAGTAGGAATGTTTTAATGTTTTCAAGGTCTCTTGTTCTTAACATTTAGCTGATAAAAACTACAATAATAAGAAATATTATTACAATTAAAAATAACTTTTAGTAGTAGTTGTTTCTATTTTTATTTTAAAATGTAATTTATTCCTGTGATGACAAAGCTGAATTTTCAGCATCATTGCTCCAGTCTTCAGAGTCGCATGACCATCTATGAATCATTCTAATATGCTGATTTTGTGCTCATGGGAAACATTTCTTATTATTATCAATGTTGAAATCAGTTGTGCTCCAAAGCACCAAGCAGCTTACTGTTTTTGTGGAAACATGATTCATTTATTTCAGGATCATTTTGATGAATAGAAAATTCAAAAGAATAATAACACTGTTTCTGAAGCCATTTGATAGCTTTGTGTGAGTCATTTTTCAAATCAAATAATTCATTAAACACAGTTTTCATGATGTCTGATCACAAGAGTCGAAACCCATGACGCTTGATGTTACTGACATCCAACATGCTCCTATTTGATTTGAGACAACTAAAATGGATAGTTCACCCAAAAATGAAATTTACCCCATGATTTACTCACCCTCAAGCCTTCGGAGTACTTCAGGGTACAGAGCCGTGTGGAGTACTTTTATGAAGGATGGGTGCACTTTTTTTTTACCTTCAAAATCATATCCTCCATTCACTACCACTATAGCCTAAAGCTTGGAAGAGCCAGGACATTTTTTTAAATTTATTTAACTCAGATTCTATTCATCTGAAAGAAGAAAGTCATACACCTGGATGGCTTGAGGGGGTGAGTAAATCATGAGGTAATTTTAATTTTTGGGTGAGCTATTCTTTAATGGCCCTTTTTCCTTCTCTTAAAGGAAGGGGAAAAGGACTATGAAAGTACTATTTCGCACCTGCATTATATTGTAGGCCAAGCAGTCTGACCTGTGTTTAATGTTTCCACTTCCCAGTGCGCTCGAGACTCCACACAGCGCTACAGGGAGTCATGGTGAGGCTATTTTGCAGAAAGACCTTATGTTCCAGCAGTACCGTAACATCAGCTCTTTTTACCTCACTCGCCTCAAAACAAACCCACCTATGCTGAACTACTCCTCCAACATCACTGGAGTTAGCTCTTCTGAACACCTCCGTTTGGCAAGACTTTCTCCCAGAGGGAGAACAAAAGGGGAAGGGACTGAGAGACTCGCGGGTTGTTCCCCTGGGCATTCCCTCCAGCAGACCTCTTTTCGGGCTTTTGAACAGGGAGGCTGAGCTTTAAGACGGCATGCCGCAGGCTCCCGAGGCCCCAGCCAGTGACAAGGTCTCTACCACTCTCTCCCCATCGCCATAATATGCTTCTTTATGTCCTGTGCTCCTCTGGAGAGAGCGTACCATTTAGATTTTGCTGATCAGGTTTGCATACATTAACACCTGCTCTCATCCATTTGAATATTAGAGAGCCTGGCATGTAAAGCCAGATGTGTTTGAATGGTGTGTAAATATAAAATAGAATACATTTCTTTTTTAGCAGTACCTACCAGCTAAGGCAATTATTACTATTACTACTATTGCTTATACATTTCAAATGAAGATTTCCTACTCACAAACTTCAGCACATAGGCCTAACGTTTCTAAAACCGTTTGTGCTTCTAACATGAACCTCAAGTTATGAGGCTTGTTGAGCAAAGGTGGACTTTTTCAATTCAAAGTGATGTAGGGAGTGTTCAGACCTGTAGATCATTTACTTTGTTCCGAAACAGGGACTTTTTTGTTACAATGTAGCATTTTCTTTTTTGTTCTGTTCGCTTTCACAAGGGAACATTTCAAAACGGACCAAAATGTGTTTATGCAAGTCACATGTGAGTAAAACTTTCCTCTTATTGGCCAGAGTTTTCTTAACTGACAAGTTCGCTCCATGAATCATCTTAAGAAGGCAAGAAACATGAGAGGTGCTAACTGGCAGAAAAAATTAGGCTATAATAAAAAACATGCATATATTAGGCCTAATTTATAATGCAGTTCGAGCAGGAATCAAGGCTTCGTCGGGACAGGATTCTTGCAATGCACGGAGAAGAGCAATACACAACATTTTAAGATTAGGATATGCTATTTGGTTTTCGACTGCAATAACTAATGTGCTCACTCACAGAATCAGACACGCTGGTTTTTATATAACCCATTTTCCATTATGAATTATGATACTGCTTGGTTCATTGGTCCATTGGATCGGATTTCTTTCTCACCTCAACCGAACCACTCCAGAGTTTGTTTTCAATTGGGCCGAGACCACCTCGTTCATGTGATTCATGTTTTGGTGCGGATTGCTATTGGTGCGTTCATATATGCCTAAACAAACCGAACTAAGGGAGAAAACGGACCAGGTTCCGAAACAAATGCTCCAAATCAGGTGTGAAAACGTCCTAGTATTTATAATTAATATTTTCACCTGGTTGATCATAGACATAAAGGCATAGTTCACTCAACAATAAAACTAATGTTATCATTTATTCATCCCCAAACCTGCATGACTTTGTTCCCTAAAACAAAAAAGATGATATTTTATAAAACATTTTTTTTTTTCTCTCCATACAATGAAAATCAATAATGTTAAATTAATTCTGCATTCTGCAAAAGAAAAAAAGAAAGATATAAACTCAATGATGAAAGAATTGTCATTTTTGGGTGAAGAATCCTTTTAACTTAACTACAAAAATATGGCCAGACAATCATCCATAACATCCGGGCAACAGCATAGATCTAGATAGATACATTTTTTTTGGAATAAACATTCAAATCATCTTTGCATCCATATTGCAACATGCTAAAATCCTTCAGAACACCTTAGAAACTGCACTGCAACGTGCTAAAAACACTCATAACACCCTATCAACCGCATTGCAACGTCCTGAAAACCATCCACAACACCTTGCATTGTGGGAACGTGTTTTGCATGTGGATACATCATTCAGATTTTCAGAAAATGTAAAAATCTGCCTTTTCTTGTTGTATTATAAAGGTTTTCTTGATTTTGATAATTAACTTAAGCATAATCTACAAAACATGTATTCTAATTTTCAAATACTACTTTTGTAATGATGTAAAACATAGATCTGTATTGAGGTTGTTGGTAAGAATGTACTTGTTAGCGGGCTGAAATTGCTGTGATTAACTTATCTAATGAACTTGATCTAATTTATTTTGGCCGCATCCCAGCGTTGCTTGTAGTGTCTGCTCTCTCAGCAAGGCCAGACGCTGCTTCTTGCCCGCACCTCAGGAATGCGTCCCATCAGCTGTAATTCCCTGTTCCCATCCCTCTGTGATGTCTTAAATTGCTCGGTCCTTCGGAATCCAGAGGTCCTGTTCTTGGCTCTCGCACTCAATGTTCCTGACAACTCTCCTTGAAGGTGCAATTGAATGAATGGTGTTCAATAATGCATCAGGGCCAGGTGCTGGTACCCTGTACCAATGCTCACAGTACCCTCATTCACCCAGATCACATGGGCCTCCCTTCCATGAAATTTTTATCAGCCCACTCCTGGGATTCCACGGTTTGATCCAGATCATCTCGTGCTCCCTCATACTTCAGCAGATGGCAGCTGCTAAATGTTTTCTTCAAGCCCAGAGGTCGAACCCCTTTGGCTTTCCTAAACTCATGCTTATGGTAAGAGAGGTAGTGAGCTAAGTGAGTAGCAAATTGCAAAGTGGGACAGTTGTCTTGACTAAATTGCTCATTGCAGTAAGTCAGTAAGAGACATGTAATGGTGTTTTACCCTAAATTTGGAGACTCTTGCAGTTTATTTCATAGCCAATAAATATCTGGATATGACGCATAACTGTTTTCAGAGGTCTATGTGTTTTCTTGCACTTTAGGGTCATTTGAGTCACCTTATGTGTTAAGTTTTGATTTAATGCACTTCTTCAGAGAATATGCCATGATAGAATTATATCCGACATGTTTTTGTTTATTCTTACAGAGGTTATGTTGTAGAGATGCACTGGTCGACCGGCCATAAATCGGAACCGAACGCTTTTTGCTCCAAACACACGAATGGCTTATAGTCTTATTTTGACTGATCTCTATTTTGGACTTGCAATCATTTCCCAAAACGTCATTTCATGTGGAAATATTACGAAGTCTGTGTGTTAACACAGCCCAGAGACGAGACACATCGAAGATGGACACAAAGAAGGGAACACAGACGTGCCAGCAGAGCAAATATTGTGCAGGCACAGAATGCTCACTGTTTGCGACGCTCGAAGTATAGGAAGAAAAAATATAAATAATGAGTTGGGGGTGAGGGTTTATGCAAATATAATGAAGGGAACTGACTATCTTCAGAAAAGTTTTGATGGCATTTTCTTTTCCTCTTACCTCTGTATAAAGCAGTGTTTATAAGCGCTGCTCTGTGTACAGCAGCGGTACCCAAAGAAACTGCTGCTTTTCTATAAGCACCACCTACTGTCAGAGAGTGAATTAGCATTTTCATTCAGTCCGTCTACTGTTTTTTTTTTTTTGTGTGCAGGTGTCTTTTGCAGCATCATTTTATCCAGTTTGCCTGTTATAGAGCAAATAAACAACAAATAAATTTGCTTAAAGAAAAAAATTGGCAACCCATATCAGAACTGGCCAATTTGCTTGTAGAAAATACCGTAAAACAGAATCGGACATGAAAAATCATGATTGGTGCATCACTACTACATAGAGCTAAGGTCCTTAGAGTAGATGCCATGTTTAATTATTAACAAATGAAAATGTCTGTGAGGGACCGATGTGCTGTATGTTTAATTGAACACACTGTTGCATACTTTGTTTACATTGCAAATAAATCTGGAGTTCTGGAGACGCTATTGTATAGACTGTACATCTAAAATGGACTGCCCTTAACAGCCTTGTTTTCATTCAGGTAAAATTAAATATGGCATTTTTCCTGACTAAGATCTTTAGCGGAGCTTGAATGAGTGTCATGGGTGCCGTTCAATTTAAGACAAGGCTTTGAAATGTATATTCATTGAAGTGGATTTAGCTAAATAAATAATTATGCCACAATTCGAAAAAACGATTTTTATTAAACATAAAAACAAAGATGCAAATGACAAATAGGAAAAATACAATATAAGATACAAATGAAATACACAGACACAGTGCATTATTTTTTTAGCTATACAGTAGGTGTATTTACTGTAGCATTCAAGTAAGAAATAAACAAATGTAAAAATAAAACTTCACTCTACAAATTAAACTGATTAACACTGATTCTTAAAGCTACTGAAGGTATTTAGTCAAGAGCAGGGAGTGTTTTTGTCTTTTGTATTTTGTTGTTTGATTTACAACGACACCAACAGGAATATTAGGATGATGTCACTTTAAGACCGAATGCACAGATCCAACATGCTACTGACGCATCCGAACTGTTAACATAAACTACGTGTTTATGTAAACCTTGTGTGTATTTGACAGTTTAAACGCAATAAGTTGCGAAAGAAAACATTGTTCAGTACGTGCTGTGTGACAGCCTTTTAGTGTGCGTGTACTTCGGTTGAACATGCTCAGAAAGCTTATGTCAGAACAGCTTGAAAATGAAAAACTTTACCTGGCAAGGCTTTAAAACGCATGGAAATAATGAACTTTCATGATGGCAAAGCACTGTCACGTGAGCATAACCCAAGGATTGCCATATATGATGTGTGTGTAGTACATGGCGTTGTACAGTATGTTGGGACGGGGCACCAGAACTGCTACTGATAGAATGTGTACTGTATCACGAGACTACAATCTTTCTTCAAAGAGCTGTTTTTCTTTTAAGGGAATTTAGTTTGGCTCTAATGCTCAGTATCTTGCAAAATAGTCTTCAAAACCAACATGGAAAAAAAAATCTTGATAAGATGTGATATGAAAAACTGTGATATGATATTTTTGCCATATCTCCCACACCTACTTCTGTTTGTTTTGCCTGTCACATGAACTGAAAAGTGTTGCTTATTTTTATAACCTTACAAGTAGAGATGTATTATATAGCTGACTTTCTAATTCCGTAGATCCTTTGTGGCAATAGAACCTTTAGATGGACTTTGTTTGAACCTCTCGCTCTCATCCACAGTTTTATGGTCGTCGTTGACCCCCCCCACCACTATCTCGGTAGGAGGCATTATCATTCTGGTCACTCTCCCGCGCCAGTGCGCCAGTGTTTGTGCTGTAATGGAGCGCTGGATCTCCTCCCTGTCTTTCATATCCAACTTTATCACAGTCATTGACTGGCTGATCAGAGGGAGCTCTCCTCAGCTATTTATGAGCCTGCCACCCTGAATGCCTCCTTCCACTGACTCATTCACCTCCTCGCTGATGCCTGGGAAAGCTTCCTGCTCCCACACAAATACACGCTTCTGCCCACTGTGTTGGAGTATGTGTGTTAGAGAGATTGCTCCATCAGATCAGTGTTGTTTTAGTATTATGTATATATCATAGTTTTTATTAACATTAACATTCAATTAAAATGTTTTTAATAGTTTTTTAAAAGTTTATAACAAGATTGCTAATTTTCTTAAATATTGGTTAACGGTTAGCATACATGCTCCAAAACATTGAGCCATGGTGTTCATGTGTGTGACACAAATTCGAATTCAACGTTTTCTGTTTCCCATTTCCTGTTTCCCATTTCCTGTTCTTAGTCACACTGTATCTATAAGTGGAAAAGGTTGAAAAAATCTTCAAGGGATTGTGTAGTACATTTTTTTTAGTTCTCATGTCATCATGTTAATCATTCCCAAACTAGTATGGATTTTTTTCTTCTGTTGAACATAAAAGAAGATATTTTTAGGAGTGTTTCATCTCTTTTAATTCATACAATGAAAGCCAATGGGTGAACTATACCTTTAAGTTATCTTTTCTGTTCAAGCTGTGCTTAATTTTCCATATAATAAGCAAATATGTTATCTCTTGTGTTGAAAAGTCATATTTTGACATGAACACGTCCACATGGAATAGCCACTCTGTTGTGTATGCCATCATCACCTTACCCATGGTGGAAATAAGTGTTTTTGCCCCAAATGTGCCGCATCCAGACACAAACCGTGTTTCTACCAAATTGTGCCCGTCTCTCGATGTAATTTTGCCAGGAGAGCTTTGCAGGGCTATTTTCTCTCATGGCTGATGGAAGAGAAAAGGAAAGGGTAGGAGCAAGAGGGGTGGTATGTTTCAGCCCTGCGGTACACTGGGAGCTGGGTAATTGCTAGCCCAAGCGGCTAAACAACAGACATAATGGATACAGAAAATGACAAAAACACAAGAACCGCGATGGTGCTGTCTGATTACTGTGACAACTCCAGCCATGCTTGCTTTGGCTGATCTCTCGGTTCTTTTCACAGAGTAAACGGGCTGTGGAGATCGGATACGCGGCCGCTGTGGTTGATGGGTGTTTTGTGTGTGCATGTGGACTTGTGTAATCAACAATCTGTCTGTTGCCACTGATTTTCTTTCGGACACTTTTGAACAGCATCCAGGTCTATAGCTATGTTCAAAAACCTAGCGAGCTGCCTACATAAGCAGCTACTTTCTAAGGGGCTGAATACACAGAACGTGTTTTTCCAATCCACTGCGCTGCTTTTCCAATGTTTTTCTATGTAAACATGCACTAGGCGGATGTGTTTGACCATTGTGCTCACTTGTGTCTTGTTTTTTTTGCAGTGTCTCATGCATGACAGGGTGTTCTGAAAATGCTGCGCTCAAATTAAAATATTTTTTTTTGTTCCACTGCACTGCGTCTCACATTTTTAACCGCAAAACGCATTCTGTCTGTTTGAATGGCCCCTAAGGCAGCATGCTAAACTTTATTTGGCAGCAACACAAATAGTGATCTACACTGGGAACTTGATTTTCATAAAATATGTACATTAGCAACTTGCTAACATCAAACTTGATGTAAAATAGTCTGTATATGTACTATATTTGTATTGATGTTGTTCATGAAATAAGTTTATTTAGATTTAACATTTCTTCTCAGTGAAGTCTGTTATACCATGAATATAACGACTGTTTCTTTCTTGTTCTCTTCTAGATTAGCTTTATACGTGTACGAGTACTTGTTGCATGTTGGGGCCCAGAAATCAGCACAGACCTTCCTTTCCGAGGTAAGACTCTATTTTCACACACACACACACACAAACACACACACACGGACGGACACACACAATTTGTTTCTAATGAGGACATCTCATAGAATTCCATTGGGTTAATGATATTTTCTATCCCTATTGCTCCCTAAACATGACACTCACAGAAACATGTGCAGCATTAGATTTAAATAGAAGCATGAGTGATTTATAAGCCTTTTTAACTAGCCACCTAACTAATCGGTGGTCTGGTTTCACTATATTAGTGAGGACATTTTGGACCCTACAAGTATAGTGATACTTTTACACACACACACACACACACACACACACACACACACACACACACACACACACACACACACAATTTGTAGTTAAAAAACTACATATATGCACTCCTGGGCAAAAAAAATGGGCCAAGCCAAAAATGGCAAAATATTTACAGGTCTTTTAATGGTCTCAACCACACAAATACAAATTGCACAAATACTGCACAAATACTGTAGATAAAGTAACTTTGGACTGAATAACCTTCCCCAACTTGCAGACAGCTTTAGTGTTTTTACAGTCAGTGTTGTTCCAGCAGGGCCTGATTTAGCTCATATTTGTGACATAGGCAAAGGCTACTTTTGGGCCCCCCCCCCGCACTTCTACTTTTAAAGGAAATGGTGGGGAAAAAGCTATTTAAAAAAAAAAAAAAAAATTAAACACAGTGATGTCAAATTTGATATTGTGGCTTTATATATGTAATAATGTACTTGCACGTGTCATTAAATTATTAAAACTTCAAAATCAAGCTCAAATTAATTTTTTTTTCAGTGAATGTCATGCTTTTTCGTCATAAGGACAGCTGCATCTGAGGCAGTCCATCACATCACGTTTTCATCAGCTTAAAGTTATGAAGATTATTGCAGCTGTAGCTATGTGGGGGCTCGTTTTTTCCGTTTTTCTGTTGTTGTTTTTTTTCTGTCATTTGGAATATAAATATAAGAAATATAAGTCAAATATAAGATACTCTTCTCCGCTCCTCAAATACATAAAAGATCACCCTTTTATATATAAAGTGTTTCTTGAGTAAAGAAATCGCTGTACTTATTCAAAAAAACAATTCTTACCCTTGCATCGTAAATAAGCAGAGATGCTCCAAACTGCGTGTGACACTTCATTTAGGATAGAGATGGGGCGGAGTTATGAGGTTTGACTGACAGTTTGAGGAGCCAATGGAGTTACGAGATTTGGTCACAAGCACTTTTTAATATTTGTCATTGGTTAAATATTTGCAAAACCCACAGACATTTTGATATTTTAAATTGTAGTATTCATTTATAAAGTAACTGAAAAAAGGCTCCCAGTTCATTTGAGTTTAATGTGAGACCAAATATTCACTATAGGGTTCAAACATCAGGCCAAAACATGAGCTTGTTCTCGGACTTGTTCTCAAGCCACTTCTTTGCAATTTGGGCAGGAGCATTGTCTTGTTGAAAGATAACATCTGATCATTCCTCTTTAGATAACAACTTTTCATTTGTGGGAAGCAAGCCATTCTGCAATATTCTCCTGTACTCCTAAGCATTAAATTACTTTTCACTGTGAACCAATACCAGCAGCTAAAAAGGATCCCCACAAAATATTCTGCCAAAACCTTCATTCTGCCTTTGTTTTTTTTTGAGACAGCATTGGCTTTTTAAGTAGTGCATTTGCTTAAATTTGGCTAATTTCCTGACCAATCACTTGTGGTTAAGACAAATACAAGCTTATATATATATATTTGTTTTGCCCAGGAGTGTATATGAATACTTGTGTTATTATAATATACATTTTTGTGTGTAAAGGCAATGCATACAATAAGCAATATATATTTATATTTTGCAATGTGCAATATACATTTTTTTTTTTCCTAATGAGGTGATTTGGCATCACTTACAAAAGCATGTTTTCTATCAAGCTTGTTCTTTTCTGTAATGCTATAAAATCTAAATTGAATCCACTTGTTTCATTTGAACTGGTCAGGATGTTGTGAGTCTGCGCTGTACTGCCACAGTAACATTTTTCAGGAAATTTGTTCATCCATTCCACATTTAAATGATAACTTTAGATTTTTGTTTTTGTTTGTATAAATAAATATCTAACACACAACATATTCACATAATTGTTTGCTTTTCCCCATATTTCTACTCTCTCAGAATCTATGAACCAGTACGTGTGCACCAACCATGTGCAAAATTATTAATTACCCGTCATTAATTATCTGGTAATAGCTGTTTATGTTACGCCGACCGGCAGGACTTTTAGTTGCAGTGTATTTGTGAACGGCCATTTCCGCCCATTGCTCTGTTACCCCAGGCTGTTTTTTTCCACCCCGTTGACTTGGCGGCATCTCTGCTGCGTTGCGGCATTGTTTCCCTGTTTCTGCAGCACTTCTCAAAAGCACCACAAGTCGGTCAGATGTTTATCGTGCCGTTTGGCAGCCTGACGAGGTGAAATTGACTGATAATGTGTTCTTAACCTTCAGACCTGCTTCGGTAATCCACTTTCAGCTGCAGTGAACAAACCTATCCTCTCTATCCTCTTAGAATTTTTTTTTCTCGCTACAGTTTCCTGTGTAATCATCCATATATAATTGTTATAATAGGCTAATTCTTTCCTCACACTTTCCATGGTCAGTTCAGGTCCCTCTACTCACCTATTACAAAGGGGAACGTTTCTTAAATACACTGAGATTATGGCCTTAATGAGAGGTGCTCTGGTCATTTCCACACAAGCAGAAGGGATGGAGAGTGAAAGTGAGCCCCAAGGACTGAATGAAGCGTAGGAAAAACAGAAGCCATGATTAATTTTTAGGGTCATTGCTCTAGAAGGCTAAAGCCTGCTGTAGGTCTCCACAATGGTTGATTGACCAGGATAAAGCGGAGTAATGATGTTGCCTTCAAGTCATGTAGCTGTAGTCGTATTTATGAGATGTGGGCATCAACATTGAAACTACCAGTTGTGAATCTCTGGATTTTCTTTGAGCTCTGACTTTCTGAGTTGAGAGTGTCTTAATCAGTCATGGTGAAAGCCAGTTAGTATTGGTCATAATTATGTTTGCATTGTGAATGCTGACTTTAGTTATTAAACATTTTGTATGTTGTTAAAGGCATACTGTAGTTCAACCAAAATATGTATTTTCTCATCATTTACTTGTTATGAACACGAAAGAAGATATTTTGAAGAACTATTTTTGTCCGTATAACTAAAGTCATTGGGGTCCAAAACAACATTGGACCCCATTGACTTTCACTGTATGGACAAATTTTTTGTTCCACAGAAGAGAGAAAGTCATGGTTTGAAACAATGTGAGGGTGATATGCATTGACCATAATTCTGTTGTATTAGTCCAAAAAATTATGAAATTGCCCAGACCAAAATCACTTCAACGCACGTCCTATCAGAAACATCTGATATATTTCTCCTCTCTGCCTATACCATTTGGAGCTCCGCTGTCATAGAAGGATGGAGTGAGGAACAGTGTAATGCTGTGGTGGAAAAAAGCAGGATGATGTATGGGATGTGGATTGGGTCAGGGACCAGTCTGCAGAACGTCTGACAGGAAAATGTTTTGCGTATTATCTCAAAACCAATCTCTTTCTCCATTCTTTCCTCTCACTGCCTGTTGTAGATCCGATGGGAGAAGAACATTACGCTAGGGGAGCCTCCTGGATTCCTCCATTCATGGTGGTGGTAAGTCCCATGTCTTTTTTTTTTTTTTTTTTTTTTTTGCTTGAGTGGTCTACATGTCTGTGTGCAATCTAGTACTAATAAGTGAGTATTTCAATATGGACAGATAATTTTCTTTTATTATCAATGCACTGTCAAAGTGTTTTGTTAAAAGTTTTTTTTTATTAATTTTTTTTTTCTTCAGTACTTTCTGAACGCACACATTAGCATCACTATTACTGTTACTCAGAGTTAGTTTGACCAAACCTCAAATGTCTCGTAATGCTCCTCTCGTTATTGCTGGTTTAAGCAAAAACTCAGAGCTTGGATTTATAGCTTGTACCTGTATCACATTACACCTGCTTAACAGCAAGGATGGAGGATTCTGCCTGTCCAACTTTTTAAACATGTCATCTAGGTACAATTATCTAGTTGGTTGACAGATGAGATTTTGTCGAAATTGAAAGAAGGACTCGTGTTAATCTTGGTAGCATCAGTAAGAATGTGTTGAAAATTAAAAATCAAACAGTAATGTTTTGCAATGTATGTTATTGTTTTTCAGCAAAAGTGTTTATGAACTTATTGCTGTTTAGGAGATTCCTGTGTGATTATAAGATCTGTATTCACAACTACTATTGGACATTTTGTTTTTATAAAAACTTTTAATTTTATGCAAGAAAATAATACATGTATATGTGTGTATATATATATATTTATATATATATATATATATATTTATTTATTGATTAATTTAAAAATAAATATTAAAGAACAAATAATATTGTAATAATAAATAATAATAATATTATTATATATATTAAAGGTGCAAAACGCAGGTTTCTGAGTTTTTGCAGAACTACGCCCCCTCTGGCGACAAGCGAAACTGCAACGCGAGTTGTGCACGCTCATAGACCACACGCACACGCACGCATGCACGAGCATGAGCTGTTAATAACTAAAGGAGCATCTGCCGCACAGATCTTTGGTGTACAGCCAAAATGTCTTCAGAGGTAATAAAGTTATAAATCTGCAAGTCATTTCAAATATATGGAAGGAAAGACATTTGAGTAAATTACTCTTATGTGTGAGGGGAAAACGGGGGTAGTAGAAAACTCTGTTTATGTGTTTACTGTATCCACCTATGATTGTTATGAAAACACGTTCATGAACAATATAATTGATTACTTCGCAATAGTTCAAAATAATAATCATACCGTACACGGTTGGTCAACAACGTTCACTCAAATGTCTCAAGGTAATAAACAATCAAATGTCACCATGACGTTTTCATAAAAGCCAAACAGGCTAATCCGCCGAAGACTTGCGGGGTTCAGCCTGTTGTATTGATCTGCTAAGTAGAATATTCCAATAACAATCAGTGTTGTGCAAGTTACTTCCAAACTGTAATACATTATATATTACTTGTTACTGTTATTTAAAAGTAATTCATAAATATTACCGTCTCAGAATTGTAATGCGTTAGCATCTTTTATTGGATATGTTTTATGTTTCATGTTGTACTATTCTTCCGAACACAATTCCTAGTTTATGAAACTGTTCACTAACAATGGTAGTAAAATCAATTCTGATTGTACATGTATCTAGCTTACGCTAAAGCATTACACATTTTACGCATCATCATTTGTTGTCATACATAGATTGGCCGTATCAAACATTAGAGACTGGGCTATATCTTACCGTTTTATCAAGAAAAAAGCCAACTGAGGATCCCGTTTGAGACCAAGAGCAGACCGGAGATCTCTCCATTTGTTGAATGCCTTCCCGAGGTTGACTCTCGTCTTACTCCGACGCTTGTCTGACTCCAATTTGGCCCTTTTGGTGGCACTAGACAAAATTTTTCTTTTTTTAACTTTACGTGGAGTTTGCGTTGGGGTTTGGAATGGACAACAAGCCGGTCTCTTTGAATCCATCTTCTATTTTTGACGCACGAGTTGTCCGCTGATGCGGAGAATGGCGGCGCCGGCGAATACACAAACTTGCGAGACAGCCTGATGAGCGTGAACGCGCATGACGTCACCCCCAGTCTCAAATTCGAGCCCGAATCCCTCTTATATATTTTACTGTACAGGATTATAGAGGCAATCTCAGTGAGCAGAGAAGGGCTCAATCAGCCCATCAGGCAGTTCTTTAAGCATGTATAGGAAGAAAAACAGGTATTTTTAACATGAAAAGTTGCGCAATGCACCTTTAATATAATAATTAAATACATTTTAAATGATACATTTACAAATTATAAATTTACACATACGTCTAAATTCATAGATTTTTTGAGCGAGCAGAAAAAAATCCGTATCCTTGAACCCTGACCTGGTTAACCGACAAATGTAAAAGATACAGTTAAACCAACAATTTCCTCACTGCTAACTCAAAAGCAACCCCACCAAAGAGAGAAAGTATATCTATTACAAGAGCAACTTCAATATTGTTTGTATTCACTTTCTCTGTATTGATTTATACTAATCTAGGTTTAGGGTTGGCTGTGACACCCGCCGTCAAACTGTATGTTTAACCTGCTGCGGTTTGACCCATGGCAGTGGATGTATTATTGGGTCAGGCAGCCTTTATGGAGGGCACGTCTGCCGGGGTCTGGCTCTCCCACCCCGCTCCTTCAGACAAAAGGCCCAGATGGTGGGGCAAAGACGTGTCCCATCCCTCCTCTAAACCCCTTCCATCAACCTTTGTCTTTGCTGCTGTCCTTTGTTCCTGTTAAAGACCCCAACCACAGATTAACTCTTTGCATACCGTTCCCCTTTGTGGGGAAGTGTCTGAATCCCCCGCTGGCCCAATTTGGATATATTCTCCTCCATTGGGGGTGGTCAGTGACAAACTGAGGGCCAGTGGGGGGCCAGAGGGTCAAAACAGCTCACCGGTCGGTAGTAGTCATATAGGATAAAGGGAGATAAGTGCAGATTTGAGGAAGGAACTCCTGTTGTTAAACCTCACCTCCTGTGCGTTAGCGCATTGTAACTCTTTGTGACGGTTCGCCAACTTCCCCATAATTGCATCTCTCATATTGCTCGTGTTCAGTCGGCAAGGATTTCCCATTTGCCATGATTCTGTTATTAACCGTAAGCCTTGCGGATGTTCCGGTACCTGAGGTCAGCGACTGTCCAAGGGTCGGGATTATCTTGTTTCTCAAATGCAAATGGCACACCACTGTACTCTTAGTCATACACATGCGAAAGAGCTCCTTACTGTAAAGTCTATATACGTATGGATGTGGTCGTATTACCCCAGCTTTTGTCTCGTACTGTCTTCACCATTAGGATTTGCTTAATTGCCCCCAGAGAAGAGCTTAGTGTTTAAGAGAATCTATTAACATGAGAATGTAGTTCCCTCCAATTAGCATCAGAGGCACGCGTAAAACTCGACTCATTGTAATTGCATTGTTTGGCTCGCAGGGAAGTGGCATGACGTCAGTCAGCCAAACCTGCTTGTGGGGTTAGACCATGTATACAAGTCAGCCATTAAACTTTACTACACAGGTTATTTGATTTTAAGGGCCTACCATTTTCCCAATAGAAAATTACAGTACCGTTCAAAAGTGTCAGTGAGTTTTAAAAAAAGAAAAAGAAATTATTACTTTTATTCAGCCAAGATGCATTAAATTGATCAAATGTGACATTTATTTAGTTGTTTTCACAAAAGAATATTAAGCAGCACAACCATTTTTGACATTCAATAATGATTATAAATGTTCTTGTGCACCAAATCAGCATATTAGAATGATTTCTGAAGGATCATGTTACACTGAAGATTGGAGTTATGATGGTGAAAATTCAGCTTTGCCAAATGCATATCGTTTCATGTGGCCATTGCAGAAATAGAATGCTTCAGCTGTTTAAAATGATGGAGAGAAGTTTTTCCTGAACGTATATTATCTGTGATTGTTATAATTTCAGAGTCCAGTAAATGGTTACATTTCACAGAACCGTCTTTTAACAGCAAGCTAGTCAATTTTAATTTCAAATAAAGCTAACACGTGCGTGTTTAATTATTCAGTTTTTAAAAATGATTTAAACCATTTATATTTATAGCGTTAGCATAATGTATAGCATACATTAACCTTTATATTGGTTTGTATAGCCCTCAGTTTGCATGTTGTTTTTGGAGAGAACATTGACCTTTTTTTTTGTAATTTAGAGATTTTGTATAATAATAAATGTAAAAATATGTTTGTTGAAATGTTATCCAGCCATTTATCTGGAACATGAGAGGTTTTCCCCCCACCTATTTCTCTCTCACTTCCTATCCCTCTCTTTTTCTCCCTCTGTTTTCCCCCTCTCTCTTTCCATGTCTGTTTCTAGTTTCCTCTTCCCATTAATGTTCCCCACCCCCACATACAAAGGGTCCCTCATTTTTATTCTCTCTCTCTCTCTCTCTCCCTCTCTCCTTTTCCTCTCTCCTTTTCCTCTCTCCCTCTCTCCCTCTCTCCTTTTCCTCTCTCCTTTTCCTGTGTTACTCTTTTACTTGCTCTACAAGTGTTCAGGAATGTTCTTTATCCTGGTAAATATTTGCAGGAAAAAAGCAGATAGTTTTCTGCATCAGCACAAAGGCAATCCTATCAACAGGTTTCCCAATTCAGGTCAAATAGTATAAAAACAAAATAGTTTTGTCTGATATATATCCACATACTGGAGGAGAACCTGACTGAACTTAGTATACTTTATAAACAATGTTTATTTACTCTTTCTTGGTGAGAGCAACAGCAGGCGCGTGTCGTGTGGCAATGGTTAGCCTTTTCTTCCAGGAGATTTTATAGGTTATCCATTAAATCGATATCTGAAGACCTGGAGTGATCTAATTTGGGCCAGTTAAACAGGTACTTAGTTTCAGTGCAGTAATTAAAATACCATTTGGACGCAAACCTTGTTCACCCTCCAAACAGCCCTGCAGGACCCAAAGGCTCTTAATTGAGGAAATCCCTGGCTTAATTGATTTGTTACCTGCTGTTTTTGCCAAGCGGGTGGGAGTGGTAAAAGAGTGTTCAAATCTCACGAATGCAGCTCAAGTTTGACTGGACTTTTCCTTTTTTTTTTTTTTTATGCTGGCTGACCTAATCATTAATAAAGCTCAAATGAAGTCAAAGAAATGTATTGGCTGCTTACAAGTTTTTTTTTTTGGCATGATGCTTATGTATTTCAACCGGTTTGATGTCATATATGTTGTATTTAACGGTCTCAATCTCTCCTGTTTCTTGTTGCAGTGTATTCTGGGATTTGTACTGTGCCGCTCCAGACCGCCGTGAGACCTGTGAGCACTCCAGCGAGGCCAAGGCCTTCCACGACTATGTGAGTGACAGGCAAACTTGACAGTCTTTTAGTCTTCTAGGTGGTGTGGGCAGAGTCGAGCCGAGCCTCAACCTCTCGTCCAATGGCAATGTGCATTGGGGTTGGTCTAGCCTCAATCTGTTGTTCATGTTTATTGATGTGATGGTGTTTAGTGAATGACACATGGCAGATTTGCTTACCAAACCGTCACATGATGCAAGCGCTCCATAAGCACATAAAGGTTAAGTGAGCTGAATAGAGGGTTTTTGTGTGAATAAGTGTGTGTTAGATGCGTTATGTGTGTACATGAGTGTTTTGCTCCAGATCATGTTTCTACCTGGTTGTCCTTTTTAAAAATGCTCGCTGTATGTAATTGTGTGTTATAGGAAGACAAGTATGGGATGTTTATTTCCGTTTATTTTTCCGGCAATGGCTTTCATAAAGCAGCCGTACAGCATCCCTGGGAACACAGAATTGTGTGGCTTCTTTAATTTGCACAGACAGACATGTAATCTGATTAACATACTGAATGCTCTGCATTCACAGATGTAATATTTCAGTAACAGTGAAAGGCATAATGAAATGTCAGTTGTTGTTGCCTGGATGCCCGCGGGTGCGAGTCAGCGAGAAAGATAGATGGACGGCTCAGAACAGGTTGACTGTAAATGTTTGGTTAATGCATATGTTTGTTAAAATTAAGGTCATATAAGGTTTGCTGAGTCTTTGTTGCAATGCAGTTTTTAATGCAAGTGACAATTGTCTTTGTCTTACAAAAAGAGTCTCAATCAAACTAAATTAAAGGAATTTATTGGGTTAAATGCAGTTTATGGCCTATATTAAATGGGCAGTTCATGAATACAGTTTAATGATACAAACGATTATTTGTTACACAATGTTTTTTGAAATTGTAAATTGTCCATTGAGAAAGCTGAAATGTGTCATTTCTGTTAATCAGGTTATTGGCTAAAGCTAATAGTCTAAAAATTGACAAATATTGGCTGATTCATAATCTTGTCACTAATATGATACAATTAGTTTTAAATATACCAAATTTTCTAGTGTTGTTTTTGCTTGCAGAAGTCAGTTCTATAAGAGCTATGTTCTAACATCTGGTGAAGTAGCTTCAGAAACATCATTTACATAAGCTAAGACAGAATGAGAGAGATAAAAAGGGAATGTGGATAATGGTATCAGGGTTAGTTCAGAGAGCCTGACCTCTAGTCTATCTGCTGAACTTGACTGGTGGCGTTGATAGAGACTACAGCTCAGAAGGAGCCTGCACAGTGTCAAGAGTTCTGTCAACATCTGGAAGGAAACACATCCAATTCCATTCCACCGACCAACATTGCACTGGCTTGTATAAAAAACCAAAGCAAATATTTGACTAAAATGTATCTGCCCTCTGGGATGTGATTTGCAGTATTTTACTAATAGCTAATCGCAAACGCCTCATGCATGTCGTCGCTCATTGATCTTAAATGTATTACTTGTTTAAATGACTTTGTTAAACATGGTCAAATATGCACATCCTTTTCATTAGTTGTGCAAATATTCCCTTTTTTCCAAACCGAAAGAATTTTTTCTGATTAGAACATGGGGAATTTTTTTCCATTGTGCATTTTCAAACGTTCCCTTCATCTGCTTAAAGGAATAGTTCACCCCCAAAAATATAATTTTATTCAATTGAACCCTTTATGCTGTTAGGTGTTCAGTGGAACAGTGTTATTTTAGTATTATTTATATACATTTATAGTATTTTTATAGTATATTTTCAGTCTTCATTTTAGGTTTAGTATTTTGTTATGTGCTTTTGTCAATTTTTTTTTTTTTTTTGCCATTTTAGTACTTCAACATTTTTTTCAGTTTGTTCCCAATGTAACATTTCAAGTTTTTCATCTAATATTTGTATTTTATTTTATTTCAGCTTTATTTCAATTCATGAAAATTATTTTGAATAGTTTTAGTTAACAATAACAGCACTGCTGTGAACACACAAAAAAGTGTTTTACAACAATTTTTACATACAGTATATCTTTTTAACCATCAGCTGTCAAAACAAAATAAAATTATGGGTACCCATATATATATATATATATATATATAATTAAATTTCAGTGCCTTTATCACAGTTATCATGCGTCATATATACGTTATCATATGACTTCAGAACACTTGGAATATAACTCACGAGTCATAAGGTCTATTTTATGGTGTGTACTGTACAATGCTTATTTGTCCTTTTTGGAGCTTGAGTTCACTATAAACTGTTGTTTTATGAACAATCAATGTATGTGTAGATTTCTTTTTGTGTTCCACTGCAAACAGTCTTTTGTAAGGGTGTGTGTGTGTGTGTAAATGAGCCCATGTGTGTTGTAGAGCTGCAGTATCATGTGTGCTTGTGTTGGCAAGGTCTTTGCTGCTACTAGGGTGTCCTTGAGTTCAGTGATTTATCATGTTCTTATTCTGATCCCTTTGCTCCCTTGTTGGGTCACAACTCTGTATAGGCCTGTGGTGTGTGTGTGTGTGCGTGTGTGTGTGTGTGTGTGTGTGTACCTGTTTGGGTCTTCAGGTCTGCATTGCCCACACCTTCCTGGCTGCTTCTGCTGCGCTAACATCCAAACAGTCAGGAATCCTCTAGGTATAAGATAATGGAATATAACGGTCTAATCCTCTAATCCTGGGAATGGTTGAGGGCTAATCCAGGGATCTTGTGGGATTGGTGTCTTGGCAATGGGATTGGAATTTTGGGACGCAACACCTTTGAATGCCAGAGTCGTCTGTGTGCTCTTCACTTTCTGCCGGGCTTGAGTCTTAAAGCTTCATAATGAGCATTGATTAACGCAGCCGTAGACAACTCAGAACATGCTCACACCTCAGATCTGCTTGACGATCCAAATACACCTTATGTTAGTCCTGCTTAAGATGTTTTTAAAAAAAAAAATCAGAATCCACAATTTTCCACAAAGGAATAGATTAAAATAGTAAAAAAATGTAAATCAATTTTTAATTTGCTTGATTAAAAAAAGATCATGTAAAAAAAAAAAATTATAAAAAAATAGAGAAAAAAATTACTTTAGACAAATGTCTAAAATCATGTACACACATAAGATTAAAATAGATTTCAGTTAAATGCTGTATTTTATAGAATTTTTCCATTCTACATAAAGTGGGTTGTCCTGAAATCACATGACCATCCGTGTCTTGAACTTCAGTTGGGTTAATTAACAGACTTAGGACAAATTTACCTCTGTTTTCCAGAGAAATGAGACTTGGTGAAAAACGTTTTGTGTGTCTGTTTTGTCATTTAATGCTAAAATATTTTTAAAATCTGTTTCTGCTTCATCTACAAAGTTTCTCTCTATATTTCTAATACTGTAAGTATCTCTTTTCCATTTTTTTAATTCTTGCTTTACAACCTGTTGCCCATATTTTTCAGTTTCTCCTTAATATTTGCAGAAACATAGAATATTTATTCCTCATTTCCTTTATTCCGCTTCAAGTTAACTGAGCTTGTGGACAACATCTGGAACCAGACATAAGGGCTTTTCACACTTTGGTTAACCATGGCTTATCATCGTTCTAAATCCCGCTTTTAACCTTGGGTAAAGGAACGTTTTACACTTGTAATTTAGAAGCAGGGTTAGCACTGCTTTTTACCCAGGAATATAAAACCCTGCTCCAGAGAAGGGTTAGCACCACCTTTGCTGGTGCCAAAATTGTGAGAATGTTTGAATTGTTAGAATGTTACGGCTAGATGCTTATCAATAGACAGCCAATAACGTGACTCATATTTACGTGGTTTGGACAGTCAAGGAAACACTGCCTGTTGTATAAACAGTAGTTTCACTAATGGGAAAAATCAATTGGAGTGAAAAAGAGAAGAGACTGTTTCATTCTTACCTTTATAGTCTGAAAAGGCCCTATTTAGTGCACCAGACATGTTGAGGTTCGAGTCCTGCCTGCAACATATCCAGAGTGCAATCACAGTCTTTCTCCTCGAGAGATTTTTCGAAGTATCCCCTGTGTCTGGAGTATTAGGTCTCCAATTAATCATTCTGATGGTTGCCGGCTGGTATGATGTCATCAGGAAGATTAGTGTAGTAAAATATGGAAATTGCATACTGTATATAGACTTTGTGTGCGTATATGCGTGTCTGCCTTCCTCTCCTTCCCATCCCCCTCATTCTCTCTCTCTCTCTCTCTCTCTCTCTCTCTCTCTCTCTCTCTCTCTCTCTCTCTCTCTCTCTCTCTCTCTCTCTCTCTCTCTCTCTCTCTCTCTCTCTCTCTCTCTCTCTGGGGAAGATTGATTGGGTAATCTTGCTGTTTCCCCCATGATGCTGTTCGCTAGCTGGCTTGGGGGAAGGAGAGGCAGTGCGGGCAGTATGACGACACAGGAATAATGAAGGAACACTCACACACATGCACATATACACAGTGGGAAACAAAGGAGAAGTAAGACTATTTGTTAAGAGAATCCCTAGTTAAATAATCTATATTGAGAAGTACACATAATATACATGTACTCTAAATTATTTTCTCTCACACACTCTCACCTGTCTTTTAATATTATATGGATATTGCATTCAAAACAGCTTTCTTCATTATAGGATAATTTTGTCCGCAAACATGAAAAGTTTCTTAACAACAGTTTTTTTCTTGTTGGCTTGAACATGTTGGCGCTCTGCCCTGAGTAAAAACTAAAAGCCACTGGCTGTTTATGATTGCTATCCAGTGAGGCGCACAGGGCTGCACTGAGCATGCCCAGTTATAGTTCATATTTGATCCAGACTCACTGGAGGAGGACTAGTATTGAGAGTATCAAGGAAGGGTATTTGGAAGGGTATGGGAAGGAGGAAGGAATCCAAAAAAGAAGGAGTCCTAACTAGTCACAATTCAAAATATTCAGCTCTTGCTTTTCTTGCCAACTTGCTAATTTCCATTTAACATTTAAGGTTTATTACAGAGCTATATGGAGCTGGATTTTGGACCAATCAGCGTTGACTATGGGAGGAGCTATGTGGCTCACAAATGACCTGTTTTTTGCCACCGTTCCTGCAGGGATAAAACCTCAATTAAACATGGAAGAGATGATATCGCTTGATGCTTCAGGACGTGTCAGGAAACTCTGATTATTTGTGCATATGGTCTACAGGCCAGTTCTGATTGGACAAGACAGCACAGATTTCTTCACCATGCACACTTATGACCGGTGCTGCATCAGCTTATTATTGCTGTGTGTGTCATGTCCAAACAATGCTGAGAATGACCCTCACACAGTTTACAAGTTCTGCCTCACTATGTTGATCGCAATCTGATGGTTGAGACTTAAAGGTGAAGTGTCCTATTTTTTTGACGTTTGAATCCTATCTCAGCTTGAAATGCAGATACAATTATAAGTATCTACCCCGTTTTTTCATAAATCAGTCATAACCCATTATTTGGTATTTGCTAGTTGGTTCAGGGTTAATGTTGTTTTGAATTTTATAGTTAGATTTTTATGTTTTATTTTCTGTTTGTCTTTTCAGTTCAGTTTAGTTTAGTTAGGGTTAGAGTTTTCTTTAATTAATTTAATTTTAGTTAAATATTTTAAATATTTAACTAAATAACTGTTACATTTCTCAGCACAGTCTAATGTTTTGTCATGAAAATGTATTATTTTATTTTTTACATTTCATTTAATAAATCATTTATTTCGTTTTTTTTCTTCTTCGTTTTTCATTGCAAGGTGGTATTAGGGTAAGGGACTCTCATTCTAAAGTGCATTTGATTAGATAAAACAAAGACAAAGACAAAGATTGTATAAAGACTTGAAAATAGCGATGCACCGAAATTTTGGCCAAAAATGTCTGGATTATGTTGCATAGAACTGATTAAAGAATAATATATTAATGTTTAATATTATTATATTTTCTGTCCAATTTTAGTACGTTACTTTCAATAAAAGTGTGGTTATTTTTTTTTTATTGGCTTGTATTTTTTCAAATCAGTTTCATTAAAATGATTAAATTTCACAAAAAAATTCTAATATTAATACAATTAGACCTATACCAAAAAAGCATTTCTGCTTTCGGTTTTCTGCCAAGTCCATCCAGAATTTTTGGTTTTATTTCAGTGCATCCATACTTTAAAGGCCTATATCTGTTTAAACATTCTTTGTTCAACTTTGAAAAGTACATGGGACCTAACTATAGGGCACAGTTGTCATCGCTGATGAGGGTTCAAACCTGCAACCTTTCGTTTACCAGCCCAGATCTGCCACGCTACACCTTCTTACTTACTTTCTCACTACACTACTCTTCCTTAGTCAGCCTGAAACC
The DNA here is from genome assembly GCA_030578255.1 of Tiaroga cobitis. Classification (NCBI taxonomy): domain Eukaryota; kingdom Metazoa; phylum Chordata; class Actinopteri; order Cypriniformes; family Leuciscidae; genus Tiaroga; species Tiaroga cobitis. The sequence continues at coordinate 42,835,431 of CM060592.1, read as the reverse complement.
CATTGCTCCTCTACACTCTTCCCTGTTAGCCTCTCTCGTTCTTCACACAAATGTTCTCTCTCTTCGGTAGGGTTGGCAGGCAGTGCTGGCAGGATGCTCTTGGCGCGGCGTGCGTCTGGTGCTGTTGTAGCGCGTTGGCTGGTAGCAGCTTGTGAGGGGTGGCGCAAGTACACCAGACTCAAGTACCAGCTGGGCATCCAAACCCATCCCTGAACCAAAAGAGGCTTCCTTGGATCGCTTTTCTTTCCTTTGTGTGTTTGTGTGGGTATGAGTGCCTTTACATGTACACACTCAGGCATGTTTGCATATGCCGCGTGTTAGTGTGTTTGTTTGGACACACGACCTGTTTTTCTCCAGGGGCGCAAACGCTCTACATCTGTGTACAACCCACTCGATGCTTATTCAGACAGCACACGCATGTTTTACGTACCCCCTTTTATCTGAGAACCACTGCACCGCCTCCGCTAATGGTAACAAACGGGAGTATCAACACAACAGATTACTCGCTTTCCAGTTACGCTGTTACATTATAGCTGTTGACACATATTGCGTTTGTTAGCGCTCAACGAGGCACTAATTAATGGGACACACGGTGAGAGGAAATGTTCATGATTGAGAATGAGAAACTCAGCTGCTATGGCTGTTGTTTCTGTTGTTTTCTTGAATCTAGCCACATGATTACATTCAAAACATCAGGGTTCAGTTTAGTGGTCACCTGATATTTGTCAATTGCTGATGAAGTTATCAGAATGACCAATGGCCAGTATAACGCTGATATTTTAATCATTGAACTCCATGATGACAACAAAGATGTTTATAAAATTGCTTTTTACGACTTAAAGGGGACATATCATGAAAATCTTACTTTTTCTGTTTTTAAGTCCTATAATCTGGTCCCCAGTGCATCTACCAACCCAGGAAACGTAAAAAGTGATAACCCAGTAACTTTGTTTTGGTAAGTCTTTCTCTGCAAGCATGTCCAAAAATTAGACGATCAGAATCAGATTTCGCTGCCCTTCTGATGTAGGAAGGGGATCTTATTATAATATTACCGCCCCTTTATCTGCACGTTTCCACCCATGACAGCGCCGCCATTTGGTTTTCGCAAGCGACAGCAGTGTAACCAGTTGTAACGCAATGGCAAAAGTTCGACCAAAGCATGGAAACTGTTCTGTCGTTGCTGCAGAGACGAGCACAGAACACTATTTGACCAAAAAAATGTCACAGGTGTCTTATAAAGACCTCAGGGAACTGCCAACTTGTGTAAAATTTAAACATGACAGTACATACAAGTCGATAAGATGATCAATGTAACTCCACAACAACTACATAAATGTATCCACTAACTATTCAGAAGCTTCCAGGTGTGGTCTAAAAGTTGAACCTCTTCCTGGGTCTCTCTGTAAGGCTGCACTCCACTACTGGTTATTTCGGAGATTTTGAGAGTGACATTATTCGCGTATTTTGTTATTGTATCCTAACCTCGTGTAAAGGATCTGCCGTCTTCTGAACGGAGATGGGGAGTAGCAGCTCATTTGCATTTAAAAGGACAGCGCGTTTTTGCTCGTACCCAAAAAGGGGCAGCTTTGACTAGCTATATATAATAAATGATCTGGGGGGTATTTTGAGCTGAAACACATTCTGGGGACACCAAAGATGTGTATTACATCTTGTGAAAAGGGGCATAATATGTCACCTTTTAAATCAAGTTCAAATGTCTTGAATTCCCGTCTTTGCAGTGATGATGCTGAAATCTTGTACATTGTGTTAGGTGGCAGTTTTGCTGCAAAATGATGATAATGATTCTAAGACATCTGTTGTAGAGGGTGTTTTTTTTTTTTTGTATCATCAGTTGTGTGGGGGTATATCATATATTTTCTTGCATATATTTGCAGCCGGTGACGGTAATGCTCTTCAACTACCGTTGTCATTCCAGCAGCATCTCATGGCTCCCTGATGAATACTCTTGCACCTTTACGTGTGTGTGTGTGTGTGTGTGTGTGTGTGTGTGTGTGTGTGTGTGTGTGAAAGAGAGCAAAAGCACGCAGTCCCTCTGGTCAAAGCCTTCAGTCTCGCTCTGAACCAACATTTGAACTTTGCAGTGTTGGTTTTTTGTACTGCAGAAGAAAAAAAGAGCTTTATCAGTACCTGCCCAGACCAATTTAGTAGGCAGACAATGATTTAATGTTTTTAATAAGCCTGTGGAGCTGCCTCCCCTCTTCGTGACTTAAATTTCTCATTTATCAATCAAAAATGTAGACGCTAAAAGGGCCATTACATTTGAAATATTTAAAAAACACACTAGGCTTAATTTAGATTAATACTCCTGCAGCATTCGTCGATACTGGGTTGAAATAGGGCTGAGGCGCGGTGGTGGTTTGACACAGCTGTGGTACGGTTAGACCTCAGGCGGAGGCCCGCAGTAAGTCTCGCTACACACCTCATTTACATTCTATACCACACTGAAACCCCAGCACATCGCTCGCTCTTTCCTTGACCTACTGTCCTTCTTGCAGCGTGAGAAAAGTGAAGAGAGTGTGAAACAGAAAAAAGAAATAAAGGAGAACCGAGAAAGTGAAGGAAAGCATGAAGGAAAAACACAGATTTCAAATCATTTTTCATTTCTTTTTTTGGGGTTTCTTGCCGCAAGAACACCACAGCCCGCATTGTGAAACCAGGCACAACGTGATAAAAATCTCTTCTGAGTTTCTATCCTATCCAGAGCCACAATAAGCAACTGGACATTTTTGCCAATCACTTGGTTTCTATCTTTGTGGCATTGCACTGGGTTGCCCCACCCCCTGCACAATCTAATTGGTCCAAAATCCCACCTCACAGAACAGCATATCAAAAGTTGAAAGGGTCTGTAAGAATTTTACTGTTTTTGAAAAAAGCTCAACGATGTGTTTGTTTTTTAAAATCAAAGATGCAGTAAAACAGTAATATTGTGTCATATTATTACATTTTACAATAACTGTAATTAAAAAGCTGAATTTTCAGCACCATTACTCCAGTTTTCAGTCACAATCCTTCAGAAATCATTCTAATTATGATGATTTTGCTGCTCAAGAAACATTTCTTGTTATCAAAATTGAATAAAGTTGTGCTGTTTAATATTTTTGTGGAAACGGTAATATATTTCTTTCAGTATTCTTTGGTGATTTAGAGAGTTCAAAAGAGCAGCATTTATTTGAAATGGAAATCATTTGTAACATTGTAAATGTCACTTTTGATCAATTGTTACTGTATAAAAGTTTGAATTTCTTAAAAAAAAATATAACTGACCCCAAACTTTTAAACTATATATAGTACTAAATAAATATCAATTATGTCCTAAATGACAGTGTGACCGTGACATGCAGTGATTTTAGGTTTGGTGTTTGTTTGGACTTGTTAGGATATAGTGTTGACATACACTTTTATTATTATGGAGTTTTTTTGTATTAGAATTTTTATTTTAGAATGTTTTCTTATGTTAATTTACAAAATCTATTATTATAAATATTTACTTAGAGAATATTTTAACAGCTTGGTTTATCACTGCCAATCAGCTCCCACTTTTATGTTGATTGCGCTTCCTCTGAGTCTAGTCCACTGGAGCTCTTTGCCAATTTTAAATCGATAAAGTGAATCCTCTGTAATGTAGAACAGTACGCCGTAGACAATTAGATGCATGTGATGCTCCGAGCAGCTCTGCTTCCACACGTTCCAGGAAGCTTAGTTGTGTGACTGTTGCACACATTCACGGTGTTGACCCACTAACTAGTTAAAGCACATGTCTAAATTCTTATGGATTTTGCATTGGCACAAATGATGTGTCTGGTTGTAATTTCAGCTCGAGTCGTGTTAATAAAGGCCATAGAAAGTAACAGTAATCAGATCAGTGACCTGACACACACTCTCTGACTGAATGTGTCACAAATCTATCACTTCTGTATGAAACAACCAGTAAGGGCACATGCCACTGCCTGTTTATGCACGCTTATTATTTTGTAGATGATCAGTAGTGCGTTAATGGCTTTGAGCTTTTCAGAGTTCAGTAGAACCAGCTTTTCTTTCTTTTTTTCCCCCCACCATTTGTATTCTTTTGTTTCTTTTTCTTTTCTTTGCTCATTTTCTTTTCACCCATTTCCCTGTCTTTTAACCCTGTTCTTTTTCTTCCTTTTTCTTTTTTCTTCCTTACATTTTCATATTATTTCACAAAAAGACCATAAAGAGCCTTTGAAGGGGCATGACATGTTTTAAAAAAAAAAAAAAGAGGTTCACTTATAATGTTAATAAAAAAAAAGCACCTTTTTTTTATGCAGAAAAACTATTTTCAACTCTCATTCTGACCCTCGGTCTGAAATGACCCGTTTCTAAGGCTTGTCAGTAAACAGCCACTGTTATGTTTGGTTAACGTCATTGCGTAGGAAACAGTATCAGTGCCACTCGCTATCGCACATTAGTAAGTGTTTTGAAAACACCATTTAAAACAGTCATTTTAAAGACGAAGCATTATGAATTAATTAACTTATGTTTTGTGATGCAGCTGCTGTCAAATCTAATACAGTTGGCTGCTTCATCTTTCAACAAAAGATTTTTTTGTGAACTCTCCATTGTGTCTCGTTAAAACAAATTGCTCCGAACAAACATATAATCCTTCAATGCGATCTGGGACGCCATTAAAAAAAAAAAAAATAATCCAATTGTTCCTGATGCTGGGATCCTTCTGAAGTCTGTATAGAGACGCAAATGAGCTGTTTAAACTGGACGCATCAAAGCAAGCGTTCTTCACTCTTCCAATTGTCCGGTTGACGACAGACTCAAGTGCGTGGAGTATGTTAGAACCTGAAGTGTAGATAGCGTCAGTGATTATAATGGGCTCTATTTGCTTTTGACGCGATGCTTGGATCCAGTGAAAGCATATGCCAGCTGTTAAGCGACAGAGTGCCAGTGGGCGGGGCCTATGGTGCGATGATGTATAACGATTCATCGATGTCTGGAGGAAGTCACTCATATGCAAATGCATGTGACCAGTCACAAATCCCACAATATCCAAATGAGCTGTTTTTGGAGCTTGTTTAAATGCTTTGTTTATAATGAGGAGGATGTTTTAATGATATAAAGACCTCTTTTAAGTCAAAAGATCAAGGCAAATTTGATTTCTCATATCATGACTCCTTTAAATTGGTCCAGGATATTTAAGACAGTTGATCTAGTTCCTCATGACTTCATCAGCATTGAGACTTGGCTGAGAATAATGCAGTAATGACTAGACCAAGGATTTTCTTTTGTAAAAGCTGCAAGATTAACATTTTATTCAGAAAATAGATTTATTTCAATTTTTTTTTTAAAGTCATTACATTTATGGAGGAATGCGTTTCTGTTCTGCTCACTGATATCTGTGAGCTTCACCTCCCTGAATTAATGAGGGTGGTCTTCGCTGTGAGGACGGAAAGGAAGGAATCTGCTTTTATAGATGTGTTCTTAGTCATTGTGCTACCTCTGGAGTTGTTTTTAATGTGGCCTTTTCTTGTGTTGGTATAAACAGATTTAGCACATCAAGACAGGCTCAAACTAACCATGTCCGCACGTACAGCATGCACACGTTTGACATGGTGTCCATGGCAACATTGATGTGAAAAATACTGCTGTTTTTAGTGCTCTACACCGTCCTTGGCTCTTAGCTGTCCTCTGTCATCCGAGGGCATTGTTGTCTGGACTTCTTGTCCTCGCACACACAGGTCACATTATGACATGGTTACTGTGGTAACTTATACCTGTTAGCATAGTGACACAAGAGATGGGTCATGTTGGTCAACTAACTTACTAGTAAAAAAAAAAAAAACACCTGGTTGATTAGTGATGACCAGTCTCTGGTTAGTCTCTGCCTTGCATGACTACTGTGGTTGTAACCCTAATCAGTGGAGTTGAATAGTCATTTAAAGAAGACCAATAAAACCATTTGTCTTCGTCGTATCGTTAATTACTCAAGGCTTCAGGTGTGTGTCAGAGAGGTCACAGGAGCACCACAGTGTCACCACTAACATGATGAACAGGCACTTAACCTGACACAAACACGCTTGCACTGTAATCTCGGTTAGTTTCATTCAGAAAAAATGTAAATTGTTTCTTCAGTTTTAAGTTCAGGAGGCCAATTTCTTATTTAAATATTTTGAGGTCTCAGTTTCTGTGTGTGTTTATCTATGTAGGGCTGCCCTCGACTAAAGATTTTTCTAGTCGACTAGCAGTCGTTTATTTAAGCGATTAGCCGACTAATCGTGTGTTTATATTAAGTCATAAATCATAATAACAAGCCTTTAATTGCCTATATATTACATAGCCAAATCAGCGCTCAAACGCACGGAAAAAGTTTGCCACAGCACACCGGCAAATGTAATGATTATGAGTGTGTCGTGAAAAAACAGAAGGAGACATTTTAATCATTTATTGATAATGTTTTCTGTTTTTGGCTGCAGAGATTAAGTCATGATACTTACTCGTCATCTCCACAGTAGCTACAGGACGCGCCTAGCTTCCTATATGTCCGTTTCATAGGGATTACATAATCTGAGAATATTTATTTTCCATTTGAATTTGTTTATTTAAAAGTAGATATTTAAAGCTTTCTATAGATCTATTTCTCATGTCTGTGACTAAGACCAAGACGGCAGAAAGTGCATCCTGATTGTTTTCATTATTTTACAAAAGCCCAACGTTTTGTTGTTATTGTGAGACAGTTTGCATTACTCTTATCAGTATGACCAAAAATGACAGAGTATTTTAAATTAAATGCAAGTGATGGCGCCGGCGCCAGCGCCAGTATGTCATGCAGTAAGCGTGCTCTATACACAAACACTTGTAATAAAAGCGTCTAATAAAAGCGAACATTTATCTAGGTGAACATTAGAGTGAGCGGACTTGTTTCAAGTGATTAGCCATATTTGAGGTCGATGAATGATAGGCGAATGTTTGGATTTGTTGGATGTTTGGAATGTTTGGAAACGGCAGGATTTCCTGCCGTTAATGATCTGTCCATCACAGACTGCGTGATTTCGCAACTTCATGTGGACTTTTTTTTTTTTCTGCGACTAACCGACCAATACAATGTTGGTCGACCAAACCTCTTCAAGTCAACTAAAGTTTAGTTAGTTATGTGTCCGATGTTGTAAAGAGCGATACCATTGCGCAGCATTTACTACAGTAAAGTTGACTGAATGGGTCTCTGAGCTGGTGTGAGTGAGTGGAGGCGGGGCTAATTAACTTATTATGAATGCAATAAATGAAGCAAGGGTGGACAGTTGCATTCAAGCTATTTCAGGCATGATTAATTTTTTCCACAGGGAAAAAACTTTTGAATATGTCATTTTGGTGATCAAAGATGAGTTTTAAGGGGACTTTAACAAACTATAACTAATACTAATCGTTGACTGAAAGAGACCCACATGAAGCACAGATGTATTGGAGGTAGTATCTGATTATTTGATGCTTAATTAGTGTCTTCTCCAAAGCAGCGATGCAGGTAACGAAGTGCAAATTCAAAAAATCCATCGTTGGCCAGTTGTGACATACGCCGCTTTCATACGTTTGCATGTTTGGTCTTCCCCACCAGCGAGTGTGGGCTGATCGTACACACACACACGCACACTTCCACCCACTAGCTGTGTGATGTGATCGTGTTCTTCTCTCTTTATCTGGCATCAGCGTGAACCAGTCACCTCCTGGCAATCTTCCGTTCAGTCCTGCTGTCATCAACACCCTCAGACTGACAGCAAGAGAGAGTGTGTGTGCAAACAGCGTTATCCCCGCCTCGTTCCTGTTACGATAGGAGCCCACACACTCACACCTACTTTTTTTCCACTGCCCCCCCCAACACACACACACTCTCTCTCTCTCTCTCTCTCTCTCTCTCTCTAGCCTCCTTTTTTATCTTTTTCCTCATTTATATTTATATTGGAGTGTCTGGAACACGTGCGGTTTGTTTTATAACGGAAATCTCACTCCCCCCTCTCCCACTTCGACTTATGCAGTGTTTTTTCCCCTATCTTTTCCCGTGCGTGCGCAACACGGATCTGAGGACGAGGGGGGTGAAAACCAAGCGGATTACAAAGCCAGTTTAATCTGGCTAAAGCACCATAGGGATTGTCTCTCCCGTTGCTGTCCCCGGCCTTCGATCTCTCCTCGCTCTCTCTCCACTCTCTCACTCTCTCTCTCCTCATCCACTCTCTCTCTCTCTCTCTCTCTCTCTCTCTCTCTCTCTCTCTCTCTCATCATCTCTCTCTCTCTCTCTCTCTCTCTCTCTCTCCTCTCTCTCATCTCTCTCTCCTCTCTCGTCTCTCTCTCTCTCTCCCGCTTTCTCCTCTGATGGTGACAGAGAAGGTGACTGAGAAGCAGAGGCTCTGATTGGTTAAATTACGGAACAGATGAGATGGCCATACACAGCAAAAGGCATTCGTTATCTCGCACAAGACCTCCCAGCCCCTGCATTATCAGCCATTAATGCGCTCACTTACATTCATTCACACTGGATTTATTGCTTCAGACTTGCGAAGGCAACACCTGAGGGGCGCAAATGACTGTTTGAGGTATCACAGTTTATGTAATGGAAGTCTAAATGATAGTCTGGAGTCAGCGGACAAAGACATCTGTTATTTTACCTCAGGCCAGACCGCCTTCTCCTCCTCCTCCTCTGTTCTCGTTCCGTGTGTTTCAGATTTTAAAGTGACATCTCTCATGTCCTGTTATGACATATCGCCCCCTTAAGCCAGAGCAGGAAACCCCCTTTTGTTCTCGCGACTGACTTCTGTTAGCTACTGGAAGCAGACGCATTGAACTTCTGGAGCAAGAGTGCACAAGTTTACAGGCATAATGGGGGTGCAAGCCAATTAAACAGTGCCATTTGACAGCATGACAGCATTTGATATGTGATCTGGCTGGATTGGAGAACCGATGATATGATACTTTTACGATGACACTCTTCCTTCACTAACATGTTTTGCTGTCTCATTTGTCATCCGTCATCCATAGCAAAGGTAGGATTTTATCACTAATGGTTGACGCTAATTGACCAGCTGATTTTTCTAAATTGCTATGCTAGTCTCTTGTATCACTCTACAGTCTTTTTGTTCTTAGACTATAAAAGCTCAATATTAATATTTAATGTCCTTTTATTTATTTATTTATTTATTTGATAAGTAGGTGTGATATAAGCAGGATAATGTTTAGTCAGCAGAAATATGAAAATATCTGAAAATAAACCCTGTAAGGGTGATAAAGATCATCCTACTGTTGTTTTTTTTGTGATAATTGTCAGCGTTATCATTGCATTATCACAATTTGATCACAAACTTATTTTACACACACACACACACACACACACACACACACACACACACACACACACACACACACACACACACACACACACACACACACACACTATGCATTGACCAAGTCAGGAGTAACACTTAATTGGCCAAGCGGACACTGGTCTATAAGTTCAAATTAGCCAATATCGGCCATACCAATATAGTTTTCTCTGTTGCACTGTTTCTTCTTTCCCTCTCACTCACACTCTTTCTATTTTTCTCACTCTTTTATCCTTCTATTTCCCCCCTCTGCCTTCTTGATCTGGGATGCCTGGGGGACGGAGAGCAGACAGGACCCGTCTCCATGGCAACAGCTTCTGCAAGCTGCTGACACCCATCCCCTCTTGGCAAAAGGGGGGGGGGGGGGGGGGGGGGGTGTTCAAAAGGGGGAGGGAGAAACCATAGAGGGAGTACGAGAGGGATGGGTAGGAGCAAGCAACACTATTCCTTCTCTTGGGACTCGGCGGCCTGTGCGTTCACTCACAGAATTAGCATAGAGGAGGAAGGGGGAGGGAGAGCTTGGAATTTTCTTAGGTGTGAGTGTCCTCTGTGTGAGTGTCTCTGTGTGTGTGTCTCTGTGTGTGTGTCTCTGAGAGAGAGAGAGAGAGAGAGAGAGAGAGAGAGAGAGAGAGAGAGAGAGAGAGAGAGAGAGAGAGAGAGAGAGAGAGATCGTTTTAGGGGGCACGACTCCCCCCAGGGTCTTAAAGTCTCTGGTTCTAGGTCAGTCTGTTGCCTGGAGGTTTGCACTGTCATTGTTCGTATTAAATTGTGTTTTATTATTTTTAAGTCTCCACAACACTTTGAAAAATATACCATGTAACCATTGTTTCTGTCAAATGAATTTGTTACTATTAGGACTTAAACTTGGGAGAGATAGATTATTAATCGGTTATTATTTATTTTTATAATATATATTATATAATATAATACTGTTTAAAAGTCTCATGTGCTTACAAAGGATGCATTTATTTGATCAAAAATATATTATTACTATTTAAACATGATCCTTCAGAAATTATTCTAATTTGCTGATTTGCTGTTCAAGAAACATTTCTTATTATCAATGTTGAAAACAGTGCTGATTTTTGGGGAAAATATGGCCGTACATATAGTAACATAACATAACATATAAACATACACTCACCTAAAGGATTGTTAGGAACACCCTGTTCAATTTCTCATTAATGCAATTATCTAATCAACCAATCACATGGCAGTTGCTTCAATGCATTTAGGGGTGTGGTCCTGGTCAAGACAATCTCCTGAACTCCAAACTGAATGTCAGAATGGGAAAGAAAGGTGATTTAAGCAACTTTTTGAGCATGGCATGGTTGTTGGTGCCAGACGGGCCGGTCTGAGTATTTCACAATCTGCTCAGTTACTGGGATTTTCACGCACAACCATTTCTAGGATTTACAAAGAATGGTGTGAAAAGGGAAAAACATCCAGTATGCGGCAGTCCTGTGGGCGAAAATGCCTTGTTGATGCTAGAGGTCAGAGGAGAATGGGCCGACTGATTCAAGCTGATAGAAGAGCAACTTTGACTGAAATAACCACTCGTTACAACCGAGGTATGCAAGCAAAGCATTTGTGAAGCCACAACACGCACAAACCTTGAGGCGATGGGCTACAACAGCAGAAGACCCCATCGGGTCCCACTCATCTCCACTACAAATAGGAAAAGAGGCTACAATTTGCAAGAGTTCACCAAAATTGGACAGTTGAAGACTGGAAAAATGTTGCCTGGTCTGATGAGTCTCGATTTCTGTTGAGACATTCAGATGGTAGAGTCAGAATTTGGCGTAAACAGAATGAGAACATGGATCCATCATGCCTTGTTACCATTGTGCAGGCTGGTGGTGGTGGTGTAATGGTGTGGGGGATGTTTTCTTGGCACACTTTAGGCCCCTTAGTGCCAATTGGGCATCGTTTAAATGCCACGGCCTACCTGAGCATTGTTTCTGACCATGTCCATCCCTTTATGGCCACCATGTACCCATCCTCTGATGGCTACTTCCAGCAGGATAATGCACCATGTCACAAAGCTCGAATCATTTCAAATTGGTTTCTTGAACATGACAATGAGTTCACTTTACTAAAATGGCCCCCACATTCACCAGATCTCAACCCAATAGAGCATCTTTGGGATGTGGTGGAACGGGAGCTTCGTGCCCTGGATGTGCATCCCACAAATCTCCATCAACTGCAAGATGCTATCCTATCAATATGGGCCAACATTTCTAAAGAATGCTTTCAGCACCTTGTTGAATCAATGCCACGTAGAATTAAGGCAGTTCTGAAGGTGAAAGGGGGTCAAACACAGTATTAGTATGGTGTTCCTAAAAATCCTTTAGGTGTGTGTATAATATAAAAAGTATAACATCTATTTTTTCATTATATTAACACTTTTCTACTTTTGGGGTCTGTTTTGTTGTTGTTGTTATTATGTAAAATATTCATAATGTGCATATATGTCAAAAGTATAAAACAATTAATATTAATTTCTGATGAGATCACTTATATAACCGTTAAGAAACGATTTTGGCCGATCTCCATTAGTCGGCACTGAAATTTTAAAACGACTAACAAAATATCAAAATCGATAAAAGAATCCTAAAGATCTCATAAAAATGTATTATGATTTTACAGGTGAAAAAACTGTAACGGTGGTATTGTAGCAGTAACTAAATGATAATATTGAGAAAGGCAAAGTTCTTTGAGGCTACTGGTTTTCCACGATGATTCTCAAGAACATTTTTTTTGTAATGCCATTTAGATGTTTCACAAAATGGGAAAAGTTTTTTGTATGTTGTGTAGAAAATATGCTGTTAAAGTGATTTGTAGCTTTGGGCATCTAGCAATCATACTCTCTAACAGCAGTATGTCAGCGTAGACATGATTACAAATGACATGGAAGTTCTTTTAAACATTCACCATGTGTGCATGCATGAGCTTTACCAAATCAGATCCAGAAGTTGGATGGAAAAGGAGCATTGACGGGAGGGGAGGGGTTAAACATCTAAAGGAAAACAAAGATCACTCTAAATGTATAGTTAATGCCTAACACACCCTACAACACACACACTTTTGCCTCTCGTTGCGTAACGCTGTCTCGCACGCACCAACACAACGGAGGAGAGTGAGCGAGCGAGCAAGCGAGCGAGGGATGAAATTCCATGACATTGAGGGAGTGATAAAACTGTATGTGCTGTGGTGTTTGGCATGGCCTGCAGGGATATTTTGAGGTGTGTTGTTATTTATTCATGGAGATGCTGGTGCAGGTTGCCCCAATGACATGCAAGTGCCTGTTCGCAGTCTGCCAGCTGCCGAGAGGAAGCCCTGACAACTTTATTCGACTCCACGCTCTTTATCTGCAGTATCTGATCAGGGCCAAAGAAGATTTAAATGCCAGGCGGTTGTTCTTAAAGTATTAGTGCTAGAATTTTGTTGAAGAAATGATGGGATTGCGCACCCAAAAATGAAGACTGGACATAATTTACCGTTACTCACCCTCATGTTGTTCTAAACATGTATGGGTTTTTTTTCTTCTGTGAAACACAATATATAAATTGTCAATACAGTGAAAGTCAATGGGGTCCAAAACAACTGTATGAACAAACAATAATAATAATAAAAAACTTTTCAAAATATATTCTTTTGGGTTCCACAGAAGAAAGCCACACAGGTTTGAAAGACATCGGGATGAGTAAAGGATGACAGAACTTGTTGGATGAACTGATAATTATTTTTTTATTGAGCAACATAATTGGATTATGTCAAGTAACATGTTAATTTAATTTATTTACAGATAAACCATAAAACATGAAATTAAAATCTCAATAAGGCAGGGAAGTGTATTTGCTGCACAGAGCGCCCCCCTGTTGCTATTAACACTGAATTACATGCAGGCAGTTTCATAGACCACCAGAATGATCAGTAAGGCTTGAGATGTTTGTGTCCGCTGCCCTGTCAGCCCATCCTCTGAGCTCTTGCACTCTTTACGGGGTGAGCTCTGGCTTTACTCTGGATTAAGAGATGTTGTGACCGGTTGTTTATCTGACCTGTGTGCTTGCGCCCTGCTGAGGACATTACTAGAGAGCTTGCTCGGAGCACACAGGAGGTTCCACACCAAAACCGGTCACGCAAAACGTGCTTGTCCAAATTATTTTGGTCATAGAGAGGTCATTAAAGTTCAAGGAAGACTTGCGAGACACAAGTGTAGCAAAATCTCTACCAGTGAGTTGACCGCTAATATCGCGCAACTATATCAGTGGTTATTGAGATCTCATGGAGAGCCAAAAGAGTAGTTTATTTTTGTTTGGTTGTTGTCTTTGCTAGATCGTGAACCTATTAAAGAGGGTCCAGCTGACCAATCAGAGGTCTTCTTGATCTCTCCTACAACTTGTTTTGCCTGTCTGCTTAGTTGAGAAGTTTCTTGTAGTGACATAAACAGTTTTGTATAATTAAATGGGTATAGTTAACTTTACCACAACCAAAATCCTTTTATTAAGAAGCAATTGAGTGAGAAGACTGAGTTTTAATTCTGCTCCCATATATAATCCACCTTTCCGCTGAAATGTCTTTTTTTTTTTTATTGGAGTTAAAGTCCCTCTGCATTTTAACCCAAGCATTTCAGTATGAAGTGACGTCGTATCCCAAAGGCGCGCCGTGTTCACCCATATTAATTTACAATAGTGGCTCACTTTAAAAGCATGAGGAGGATTTGTTGCACGTTTGGGCTCAGGTCAGTAAGGAGGAGTGTGCTTGCAAAAGGCTTTCCTCAATGTCAGGGTTTGGAGAGAGTTACTAGAAATTAGGTGACAAAACTGAGTTTAGCAGGCTCATCCTAACGTGTCGGATTTATGAGCATAATTTTTCTTTCTGTCCCTCTGCCTCAGTAACACAGTCAGACGGGTGTCACCAAAACAACATTTCAGTAGTCAATTCAAATACCTGTAAAAATGTAATGATTTGACTGAAAGCTCATTTATTTCATTATGAAAGTTAAATCTGTTAAATATTAATATAAATATTAAAAGATTCAGTCAAAACTGTGAAATGTAGTCTTTAAGTATTTCTCAGTTAATTAGATATTTTTTAGGTTTTTCAATTAGTCAAGTAAAGATATGAGCAGTTGAGTACCGGTAGTTTTTTTTTAAGTTTTTTATTTTATTTATTTTTTTAGCACTTTTGAATATTACCCTAAATTGCATGAGCAGATCTATTACACAACAAAATACACAAATCCAATAAATAAGATAAAACTTATTTTTATGTAAATTTGGTACAGGGTGTTTTCCATTTTAATTTAAGAATTTTTTTATTTCAATTACATTTTGAACTTTTAAAATCGCTATTATTTTAAATAATGGTTCATGATTTTTATATATATATATATATATATATATATATATATATATATATATAGCAAATCATAAGACTTCTTTCTCAATTGAATACTCAATTCTGATTGGCTGGAAAGGTGCTATAAAACCATTTAATGCACAGGAATTTCCAAGTTAGTTCAATCACCGTTCTATATATTAATGTGCTGTTTTCATTGAAGCACACATACACATACTTTACGTCACACAGGGCTCGAAGATCGTGCTGTGCACACACAGAAACATTCAGGAGGACAGAAACCGAACACTGCCCTGTGACTTTTATCAATAAAATCGCTTCGCTACTGAATCGCTACATTATATTGCTCAGCAAAGAGGGGGTAACGTTGCTGGTTTTGAAGTGATTAAACCCACAGCTTCGTTGTTAATAGAGAGACACACTGCACAGATGCAAGTAATTCTCACACACACACACTCTCTCTCTCTCTCTCTCTCTCTCTCTCTCTCTCTCTCTCTCTCTCTGTCGAATTAATTCAATTAAATGCTATAGTTAATTAATTCAAGTAAATGTAATCTTACACACTACTTTGTCTGATTTAAAGCGGGCAGATTGCTAGATCTAACGAGCCGTAACTGACGAAAATAACCGTAATTTTTACCCTTCCGGTCAATATATATAACAGCTTTAAGTTGTCAATGCTGGCAGATGACCATGGTATAAGCGGGATAATCCAGGCATAGAATATCGGAGGAATATGGAGGCATAGAACCACTCGACGCAAAGCGGAGGATTATCACTTACATAAACTTGTGTTCACTGGAATGTATGTGGACTGAGGGAGCAACCAGTGTACTGTACATAACATACCTTTTTTTCAGTCCTGCCTTGTATCTTTTAGCTGGGCCATTGTCTGTAACTCTCCCCGCGGCTACGAGTTTAAAAGTGCACTGCCTTATTTTGCATTGCGGATTTTCCGTGGGCCAAAAGGTGCGCTCTGAGGTGCCATCTACCCCCTCTTACCCTGGTCACAGAGGAATTGGACACTGTGAGCCCAAACCAGAAACTCCTTGGTGCTCTCCCGGTACTGTTCACCGTCCCTCTCCTGTTTCTCTTCTGCATAACTGCCTCCCTCCCTCTCAGTGCCTAATTAATGGCATTAATTATCTCCAATTAGCAGTGTGGTCTTGGCAGCCGTTTCTGTCCCCTCATTTCTTTTGTTTCACAGAGGTCTGTGACATAGTATTCTCCCTGTGGGGCTGTCACTGGCCTAATGAAAGGCTACAAGGCCTGGCTTTCACCCCTCTCTCTCTCTCTCTCTCTCTCTCTCTCTCTCTCTCTCTCTCTCTCTCTCTCTCTCTCTCTCTCTCTCTCTCTCTCTCTCTCTCTCTCTCTCTCTCTCTCTCTCTCTCTCTCACCCCTCTCTCTCTCTCTCTCTCTCTCTCTCTCTCTCTCTCTCTCTCTCGTTCTGTCAGAGTACTTCAGCATGTTAGCCTCATTAGTAGTAGTTCACAGTGCCGGAGTTAAGTTTGCCGAGATGGAATCTGCTGTGTGTTTTCCCATACAGGTGTTTATCTCCGTGTCTTATCTGTGGAAGGTGATAGCGAGTGGGTCAGTGCTCACTGGCATGTGAGGCTCATGTGAACGGACATGCTCGGGGACATTGGTGTGTTTGCATTAAAACCATTTCCAGGCCTGAACATAATGCCCTGATGAACGTGCCTTGGCTTCAGCTTTGGTTAACCTGCTGACACTAGTCCAATTATCACATTTGAAAGTAACATGTTAGCAACTGTTTTGTCAGTATGGGATGCATGTGCTTCCATCCAATAAAGGATGAGGATTGTATTTGTATTGACGAAAGTAAAAGTGTATGAGAATGATGTCTCTCTTAGCTTTAAGATATTTCAAAGGACGCCCAAAAGTTATGGGAATTTGGTGGCTAGTTGTTGTTGGTAAATAAGCAAAAAATGACACAATTTGATAAGGTTCATTCTCTACTGTTAATTTGAACGGATTAATTCTGTTTAGTGCCTCTCATTAATTTCACCCATTCTCTTATATTCTTATATATTTTTCTTCTTGCCACATCGCTACACATATGACTTCTAACTAAAAACAAAGATTAAACGGACTACATTTTAGGACGGAAGCTGTTCTTTAGCACAGACAACCTATAGAAACTGGGGTTAGGCCCATAAAGTTCAGATACGCATGACGGATGTTGACGTCTGGTACCTCTGTGCTTGGAGTTGCTTTAGTCAGTGGACTAGCCTCACCTCATGACCGACTTTCACTTTACTTTCCTTCACAGCCTCTTACACATGCACATCTCCCATTCGGTTAATGACACATCTGTCCTGTCCTCAGCTTGATTATGCATGCAGGTTTTTCCAGCTAATCTTTATAGACTCAGCTCCAGCTGCACATAAGAGCACAAGAGAGATGGGAACAGAGCGGAAGGGTGGAGAGAAACGCGAATGAGAGGAAAGCAAGGATATGGAATCCACCAGAGAGAATGCCATCAGGAGAGAGTTGGAGAGGAGGAGATATGCAAAGGTTAAGGATGCTGGACTGAGCTGAAGGGTCTGATTCTCGCCTCCCACTTTGCCTACTGAATCATTTTTAATAACTTGCACAGCTGCTTGGAGGTCTGTCCTCAAAGAAGAGACTATTTACAGCAGCCAGGCATTCAGGGATGCCACAGGTCCTGCTAATCGGCCCGATAACATTTATATATTTAAAGTTTTAATTGACTGAAGTTCAGCTTGAAATGCAAATGAATGAGAGAAGCAGCCTTGGTGATGTTTTTATTAAACATATTTTCTTGAGCTGTATGTTTGTGAGTGGCAGTGTGGTGTGTCGCAAAGAAACAATACCCCAAACGAGACCAAATAAATTAAATAAAGCATAGTTTTATAAAAAAAAGAACTGATATTACCTTTTTTCTTTTTTTTGTTGAAAATAACAAATACAAAGTTCTGGCATGAAACTAGATGGTGCAGGGTAATAGGTCCTTTCACTCACCTGTTCATAAGCACATCGTTGTCTATAGGGCGCAGCTGATTGGTTCCTGCCGTATCAGTAGCCAGCTCGCTGCTCAACCTTCAAATACTTGGGTAGCATTTGCCTTAGCAGTGCAACGTGTTTTCAGAAACCCTCCATCTTCCCCAGCTCCACCTGTATAGATCTGCTACGGGTAATTCATGTATGCTATATTGTACAAAAAATAAAAGCAGCAGCAGCATAGCAGATCTATTCCGCCAAGACCAAACATACAACATTGTCATACCCATTACCATGCCAATTACTCCGAGAGTTGTCATGACAGAACATCATTTCTGGACAGTACCATCATGATAATTATTAAATATATATATCCCCACCCTATTATAAATGCCACCTTAAAATATTGCAGTATTTTACCTCACAATACTGTATGTCCAAAACGAATATTTAAAGTTCTCATATGAACATTTTGGGGTAAAAAGAAGATGGAGCCACCATTCCGAGCAAGATTGTGAGAAAGTAAAACTATAAACTATTTGCATATTTTTAAACAAGGTTGAGTAGAAATGTGTGTGTGTGTGTGTATATATATATATATATATATATATATATATATATATATATATATATATATATATATATATATAAAATCAATAAAATATATATTTTTATTTTAACAAATGCTTTGTAATTTCTTACTTCTCAACATGTAAGTTATATGAATATGGTAGTCACACAATTTAATTCTGATACTCTTGGCATACTGTGGTACACTCACAGTACTTTTTAGTAAGGGCCACGTGTGTCTATTTTCTCAAGCTCTGTGAACTGGGTGTCGAATATTAGTTTTGCAACTGGTGTTGAGATGTAAACCCCAAGTGTTTATGCGAGCATGCTCGAGTGTTTGTTTACTTTTGCAGCGGGTATTGAGTACCGTGCTGAAGCGTAATACCCGAGAGAGCGTGTGTTGTGTATGTTTATGTTTACACGAGTACTGTTATTTAGTGGCTGGTTTAGAGGTGTGTATACCGAAATGAGCTGCTGTTTAATGGGTTGATGAGATGATGGCAGTAATCAGTGAGCAACGAGACGAGCGCTGAAAAGCTTGGTCCCTCCCTTCTCACATGCATACACACACACATAGACATGCACACGCTCTCCCTACTGGCAGATGATTGACGGCCTGAGGGTTTTAATGGCACTGTAGAGGGAGAGCTGAGGTCGGAGTTGTCATGGCAACAAGACGAAGGAGGCCTCTTTCTCCCCCTCTTCCTCACTCTCTCTTTATGCACCTGAACAGAGCCGAATTTACTCGCAGGACTGGGTTTTCTCTCTCTCACTCACACACACACACACACACACACACACACACTGCAGTTCTGGTGTCCCTCCCCTCTGTCCGCAGTATACACAGTGCTTTGTGTGTGTTTAAGCGTGTGCATGTGTGTGAAGCCACATCTAGCCACCACTCTCTCTCTCCTCGTAAAAGAGCTGGAGCCCGAGCGATAATACTCTCTGGTCGCCCCGGGTTACGGTTCACCACACGCCCCCTTGCACTGCTGTGTTAGCTGGGATTGGTTGGGTTGGCGCATGTGTGTGTGTATGGCACTGGGGGTGATGCTGTATAACAGCTCTATAAGAGCCACAGATCTCAGGCGAAACAGAGAACCAGACCCTGTTCACAGACACTCACCTCCCTTGAGTATTGGATCGGTACCAGCCGCCAGTATCACAATGTGTGTGTGTTTACAGGGTTGAGCAAACTAAATCTCAGTCCTTCTTCCTGCCTCATGAGTGTGTTTGCGTCAGGGCTTAAAAACCGGGGTGGGGGGGAATCAATCTGTTCAGTATTTTAACGTTTCTGTTCTGTTCAAAATTCCTTCTGAAACATTACTGTTCCGAAAACGGTCTGATTTGAAAAAAAAAAATACCGGTTAATAACACAATTTCTTTTGACCTTTTTGCCTTATACTTTATACAAGAGCTTAGATAAACCTCGTAAGGCCAGTGAATCCTCAAACCGTTGGCAAAACCTCGTACAGTAGCTCCAACGTCCTCAATCGCGAATGAACACATTTTGGAGACCGCCTCTGCTTGTTTGTAGTGCAAGGGTTAAATAAAGAACTGCATTTTCTTTATTTAAAAAACAAGATGTTTGTAAAGGCTAATGTTTTATGAATTAGAAGAGTGGAGAAGAGTTGTATTTGCCATCTAGTCGTAGCCAATACAGTACGTGCATAGCGCTTCGTCTTTTATAATAAGAATTTTAATAAGATAACAATATATAAGATTTTGGCCAAATGTTTTAAACGACAGGAAAAACAAAGCGCCCATATCTACAATAAACTTTGTTACCAGTAAGTTGATTGTAATGCGATGCACTTGCTGCCTCAGATGCGGCTGTTCTAATGACTTAATCAAAATCTGAAAAGTTACTTCTGTTCTGGAATGGCGTTCCTTCTCTGATGACGTCAGTTTGATGGCTTGGGTTGAAAATGCTTAACCACTCCCCTCCAATTGTTAGTCTGCTATGAGCGAGAGATGGAGAGGAGGTGCGCTAAAGTGAAACCCTGCCCTCTATTCAATATTCTGTTTCACTTGGAAATACGTCACAACACTGGAGAAAAGTCGTTTGCAACTACCGGTTCATGGGGACTTTAATGGTTGGTGACATCTCCTTGAAAAAACTCCTGAGATCCAACATTGCTATTGCGACTTACCTATGATTACTTGACAACTGAGCGCGGGCATGTCACTCACGTTGGATGTCTCAATGTCACATTTGCATAGAATTCATAATTGGTTAACTGCCTAATTAAAATATTAAACCGAACGATAAAGTAATGTTATTAACCTGTTAATGGTAATTTCAAATAAGCGTTTTTGTTCAGAATGATTAAACTTGATATCGTTTTCGTTTTTTATGTTCCTGTTGGTTTCCAGTTTTCGTTCCTTGAAGGGGTTCAGAGCCCTGGTTTGCGTAGGTTAGGGCTGGATGATATAGCTAGGAAGATTATATCTTGACTTTTTTCGTAAATTTTCCCCCAATTATTTATTGTTACCAAGTTGGTTTGAAATTTTTATTGTTTATTTTATTTATTTATTTTTGTTTTAAGTAAAATACAGTTAAAAAAAAAAGACTTGTTACCCATACTGTTTTTTTTCTTAAATCAAGCACAAGGAAGAATATTTAATCATTTCATTTTTTGAATATAAATGAAAAATATTTGTTACATAAAAAGTGACACTTTCTGTTAACTATTTACTTCTGTGTGGACTAAATGGGTTTAAGCAGACTAAATGGTTGGAAAGCTTGGTATACATCACCTGAGAGAATTCTGGCAGTTTCACCGGAAGATCAAATTATGATATTTTGATAAAAATTTTCAAGGTTAACAAATATTGTAAGAAATGAAACTTATGCATGGATGAATTTTTCACAATAAGATCAATAACGTTCATGTTGAAAATAAGTGAATTTTCCTTTTATGCCGACTTTAACATATTTGAGTGTTGATGCAAACAAATGAGGGAATTATTTCATTCGGTTTTTAATTTTATTGAAAAGGACAGTTTGAGCTAATTCACAGAAATGAATCAATCTTGCCAAATCTAATGGCACTTTTTCTACTGCAGATTAAATGAATGCTGTCATGCTTGTGAGAAACAAGACAAGAAAGAATTGTGAAACTAATGACACTTTCTTAATATATAAAACTCAATGGCCTAATAAAAAGCATATTAAAATCATCATGATTTTAATTTAACTTAATTTTATATCGCCAGCAGCATAATTATTTTAAATATTGAATATTCAGGGACATGTGCACTGCACTCAAATATTTAATGATTGAATCATAATTTGTAATCAATTCATTTAAATCAACGATTAAAATTATTTGAAATGCTTCATAAAAATGAATCGAACTCGCCAACTTTAAAAAAAAACGTTTTTTAAACGTTTCAAAAAAGGTTTATGGTATGTGACATCATCACAGTCTTGGCACTATTTGCGAGATGCACAACAATGAGGAATGGTGAAATAAATCTAGGAAAACTTAATTGACAAAAAAAAAGCACAATAAACTCATCACAATGTTGCCTAATGTTATATCATTAGTATTTAATATATCATCCAGCCCTAGTGTGTGGGTGTTTCTGGAGTATATGGGAGGAGTCATGCTCGATAAGCTCCGCCCCCTGACCCCAAGGTTTCTGCGTGTATGAGAGAGAGGCTGTGTGAGTTTGTGTGAGGTCAGGGGTGTCGTGGCTGTTTGTACGACGACTGTAGAGAGGTTTGAGTTACAGCAGGGGGAGGGAGTGTGTGAGCCGACTGCCAGCTCTTGCTCTTTAATCCTCCCTCTCTTTCTCTTTTCCTACTTTCTCCTTTATCTTCCCCCTTTCACTCCTTGTTTAGTCTCTTTTTCTCTCGTTTTCACTCACACACAGACACACATAATGTGCCTCGTCTCCTTCTCTCTTCTTCTCTCTTCTTCTTCTTCTCTCTCTCTCTCTCTCTCTCGAACAGGGCAGACTGGCAAACACACAAGCCCCCAGCAGCAGCAGACTGTTAAAGAGGCTTGAGAGAGAGAGGGAACGGGGCCAGCGGAGGAAAGGGGCCCCAGTCTCTAAGTGTTCCACTAGCTCAGGAGATTCCACTTGAGGCTCTTCTCGCTCTGTTTGCTTTTTTTATGCCCCCTTTACGAGGGGAAGTATGTACACAGATACACAAGAGCTGTGCTGTTGTGCAGGCGTTTTTCTGATGCAAATAAATGTCTCGTGTTAACAACACACTCCGTGTTGAATGTGCGGGTTAACCGAGAGTGATCTTACTTGTGTATTAACTACACACTGATACTTAAATTATGCTCTGTTTAAAGTCCAAGTCAAAATTAAGTATGTGTTCTGAGTTTGTCACACCACAGAAAAATGTGTTATTAGCCACCCAGCCAAATTTGAATGATAAAAAAACCCGGCAAGTACATAAAATAAGCTATCAAAATCTTGAAAAAGTGAGCATTATTCTCTGCTCTCAAACGCTGGGGGGGTGTCCCCCGGCTGCGCTGAAACCACGCCCACTCGCGGGAAAGCTGCCGACAGTGATATGGGGAGATGAAGGCCGCGGCGGGAGATAGTCGGTTCACCCCCATTCACCAGTAACAGCGGATTATCAGTGAATCCCAGTTGTCTCAGACGACAGTTTATAAAACTATCCTGTGTAAAATGATCACTACAGAGGCAGGTTTTGGTGGTGATCCTCAGCCAGTGTTAATTTTGACAGCAAATTTTGATTTAGTTTTAGTCTTAGTCTTTTGACTAAAATGCCATTTAGTTTTAGTCATATTTTAGTCATCTGAATTGTTTTAGTTCTAGTCTAGTTTTAGTCGACGAAATACAATAACATTTTAGTCGACTAAATCTACAGTAGATTTAGTCGACTAAAATATAATGGGTTTAGGTAAATTGTAATGCGTTAATTTAGAATTTCTCTAAAATTTCCAAACCCATATACTCCCGGAGAAAACATCTATTAACCTATTAATATGAATGATTTTTAAGTTTGAACATGCAATACAGACACAGATTTAACTACTGTGACTTAAAAATATCTTAAAATTAAATAAAACCACTTTTCCTAAAGTAGAACAGTCTTCTTTTCAATGAATATGCATTCTTTATAACTACTTGCAAACATCATTCTTTATTCTTTCAAGCAGACATATTTATTTGTACTAATTAAATATAATTAATCCTTATTAAAGCTATTAACAAACAGTGAATGCTTTTCTCTTTTTCTTTTGTTGCTTGATCAATATTAAGGACACAGACCGCATTATGTTTATTGCCACTGTTACTTTAAGACGTCAGATCATGTCCAATGACATGCGGATACAATTGCACTGATGATACACTCACAACTGTTTAAGACATAACCAGCATAGTTTACATGAATACTCTCCAAAACGGACATTTAGACATACTGGCGTGTGTATTTGTCCATTCAGACACGAAAGAGAGCTTAATTCAGTCCTCGCGTGCTTGTGTCAATGTGCACGGCTGCACGCTTCGCTTCGGGTCGGGTGTGTGCGCACAGAAAACCGTACCGAATAGAGCTCTTATTTGCATCGTCACTCTTATTCAGATCTATATGTCTGCTCTACTCATTCTCCCAGACGTTCACATTTTTTAACATTTTATGAGACCACGGGGTAGATCACATTACAGCCTACAAATGTGCGCATCTACCACACACACGCAGGACATCAGTTCTGCCGGATCGCTTCCCAAATCGTCACTAAAATTTTCGTCTAGTTTTTTATTCGTTGACGAAAATGTCAATAGATTTTCGTCATAGTTTTTGTCATTCAAAACTATTTTTTATTTAGTTATCTCGTTTTCGTCTGTGAAAAAATGTCGTTGAGGAATAATTTTCGTCATTATTTTCGTCAACGAAATTAACACTGTCCTCAGCTCTCCATCAAGGTTGGCTCTTCACAAAATTAATCCACCTCTTCTTGATGTGATCGTTTTTAGGAAATTTAAATAAAGACACCGATCTGTTTTGTAATGTACATGATCGCATCCAGGTAGTAGCCTACACATTTCCGTGTCGAAGGCATAGCTAGCTAGCAAACTGTAGGCTGTAGTAACTAATAGTACTGACAGTGACTCGTGATTGAGCGGCAAACTGATGTGAATGTGCTCTATTGTTAGGGGAGGGGCCAGCCAGCCTCTGTGGCCTCAGTGCGTCATCAAGAAGGGGCGTGTTCACGAGCTCAGGGGCTCCAGTGCGTCATCGAGCCTCGTTTTAGCGCCGCCCAAAAAATCCGGAAAATAGCAATGGTGAAAAATTGTTTAACGGTCTAACTCCACAATTCAGTAATTCACAGTTCACAGTCTTTGTAATATGTTTTAGCAATACATTTCTAACATTTATAATGGGTTTAGAATTTTTTTTTTGAATTGCCTTTACAGGGACTTTAAGAGCCGTGTGAGCGAGGTTGTACAGCTGAAAGCTTTGTTCGCGGTAATTAGACAAAGCAAATAGCAAGTTTTGCCTATAATGTTTGTTTGTGTTGTGTTGTGTTGTGTTGTATTTTGTCTGCTTAACATGATATTAAAGCATTTGTTTGCTTTATATATATACAACCAATATATGAAGACTTGATGGGGACATGTTAGAGCTGCATGATTGATAATTTAAAGACTGCTATCTCGATTCAAACACACAGGCGATGTCATTCCTAAATTACAACGATTTGCCTGTCTGTTAAAACCTTTGACAACAAGGAATGAACATTCAAATCTGCGCTCGTATTGCCGCTTAGCTCGAGACAGTCTTTTTAACCTCACAGTATTGTTGTTTTTTTGTGCTAGAAATATTAATATTATCACAGAAGAATCGAGATAAACACTGAAAGTGATCAAAATAGAGCAAATCCTTCTGAAAATAACTTGCTTCAAAAAACGATTGTATCAATTACAATGTTACACCAGTTGGTGGCGACAAGTGACTTAAAAATGTTTGTCATTGAATCATTCATTAATTTCAAGAGATTCGTTCAAAAATGCTGATTCATCCATTAATGAAATAAGTGAAGTATTTATGAGTCATTGAATCATACATTCAAAAAAATTTAAAAAATAATAATAATAATAATTTACATTTAATTAAACATTTTAAATAGACTGCAGCAATTAACATTAATTTACCTCTATTTATTTTTAGTTGTCGCTTGTCTTTTCAGAATCGTGGAAGAAATTGCGACCTCTCTATTTGAAACCAAAAAATCGTGATTCTCAATTTATCCAGAATCGTGCAGCACTTTCCATTACACGAATTACCCAGATATCAGCATCAATCAAAGTAAAAGAAGTATTAGTGTAATATCAGTATTGCATCAGGGGTGACTAATTCTATATCTCTATACTAACTTGTTCCCTCTTTCTGTTTCCCAGAGTGCAGCAGCAGCCCCCAGCCCCGTAATGGGCAACATGCCCCCCAACGACGGTATGCCAGGCGGACCCATGCCCCCTGGTTTCTTTCAGGTAAGCACAGCTGGTTTCATTCTCTCCCTTGCCTACTTTTCCATTCATCACCCTGTCACGCCTGCGCTCCATTCATTCATTTATTCGTTCATTCTCTCTCTGTCTGTGCGCGTGGGCTGCTGGTGGGTCTGTGGCTGTGGGCGGCTTGACAGCAGCCTGGAGCTCTGCTATCAGTATGAGATCATTCCCAACTTTGCCTTTTTCCACACTGGAAAAAAAGTCCTCTACCATCCAATGGCAAGATGGAGGTTTAGAGCACTAAATGTTAGTGGAAATTAGCTGTAGTTGCATTTCTGGAGCTGTATTACTCTTCCTATCTCAAGTCATTCAGATCCCAAATGGAAATCGCCATGGCTACTGAACGGCTAAGATCTGGAGTTAGGATGTTTCTGTAAAACGGCTCCGATAATGAATCGATGGGAACAGTTGCTGACTGATGATCAATTAACTGTTACAAAACATATTTAACTGTGAGTGTGAGAGAGACACTAAATGGGATGCCCACTTTTCATATGCTTCTGAATGAGTTTTTCCTCTTTAACAAATGTTGTTGTTTCTTTCTTCCCTGCTAAGATCTTTACTTCTCTTTCTTCATCATCCCTCCATCCATCTGCTCGCAGCTTTATTCATTCCATTCTGCAGGCCGTGTTGTGTTCATGAAGGTGTTGGACGCGATGTAGATTTGTCTTGTTTTGAAGTGGTGTTCATCTATGAAAAACGTCTCTATCGTCTATGAAACATTGCTGCCTTGATGCTATGGTTTTCTTTGCAGTTGCTAAGGGGTTCTTAGTGTTTTAAACAGTTGCTAGGTGGTTACTTGCTGGCACAGGTCAACAAAACCCAAGTCTTTATGATATTATGTTCTCTAGATATATTCCCTCCTTCATTCTCTGATTATTTTTCTGCCCATTTTATCGTCCACCAGAAGAAAAGTCACTTGATTTGAGTTAGCATTCGTGTCTGCAGTACAAACAGTGCAGACATTTTTAATTGTTACTAGGGATGCATGACATATTGGTACCATGTCATCGGCCAATGATAAAGTGTTTTATATCATTATTATTATTATAATTGAATTGATTGGCTGATTTTGTATATAAATTTTTTTTGTCAAATACATTTTTATTGAAACATCAGATTAAATTGAAACAATTACAGATTCCACAAGATTTTGGATATTTAATTATTCTTGCTCATTTCCTTTATTTTTACATTTAGATTACAGTTGGCATCACCTAAACGCTCACCTAATGTTAATCTCTAAAAACACTAATAATTTAATAACACTTAAATGTAATCTTTAGCAAATCTCAAAATAGATATCTATTTTCACACTGTACATTATAATGTTACATTCACCTGTAGCATTTAAAACTTGATCTTTTTTTTGTTTTATTTGTAAAAATTCTTTGTCAAAATATTTTTTTAATTTGTATAGAATTTTAATATTGCCCATTTGTCAGTTACAGGCCATAAGATGAAAATAATTACTGACTTATTTTCAATAACCAGTATTTAAATATCGGTGCATCCAGAATAGTTAGTGGTTTGTTCAAATCCCTAATTCTCGATGGGAACACTAGTAATGGTGGTGCTAGTTATGAAATACTGAAAATCCTATTAACTAACTTGCATAAACATTTCCTCTACTTGTCCTGAAGTGGAGATGTGGATATATTTTGTCAAAGAGCTTTTTTTCCTGTTTATTCCCATCTGTTTACATGAAACATTGAGTTCGCATAACAACACGCAAACAAGCACGGACACACATATCCTCATAATCAAACATGCTTGTACACATCCACAGACCTTCCCATAATGCAGCGGGGGTGGTGGAGCGTTTGTTCAGTGATGGACAGGCCTGGCATTTGGCAGTGTTAGTGATAAGGCAGAGTCTAGGGAGGAGACGCTTTCCACCGCTGTCTGGAATCTCCGCTGTATTGGGAGGAAAGGGTTGGGAGAGCTATATAGGGGAAAGGTTTGAGGAGAAGGAGGGAACGGAGAGGTGTGGAGGAGATTTTCGGAGAAGCAGAGGAGTGCTATTTATATCAGATCAGCGCTGAGGGAGTGAGAGAAGAGGTGTGAGGTGTTCTCGTGTGTGTGTATGTGTGTGTGTGTGCTGCTCCTGAGATCTGTTTCTAAAGCATCATTGAGAGAACAGGACTGCATGGGTTTGGGTTCATTCATCTGTTTACTAGTGATGATTATTATCTTTACTATGGTATGTGTTGATTAAATAAAAATACTGCTACAAACTAGGATTTACCACAGGAATACTATGTCTTTTGTGTCATTTACCATAGAGTATATTGGAATACCTTGAAAACTGACCTGAATCATACCTGAATCATTATTTTAAATTAAGATAATATAGTAACACTTTACAATAACGTTTAATTTGTTAACATTAGTTAATGTATTAACTAACATGAACTAACCATGAGCAATTCATTTGTTAGTTGTTTTTATAAACTAAAATTAATAAAGATTAACAAATACAGTGTTCATTGTTTCTTCTTGTTAGTTTACAGTGCATTAAGTGTTAACAAATACAACTTTTGATTTTAATAATGCATTAGTTAATATTGCAATTAACAAAGATTAATAAATGCTGTAGAAGTGGAGTTCATTATTAGTTAGTTAACTAATGTTAACTAATGAAACCTTATTGTAAAGTGCTATAATCAAACTGATTATGATAATTGAAAAAAATGCAGATATTTGCCAGTGTGATCACAGATATACTGCACACATTATTTAGGAAGTCAGGTGGAGAGGAAGAGAAGTGAACGGGTGTTACTCAAGGACCAAGATTGTTTAGCAGAGAAAGGCTGAGGCATTGAGCGGCAGAGTGAGCGCTAGCACTGCTGTGTGTGATGAGGTGTAATGAACAGTCGTGACCTCAGCGCTACTACGAGTTAAAGAGGCCTTGAGCATCCCTAGACCCCTCTAATCCTTCCCTCAGACCCACTCTGAAAAAGGCAGGTGGCCAGGGAAAACACACATATGCTCATGTATTCCTGTTGTATCAGCGCATGGTTTCTGGGACAGTCAGTAGAGCAGCTCTCATGCCAGACCCCGCAGCGATCCACTCTCACAGGGAGGTCAGAGACGGGTCACAGCTAAATCAGAAACCAAATCTCACAAAAACCAGCTCAAAAACTCCTTACCTCATGCATACTTTTATAAGACCTGCTTGTATCACTAAAGGAATTGGTCGCAGATAAATGTTGTCGCACGTCTTGTATGTTTCGGAACAAAGGAACTGTACAGTGTGGAACCGTATTGAAAAATGTGGCCAGCTGCATTTGTGTACACTTAAAAAGAAAGGTTTCCAAAAGAGGGTTTTTTCAGCGATGCCATATAAGAACCAATTTGGGTTCCCCAAAGAACCTTTCAGTGAGCGGTTCTCAAAAGAACCATTTTATTTTTTTAATGAGAATAACATTTTATAATCTAAAGAAACGTTTTCACTATAAAGAACCTTTTGAGCAATGGAAAGATTCCATGGATGTTAAAGGTTCTTCATGGAACCATTGATGCCAATAAAGAACCTTTATTTATATAAGTGTATGATCGCATGTATAGTAACCGCTAAGCCACAGCTCCGACTCTGAATGTGGTGTTATTTTCGTTGATGTGTGTGGGTCAGTGTTGTACCCTGGACAGATGTGTTGTTCTGTGGCTGTGGTGTGTGTGTGTGGCAGCTCTGGTCATCAGTGTGGAGATTTCCGGTCGTGTTGGATGGATGGTTTCCTCAGCCCCTCTGAAACCAGCAGGAGGGCTTGTCTGAGGTCTGAGCACTGGCCAAAGGTCAAGAGGCGGTAATAAGTATGGGTCACTCACAACCGCATACACAGACTGTACAGTGAAAAAAAACATTGAAACCACTGTCCCCCTCTAAAAGTATTCTTTTGGTTAGTCACTAAACTTAAGAGCCGATCTGTTGACATCAGTATTACTTGAAATGATTAGCATATAAATGTATGTATCCTATTACTGTGTATCTTTAAGTCGAATAGTGAAGAGTTCAGTGCTCAGACAAATAAAAATTGTTGTTCTGTGAGTTACGTGAACGCCACTGAGAGGTTTGCTTTGTTAACACTGCCCTCGAGTGGTCAAGAAGAGCTATTGCAGCTGTCCTGCGCCCGTCATTCACAGTGTATGAATACTGTCAAACTAACTGCCCCTTTAGGGCCTGAGAATGGAGATTGAAGGGCTCTCTGTTGATAGCCATGCCAGTAAGTGGCAGGTTATTATCTTCTCAAAGGTGTCGGAAGTGATTCTTATATATCGCTGTGTTGAGATCCTTCCCCAATGAGGCAGAACTGCAGAGCGACTGTGATTCGCTGAACGCTCCTTATGTAGGTGCACAGGACCCATAATGCCATATGCTTCTCATTCGCCCTCGTTGTTCAGGGGGAGAGAGGAATAGAAGCTAAGCTCCTTTGTTGTGTGTATGTTATTAGTCACAAAGTCTCATGTTCCTTACAGAACCATTTTGGACTCAAGCTCAATGGCCTGTTGATCATTAATGAACACTAATGGATGTTCTGTGAAATAATTATATAAAGTGACTGAGGGGCTTAATGGTTTTTATGTGACATTTCGCGGAAATATTTCTTCTGTACATACAGTACATGAACACTGCTGGTCTATAAACTAATATTATGTTTTCTGAAGAATATATGTGTGTGGTGTTTGCCCGTCCAAAACTCTACATCATAGCCATCATATGAAAATATTTATCCACTTATCAACGCTTTGGATCTTTTGTTACATTGTCAACATGAGCTGAGTGTTTAACGTCCCACAATGTCTTGATTTGTTGTTGAGGTTGTATGGTTGATGTTGAAATATGAATTTGAAGACTCACTCATCACTTATACATCTGAAACACATTTTTTCTTCAAAATGATGAAGTGGGTCTAAAAAATCCTGCCATGTTTTGAGAACTTTCTGATGGAGTAACTGCTTGTTTGATTCTCATAAACTGCTGTTTTTCATTGAAATCTACACACTAGCTTTGGGT
>CM060592.1:42637148-42799648 GCA_030578255.1 Tiaroga cobitis | reverse complement strand
TACTGGATTCCAGTCCAGACAGATTTTAATTGTTCCATAAAAATGATTGTTGAAAAGTTTTTGTTTTTGTTTTCTATGCCCATTGTAGAACTATGGTGGTATGAGGCCTCCTCCAAACTCTCTTGGTGGTCCAGGCATGCCCGGAATGAACATGTGAGTTCTTCAACATGAGATCACTCCCTGTCGCCATTTATTTAAACCCTTTAAATCATGTTTGTTAACTGTTTTTCTGCCTCTGTTCTGTTTTTCTATCCTTTGTACAGGGGACCTGGAGGACGCGGCCCCTGGCCAAACCCCAATGCTAACTCGGTAAGTTCATACATGCGCTGTTATCTGCATGCAACTTTGTGGCTGCAGAGAAAGATGTGACATGCATTATTGCTGCACTGACCTTTATTATATACCAAAGATTATTATATTCATATATCATAGTATTACCATTAAGTGCTGGAGTTTAATGTTTTATTCTCATCAAAATAAACTGTATTCATTTTCTTTTGCTTGGGTTGACAGATAGCATACTCCTCCTCGTCTCCAGGAAACTACGTGGTGAGTACCAAACTGTAGTCAACATGAAATCATAATGTACTTTTTGTAATATATATAAATTGTTTTATTGCATAAAAAGAAGCAACTTACAAGCTGTCTTTGTAATATTTAACCCAAAAATATTATAGTTTTGTTAATGCAAATCGATTCATCGTGAAATCAATTAATTGCATCTACAATAAAAGTTTGTAAATGTGTGTGTGTGTGTGTGTGTGTATATATATATATATATATATATATACATATATATGTATACTTTTATCTTAGATGCGATTAATCGTAATAAATCGATTTGACATCATTGTCTCAAAAGTGTGGGTCAGCAATGTTTCAGTAAGAAAATAGTATAAAATTGGTTGCGAATGTACTTCCATATTGATCACTCACCATATTGTTACAGAGATCTTTTGGTTTTCCCGTAGTTGTCTTTAGCTAAAAAAAATTAAAAAAAAGCTGCAGAATGTATTGCTTCCCTTTGGAAACTAAAAGCATAACTAAGCACATATTAAAGTTTCTAAATGTATTGATTTTACTTGAGCAATTACTATCCTGCTTAGTTTTGCTCCTAGCATTGCCTCTCTTAAATATAAAATATCTGCACATTAGTCAAAGCGGCTTAATGGCTCCCCCGTGCCTAGTGTTTCTTTGTTTAAAAACTGCTCCTCTGGTAGTTCTGATACTGTTACACACTGAAAAGCTATGCTCATGTTTGTGCGTGTGTTTCCTCCCTCAGGGTCCTCCAGGAGGAGGTGGTCCACCAGGAACTCCCATAATGCCAAGCCCAGGAGGTAGAGTAGATCTATTCTGTCGCTCCCCCTTATGCATGTCATTCACACACTACACACTTGCTCTCACCTCGTCTCTATAATCGGCACAGCCGGAAACGGTTCATGTCTCTCCAGGAAGAAAGATGCTCAGCACTTCACAAACACCCTATTTAACACTCTCTCTCTCTCCCTCCCTACCCAGCAGCCAATATCACTGCAAGGTTACCTGCACTTCCTCTGGCAGGAAAACAAAACATGTGACATCAGCTCCACCCCTCCCACTACGTTAATGTAATTCCACTCCAAACGCTTGTGTTTGTGATGTTGAACCACAGATTATGGGTGTGAGCTGTGTCTCCCTCCCTTTTTCTTTCACACGCTTTCTCACACACAAGCCATAAATCATTAAAGGAACACATTTATTATGGTGATTAATCCAGTCCAACCATGTTCTGTATTGATCTAGTGTGCTGCTAAAGGATTGGCTATCTGGTCTCTTATTTGGAAGAAGTTGTGCTGGTCTTAGAAACACACTTAAATGGCCTTCTGCTCTCTTCTTTTCTAGACTCCACAAACTCCAGTGAAAATATCTACACAATGATGAACCCTATTGGACCAGGAGGAAACAGACCCAATGTATGTATTTTCCAGAGCAATTATACGATTGTTTCAATGTGTTTTAAAAGAAATCTGAAGAACTTATGTTCACCCAGGCTAAATTGAATTGATCAAAAATACAGTAAAACAGTAAAATTGTGAAATATATTTTAAAATATGATTTATTCCTGTGATGGCAAAGCTGAATTTTCAGCATCATTACTCCAGTCTTCATCGCCACATGATCCTTCAGAAATCACTCTAATATGCTGATTTTGTGCTCAAGAAACGTTACTTATTATTATCAGTGTTGAAAAAAAGCTGCGCTGGTTGATATAGAAATCTTTTGTAACATCACAAGTGTCTTTACAGTCCCTTTTGATTAATTTAATGCAACCTCGCTAATGAAAGCGTTAATCTCTTTCAAACAAACAAAAAATCTTACTGACCCCAAACGTTTAAACTGTAGTGCAGTATCTCTCCACGTAATGCATTTTTGACATTTGTGGTGTTTTTCCAGTGGCGTAGCTACATATTTTGATTCCCAAACATTTTATGTCTGATTTATTATACGGCAGTTGGAAATGCTGGATTCTGGTTGGTCAGATATTTGTGTATCATGACTGCTAAGCTGTATAATTGGCTGTTGTTTGATTACCTTCATATGGTAGCTGTGCTAGTCTAGTCAAGTCACCTTTATTTATGTAGCGCTTTTTGCAATACAGATAGTTTCAAAGCAGCTCTACAGTAACAGGAAAATGATGCATTTCTGCTGTTGTTCAGCTGAAGTCAGTTCAGTGTTGATTCAGTTCTTTGTAAAGATCATCAATTATTGAATTAGTTCATCAGTTCGTTGTAAAGATCCTCAATTATTGAATTAGTTCATTTCATCTATAAAGCAAGAAATGATGTCATCGTCCAGCTCAGTTCAGTTCTCCTACAACAGCGTCTGTACAGTCAGATCAATAATATTGTTGAACAGCTAGTGCTCATAACACTCTGTGGTCTCTTTCTTCTTACATAATATTATTTGAACTCAAATTAATATTTCATGTGCAATTATTTATTTATTTGCTTAAGTAGTCATGTAATAAGCTTGATAATGCCAGTCAGTCGTTATCTCAAAATAAATCCCTTCAGTGTGATTTAAGACCTGTCTGGATTTATTTGTAATAATGAGCTCCTGATTGTACATCATGCCTTACTTATATTAATCCTAAATGTCACGTTATGATCATTGCTTTCATATAAATGCATGCATGCTTTCAGAGAAATCAAAGGGGACATGTTCATCCTTTTCAAAATGTTTATATCTCGTATTCAATAATTGACAGTCTTATTATTGTACACAGGGCAGTGGATGTGGATGGTTGGTTGAATGTGATTGTGATTGTTTCTCTGTGTTTCTCAGTTCCCCATGGGTCCCGGTCCAGATGGACCAATGGGTGGCATGGGTGGGATGGAACCCCATCATATGAACGGATCGTTAGGTAAGCATTCAGACTGCACTATTTCATTACACTGCATCAAAATAACGTCTAAATATGATTAATGAGCCACAAAAGGCCTTTTAATAATATAAACATTTACTATGTTTATTTTTTTCAGGCTCTGGTGACATGGATGGGTTGCCAAAGGTAACGAAGGTTTTAGTTTGCCAGTCAGTATTTTTTCCCCAAGGTTTTCACACCTCATTCTCAACTGTCTTTGTCAAACATCTCTTTCGCTGCAGAACTCCCCCAACAACATGGCAGGCATGAACAACCCACCGGGCACACCGCGGGATGACGGAGAAATGGGAGGCAACTTCCTCAACCCATTCCAAAGTGAAAGTGTGAGTAGATTCTGACCCAAACCCAAAGACCTGCCACTCCCCTCACCTGCCAGTCATATACACTACTGTTCAAACATTTGGGGTCAGTAAGATTTTTTGAAAGAAATGAATACTTTTATTTTGCAAAGACACATTAAAGTGATCAAAAGTGACAGTAAAGACTTTCACATTGTTACACAAAATTGTTTCAAATAAATGCTGTTCTTTTTTTGATCAAAGAATCCTGAAAAATAAGCATCACGGTTTCCACATTAATATTAAGCAGCACAACTGTTTTTAACATTGATAATGATGAGACATTTTTCTCTAGCACCAAATAAGCACATAAGAATGATTTCTGAAGGATCATGTGACGAGTAATGATGCTTATAATGAAGTAATGAAAATAATGAATAACTTGAGTAATGATGCAATGCTGATATTCAGCTTTGCATCACAGGAGTAAAATACATTTTGAAATATATTTAAATGGAAAATGAATATTTTAAATTGTAATAAAATTTCACAATATGATTGTTTTTGCTGTATTTTTGATCAAATAAATATAGTGTTGGTGAGCATAAGAGACTTTCAAAAGCATTAAAAAATCATACCGACCCCAAACTTTGGATTGTTAGTGTAGCTCCGCCCAGCAGGCACTCGAAAGGCCTCACATACTGGCCAGTTTACTCAGAACAGAACAGAATATCCAATCAGTGGCAAATTAAAAAGAGTGAAACACAATTATTTGATTTGTAAGTGTTACTGATTCAGTCCAAGAGTGAGTGAGTGCTGGAAATGGCTCTTGTTATAAAAGACCAGCAGTTTCCCGGACACTTTATTTCCAAGGTTTCTGTCCTTTGGTTACTGCTTTGTCAACAAAATCATGCATTTTCTTGCTGTATTTTGGGACTGACATAACCATCTTGTATTTGCTCTGTGTGGAGTTCTCATAATCTCACCTCCGATATATTCCCCCCTCCCCACTTCTCTCTTTCCAGTATTCACCCAACATGACGATGAGTGTGTGATTTCTTCTTGTTTTATCATTTTGTTTGGGGTTTTCTTTTTTGTTTTGTTTTCAAACCCCCTCCGACTGCCCCGTTCCTTTTTAACCCCGTCCCCTCTTCACGTCGATCAACCCCCGGCACCCTCTGCCCATGGAACTCTGGCCTTTTCTGCACAGCCTTCTGGGATGCCCCACGAGCAGAGGACTCACATGAAAGTGGCCCATCCCAACTTGTGCAAAATGGCCAGCGGCAACAGGAAACAGCCCCAGAGCCACAGGAAGAGCTTGTTGACTGAATCTCCCTGCCTCCCGGACTTCCTCTCTGGTTCAGGACACTAACGGGGCTCAACACACATATGAAGGCAGGTGTGTGTGTTTGCGCGCGTGTGTGTGTGAGCAGCTTCACCGGGCTGCACACTTTATGATCTTTATGAACTCACTCCACTTTTTTTTATTCATTTTTTTTTTATCTTGAATGGATGCAGTCGTTTTTACAGTGGAAAATATCTGCACCTTTTTCCTCCATTTTATTTTGTAAATGCAAGAGGAAACTCATTACGATGGGTTCGGCAATGAGCGTTTTCATTATTCTGTGTATGTATTGTATTATTATCAATTGTTGATTTTATTTTTATTAATATTGTAATGATGGTTATTGATTAGGTTTTAATCTTTTTTTTTTTTTGAAAGGGGCACGTTGTATGTATGTAAACCATGAATTTGACAGAAAAAGCACACATCCATAATGCACAATAACGTGTCATGACTTTTACAGTAAGTCTACACCACGTTTTGTGTTTGCTGTGAAATCTTACCTCCTGCAGATTAAAAAGGTAGCGCACCTTTTATTCTACGTCTCTAGTATACAGGTTTCATTGTCCCTGTTGAGTGAAGGACCGAGGCCAAGAGGTGCGAGGCCCAAACCAGCAGCGACTTTAACCTCTCAGACCAGCCTGTCTGTCTGACAACACGTTTTGGAGTCTCAAACTATCTGTAGAGAGGAAGTGATGTCATACCAGAGCTGAAAACATGCAGTTATACTAGTAACCAGTGCTAAACTTGACTCAAACACATGACACCGTGATTCACACCTTATTTATTTTTTTGTTTTTGTTCATGAATTGATTTATCGCGCACACGTCTCGCATGCGACCCGTCAGGACATATTGTACACATGTAAATATGCCAGTCTAAGATACCTCCTGAAGATTTGTATCGTTCTGTCCCTCACCAGGGACCCACATGCTTTCCTTTTGCATGAATCTGAACAGGTCACATGACATTTCACCACAAATGAGGTTCCCGTTGGCTCGGTGCTCAATATACTGGATACTTTTTCAGGTGTGGAACAAAATCCTCCTCCTCAAACACATCTTGTTAATTATGAGCTCTATACCACACCCAAGAGTGATGCACACACGCCCTGAAAAGTGAAGCCAAAACATTTTGATCGCCCCCTGGTGGTTGGCTGCAGAATAGGTCATAAACCCCGCCCTCTCCATGTAATCGAACGCGACGCGAGCCAAACTAAAAAAATCCAATTACACTTCAAGTAGTTTTTTCCCAAAGATGGGTTCTGTCCTTTTAGGTAGTTCTCATCATGCTTGACGTATGTTCAAGTGTTTGTTTTTCCAGTAAGTTTGCGATTGAGTCTACGGGAGCGGCCCTATCTAAGGATCACTCCTGCGCAGACTCGGGCTCCAAATGACCTATTTGGGGCATGATGTCAACGGCCATTTCTGGGCTATTTTGGCTTCATTTTTCTACAGTGGAAGAAAGTGGAGACACGTCGTCCATCTTTTTTTACAGTCTATGATTACACCGAATATAATGTGCAAAAACATGCGATGTCGGCAACATCCAGACCTTTTCTAAACTAATGAAATGAAGGGTAGGTAATATGACATCCAGGGACTACTGAATGAGGGATATATGAGCTAAATGTGCCCGCCTGCCTTTTTTTTCCCCTCTCTCTCGTTTTGTCTTTTGCATTGGGTATCTGTTGTGTCCTTTAAACAAAATGTGTTTTTGGAATTCTCAGTGAAATGGTTATTAGGGGTCAGAAGGAACCGGTAAATATCACAGCTAAATGCTAAAATCCGCCTGCTGATTACATACACACAAATTACTCATACAGCACCTGTCTTTCAGTTCTCCACGGCTCAACGACACGATGTTCACCGAGAAACACACATTTATACAGTGTTTATCTTATTTTATTTCTTTCTTTCTTTGTAAATACTGTAAAATGCATTTTGATATCATTGACATGTTTTGATATTTCAGTCACTACCAATGAATACTACGAGATCTTGGGTAGAAAAAAAAAATGTAAAGAGTCGCCATTGTCTGTCCTTGACTCTGTCCCACTGTACAGATGTACTAAATCATGCAAATGTAAAGATTTTGTCAGCCTCTACTTAGTAAACGACGTCTGAGCGCTCATGTTTTAGGAAAGTAACCAGTACCGTTCGCTCCTCGTAGATCAGACACACGGGAGGACGCTTGCGAAGGGCGGAAGCCTCACGATGCATCCGTTCTCTCTCGGACGTGTCCTCACTTTGCACTTTCCAGACAGCAGCCCACCTTTTAACACATTGCCTATATGGACATACATGAACACAGGAAGTCGTCTCTTTATGTGCAAAAGGGACCACGCATTGCAAACTTTACTATGAAGGATTTTTATCTATTTAAATTTAAAAAAAAACGAACAAAAAAAGGGTGAGGATTAAAAAAAATAATAATAAAACGGAGGGAAATGTCCTTCCCGTTCTCTTGAGATAGTGTTTTCTAGGTTGCAGTCTCTCTTCTCCTCGGCCAATCCTCTCTATGTAAACCACTCACGTCGTTAGCCATCTCTGTAATTCTATTGTGACGCTGTACGATACTGTAACATTAGCGAGGAGACGAGGTGCGGAGGGGCTTCAGATGTGGGAAAGGAAAAAAAAAACCTCCACCGTTGTTCTTTCTGGCAAACGAAAAGCAGTATTGAGTATAAAGCAGTCTGTCTCCTGGGTTTGCTTTGTATTTCATGTTTAGGGTAGTTTGGATCCTTGTCTTAGGGACTCTTTCTGTCTTGTGTAGTAAATTAAGATGTTCTTTGTATGTTTCTTTATATTGTAAAGTTACTTTTAGATTTAAAAGTTGCTTATTAAAAAAAAGGATGGAAAAAGTGCTTCAATAATGTATTTTTTTGCTCTCTCTGATTTCTTTTTTTCATGGAGTTGTTGCTTATTTTTTTGCTTGTCCCTTCGTTGTAGATACAAATTTAAGACTAATAAAATAACATAACCCCTTTTACCAAGACTTCCTGCTCTCCCAGCTTTTAATTAATTAAAACCATTTATTTTGAAATGTGTGTTCTTTTTATGTTCTGTTCACTGCACATGCTTACATACTACCGTTCAAAAGTGTTTTTTTAAGTCTCTTATGCTCACAAAATCTGCATTTTTTTTTTTATCAAATGTACAGTAAAACGTTAATTTTGAGAAATATTACAATTTAAAATAGCTGTTCTATTTGAATATATTTTAGAATGTATTCCTGTGACGATAAAGCTAAATTTTCAGCATCATTACTTCAGTCTTCAGTGTCACATGCTCCTTCAGAAATCATTCTAATATGCTGATTTGCTGCTCAAGTAACATTTTATATCAGTGTTTAAAACGGTTGTGCTATCTTGTGGAAATTGTGATTTTTGTTTTTCAGGATTCTGATGATTAGAAAGTTCAAAAGAACAGCATTTATTTGATAGATAAATCTTTACCGCAAAATAAATATCTTTATAAAATAATCTTTACCTTAAATTTTGATCAATTTAATGCGTCCTTGCTGAATAAGTTAAAAAAAATTTTTTAAATGGTATTGCACATTAAACACTTAATGAGACATATTTAGATTTTTCAGCAAGGATACATTAAATTGATCAAAAGTGTCACTTTATATTCATCAAAGAATCTTGCTTTCAGCATTGATAATAATCAGAAAGGTTTCTTGAGCAGCAATAACTCCATTCCTGGAGTAATGAGGCTTTAAATTCTGCTTTGCCATCACAGGAATAAATTAAACTTTTTAAAATAACTTTTTTTATATAGATTAAATAGTTAAAATACTTAATATTACTGTTTCTATTGTATTTTTGATCAAATAAATATGCCTTGGTGAGCATAAGAGACTTGAAAAATGTCCAAACTTTTGAATATATACATATACACACACACACACTTCTATGGGCAGAAACATTGTCATGCTGTGTGTTATGTTCACAGGCTGTGCTGGTGAGGTCAGTTCTGTCACAGGTTTCTTGCTTCATCCTCTCTCTCTCTTCCCCTGAGAACTGAGTGTGTACGGCACCAACATCAATCTCCCTGCAGGAATTGCCCTCTCTGTGTGGCTGAAGAGGAGGATAGCCGTTATAAATCACCACTGCTTTTCTCTTAGGAAAGTGTGTGAATATTAATTAATACGGTGGAACAGCGACCCTTGGGCCGCAATTAATTTCAATTGAGCGGTGCCAGCGAGAAGTCACACAAACA
The DNA here is from genome assembly GCA_030578255.1 of Tiaroga cobitis. NCBI lineage: Eukaryota > Metazoa > Chordata > Actinopteri > Cypriniformes > Leuciscidae > Tiaroga > Tiaroga cobitis. Next base: position 42,790,375 of record CM060592.1, on the reverse strand, counting down.
GCATTAATGCTATTAAGTCTCCAAGGTTGTGATGTCCCTGAGGTATAGAAACATTTAAACTCCCAGCTTATATAGTGGGGCAAAAAAGTATTTAGTCAGCCACCAATTGTGCAAGTTCTCCCACTTAAAAAGGTGAGAGAGGCCTGTAATTTTCATCATAGGTACACTTCAACTATGAGAGATAAAATGAGAAAAAAAATCCAGAAAATCACATTCTAGGATTTTTAATGAATTTATTTGCAAATTATGAAGGAAAATAAGTATTTGGTCAATAAAAAAAAGTTTCTCTCAATACTTGCTATATACCCTTTGTTGGCAATGACAGAGGTCAAATGAAAATTACAGGCCTCTCTCATCTTTTTAAGTGGGAGAACTTGCACAATTGGTGGCTGACTAAATACATTTTTACCCACTGTACATGAGTCTCGTCAAGAAAAAGAAAGTGTTGATTGAAACGTCGCCTCCATGTAGATTTACCAGTGTCCGGCATGGGAAACACTGCAATGCCAATTCATAATTAAAAAGGACTTTGAATCCATTCCTCAGACGTCCATGAGCTCTGAATCATGTTTAAAGCGGGCTACACAAGGTCACAATATTCACAACGATTTTTTAAATGAATTATCATTATCTCCTAAACTACCATTTGTATTAAAAGCTTCAGCCTTCAGGAAACATGAAAGAGGCCATGACACTTTGCGCAGTTACTCAAAATGAGCAGAAACAGTTACCTGCAGGTTATCCATGTGTTTGGTTTTTCTTTTTAAATGATACTTATAGGCCAATTCTAAAGCTGATTATGGTCCACCTACAACAATTAAATAGAAGTAGCATTAACATTATGAACCATGTCTGATCTTTTTATTGCACATCCTTGGTGGTATTGGCTTATTCACAGAAAAGGTGCCATTGAGTAGCGTCAGGTCAGAGGAAGAAGATGAGATGAGGCTTTCTAACTATATTAACAAAAGAGCCATACACGAGAAATCAATGTAACAGTGTGCTAAAGCACAGCCAGCACCAGACAACGAACAACTGAAACTGAGGACTATGGCTGCATCCAAATAACACTTCCCTGCTATATAGTAGGCGAAGAACAGTGTGTGACAGAGGAAGTATGTCCGAATTCACAGTACTCAAAAGAGTTGGCAAAAAGTACATGGATGACCTACTAATTTCGGCAAGATTCTGAAGTGTGCATACGATGGACACATTTTATTATCCCATGAGGCCACGGGAAAGCTTTTATAAATGGCAGTGTCGATGCAACTGACGCTGGTAGTTCATGTGATAATGACAACATGGTGAATGTAGAATGTCCGTATTAGATTCATATTACATCCATTACTATAAATGGGCGCTATAAACTATAAACATTACTATAAACTTATTCAAAATAAGTACCTACATATTCCACCGTATAGGTGGCCTATAATTTCTGTCCCCAGGACATTGGATGTGCATGAAAATTAACTCTAAAATACATTTAGTTATTAAGCAAAGTGTCATGAACATTAATCTATCTGCAAATTTGAAATATATAATATAAACAAAAGCGATTTATTCAGTGTAGTATTAATCCTCTTCTCCATTGACATCCATAAAAAAAAAAAAAGAAAAGGCCTATAGTCTCCTTTCCTACACAGCCGCAGCTTTAGCATTAACGTTAGCCATTACGCTTTTTGGCTAAAGGTTGCAGGCTTGTCTTCTATAGCTTTGTGTTGCTTCACTGGCTTTCATACTCTCCCATGGCCTCATGGGATATAAAGTTTCCATCAAATGCGCACTTCAGAATCTCAACGGAAGAAGTAGGTCTTCGTTGACTTTTGGCCTACTGTTTTTTTTTAATACTATGTATTCGGACATACTACTCTTTTGGTGTACTGTTTTTCACATACTATATAGTAGAAAAGTATTCAATTTCGGACACATGGTAAAAGTTCATAAAAATACAACTGAAACTAAACTAAACGTTGCACATTGGCTGAAATTTGTAATTACATGCTGTATACATGTAATTACAGCATGATAAAGCAACAAAATGGATGTTCCCTCTGGTCAACAAATATGTGGGTCAGAAACTACTACCTTCAATCTTAAACCTGTGCTGCATTAAATCTGTCACATAAAGTTATAAATTCGAATCTCCAACATATTGAAAGTGAGTAGATTTGGGTATCATCAAACTGTTGCAGAGTAAATCATAATAAATAGATAATCCTCCACACCGCAGGTGGCGCTGTGTCTGTGAGATCACTTGTGATCGGGTTCAAAGGTTGTTTCGTTTCAGCATCCTCGTGTTGTTAGTGCTGTGACGTTGTGAACTTCTACTACTGAGGATCGAATACACCAAGTAAGATCACACTTTCTGACTTGTGAAAATGAATTATTATTTATTTATTTTATGGAGAATTGTAATTTTATATTATTTTATATGCTAAAACGTCGTGCTTTATGTGTCGTGTGAGTGTTTGATGTTGTGTACGTATGTTTCTTTAAAATAGTCTGGCGAACAGACCGTGGGTAGTTGTCACGAGATATATGTCAAGATGCAATTCCACAATTTTTGTTTGTAGTAGTGGTTTAGTTTGTATATGGAAAACACTAAGTTAGTGTGCTGAATTATAATAATTGTTTAAAATATAAACGTTATTCTGCACCCTCAAATTCTAATAATAATCTTATTTTTTGCTGTAACGTTAGATGATGGGTAAACAACAGCTAAGTTACACCAATAATACTGCTCTTTTGTATTTATCCCACACAGTTTATTAATTGCATAATTTTTGCTGGACAAAACGATATTTTGATCATAGTTTGAACGTGTCCATGTACAAAAACACTTCTCATCAAGAGTGCAAAATAATAGACACTTGTGCAGTCTACACACACACACACCCACACCCAAACAGACTCTTAACTGAAATCCCCCTCAAAATCAAAAATATTAAATTGAAATATATAGATGTAATTTGACTAAAATATAGTGCATTTATTTCACTAAAAAAAAACAAAATGTTATGCTTAGTGTCTTCAGTCAGTTTTGAAGTCCAGGATCACAAGTGAGACCCCAAATTTAAGAATATCAGAGGGTTAAAGAATTGTCTTTTTTTCTGCAGTCATGTCGTACACTTGCATCAGCTGCCGTGTGCAGTTCTCTGATGGCGAGGTTCAGCGGGCGCATTATAAAACAGACTGGCACCGCTACAATCTGAAGAGAAAGGTTGCAGACATGCCTCCAGTCACCGCAGAAAACTTTGAGGAGAGAGTGCTGGCACAGCGGGCCGCCGCTGAGCAGCAGAGCCAGGGTGACGGATCGGCCTACTGCGCCACCTGCAACAAAAAGTTCTCCACTGACAACGCCTACACCAATCATATTCAGTCCAATAAGCACCAGCAGGCTGAGAGGAAAGCTCTGGCCGCCGCCCAGGAGACTGTCCAGCGAATGAACGAGAAGAATCTGGAGAAAGGGGCGGAGCTGGACAAAGATGCACAGAATGAAGCGCTTCAGAAAGCACTCATGGAGCAACAGAGACACACCCCCTCTAAAGCCACACCCACAGAGAAACGGGTCAGGCAGCGGCCCGATAAACCGCCTCGCCTGCAGTGGTTCGAACAGCAGGCCAAGAAGATCACAGAAGAGGAAGGTGAAGAAGAGGAGGAGGAGGAAGGTAAGATTGATAAAAAAACAGATATAGAAATTGCTGTCATTTATTATGTTTGTTTTCTTGCACAGTTGACATTTTAAAGACAGTTCATATTCACTAATATTACCGATTTAACTGCACTGACACTGTCAGATGAGAAGAAGAAAATGTAACTGAATTAAGCTGGATAATGACACTAACTTTGCAACATTAACACTGTTATTGAACAGAATTGAATCATCATTAAACTGACTTGAGCTGAATATTAAACTGAATTAAAATCACATTGAACAAAACTGAGCTGAATAGGGACTTGTTTTATGAAGAACTGCTTTATAGCTGAAAACGATTTTCATAATTGATGAACTTTGCAAAATTGACTGTTATCGAACTGAATTTAATCCATATTAATTTGACAACATTAACACTGAAATTGTCCTGTTTTGACCTGTGAAGCTGCTTTGAAACAATATGTATGATATAAAGCCCTATATAAATAAATGTGACTTGACTTGGCTTTGCTTTGAAACTGCTAGCTAGTTAAGAGTGTTTGTTTTTCTTTGAAGAATGGGAGGATGTTTATGAGAATATGGATGGAGGTGATGATGATGATGATGAGGATGAAGAGGAGATTGAGGAGGCCTCTACATCTGGGGCAGCTCTGGCCCCTGGTGCAGTCCCAGCGACAGACTGTCTGTTCTGTGGACATCATTCACGCACGCTCTCCCGAAACATGGCTCACATGACCAAAACACACAGCTTCTTCCTCCCAGATATTGAGTATCTGGTGGACATGAGAGGGCTTATTTTATACCTGGGTAAGCCAGAGAGAGAACCGTAGTTATGAACCGGCATGGAATTGTTTTTTGGTTTTTAGAAGTTGGTCTTTGAAAATGTTTCTGCCATTAATCTTTTGTGTTTCTCCGTGTATTTTTCTGTAGGAGAGAAGGTTGGTGTTGGTAAGGTGTGCCTATGGTGTAATGAAAAAGGCAAGTCATTCTACTCTACAGAAGCAGTTCAGGCACACATGACCGACAAGAGTCACTGCAAACTCCTCACAGACGGAGACGCAGCGCTTGAGTTCGCAGACTTCTACGACTTCAGGTACATGGGCATCTTTTAAAGGGTTAGTTCACCCAAAAATGAAAATTATGTCATTAATGACTCACCCTCATGTCGTTCCAAGCCCGTAAGACCTCCGTTCATCTTCGGAACACAGTTTAAGATATTTTAGATTTAGTCCGAGAGCTTTCTGTCCCTCCATTGAAAATGTATGTACGGTATACTGTCCTTGTCCAGAAAGGACATAAAGACATCATCAAAGTAGTCCATGTGACATCAGTGGGTTAGTTACAATGTTTAGAAGCATCGAAAATACATTTTGGTCCAAAAATAACAAAAACTACGACTTTATTAAACATTGTATTGTCTTCCGGTAACCAGTAACCAGAGAACACGTCAGCAGCGTCACTGCGGACTCGTGAATGCAGAACCGGAAGACAAAGTCGTAGTTTTTGTTATTTTTGGACCAAAATGTGTTTTCGATGCTTCAAAACATTCTAACTAACCCACTGATGTCATATGGACTACTTTGATGATGTCTGTAAAAGAAATATTGACTCTTTGAAGCTTTGACACTTTTCTCTGATTGTTCTGGTACAAGATTCTAAGGATCAGGAGTTTTGAAAACAGTGTCACCTTGTGGCAGGTCAAATTTATAGCAGCCGTAAACCAGAGCACGCAGCTCCGTTGTTTTAAAGGGTTAGTTCACCCAAAAATGAAAATTAAGTCATTAATTACTCACCCCCATGCTGTACCAACCCCGTAAGGCCTTCGTTCGTCTTCGGAACACAAATGAAGATATTTATGATTAAATCTGAGAGGTTTATGACTGCTACATAGGCTCCCTAAGGGAATGAATCCTGACGGCCCAGTCAATGAAGAAAATGTTTAAATATTCCATGTCACAACAGTGGCTCAACTATAAGTTTATCAAGCGACGAGAATACTTTTTGTGCGAAAAAACAAACAAAAATAACGACTTTATTCAACTATTCCTTTTCTTCCTTGTAGGCCTGAAACGAGACTTCAAGAGATTTCCACGACGCGCACGCGCGAGAACTGAACTGAAGTAGTTGAAGGAGATCGCAATTCTCGCGCATACGTCGTGGAAATCTCTTGAAGTCTCGTTTCAGGCCTACAAGGAAGAAAAGGAATAGTCGAATAAAGTCGTTATTTTTGTTTGTTTTTTCGCACAAAAAGTATTCTCGACTTTCTGGGCCGTCAAGTTTCATTCCCTTAGGGAGCCTATGTAGCAGTCATGAACCTCTCAGATTTAATCATAAATATCTTCATTTGTGTTCCGAAGACGAACGAAGGCCTTACGGGGTTGGTACAGCATGGGGGTGAGTAATTAATGACTTAATTTTCATTTTTGGGTGAACTAACCCTTTAAAGCCTGACAACGCTAAAAGCGTTAATTTTCTGATGGAATAATTCACATATTGAAGTGTAGCAATAAATAATAATAATACCAGACTTTTTTGAGGCAAGTAAATGGTGCTCTAATTGTTTTATGCGGTTTATATAGCAGAATATATGTTTGTCAAGTCCCCTTTATTTATGTAGCGCTTTTTCCAATACAGATTATTTTGTTTCAAAGCAGCTTTACAGTGATGGTGTGTTAGCACATGGATTAAAACATTCTGCCACGCAAAGTAAAGTATTCTGGTGAAAGTGGAGCTTTAATTTTTATTGATCATGTGTTTCTCTTAAAACGGGCACGGAGATTGATGAGAAATTGCGCTGCGGATAAATCAGCATGATCTAAAACTTGCGCGGTCATATTTTTCCTTAAAAAGCAGGCCGGTTATGCATTTTGGTAGCCTGACTGGAAAACGCAATAGCCCCGGGACGTCTATGGCGTTATATATGTGCCTCATTCCTGAGCGAGTAATTATAAGTTTTGAGCACAGATAACTATATTTTGCAAGCACATTGCATTATATTTTGAACAGAAATTAACAATCGCAAAAAAAAAAATCGTTTGAGCAAAGAAAAAACGATTCCGTGCTCAATAAATGTATTTGCTATAACGTGCAATAATAACCCTCTCACGCAGTTTACTCAGGTGCTCTCACAAACTTATTATCTGCGCTCTGTCAAGTCCCTCTCTCTCTCTCGCTCAACCTCTTAGTTCTGTGCGCGCTCAACTCTTCACACACACGCGCGCTCAACTCTTCACACACACACGCGCTCAACTCTTCACACACACACGCGCTCAACTCTGCACACACACGCTCGCTCAACTTGCATCAGCGTTACAAGTGTGCCACAAAATCAACCAATCGGAAAATTAAAGGTCAATTGTGATTGGCTGTTGGTCTCCAATCAAATCGCTAGTAGGATCATTCTACAGAAACGTCCACTTTTGGTATGGCAAGATGTCTTAAAATGTATTTCTTTTTCTAACATTTAAACTTACACCACATTATTAGATTACCCTTTGGCTTTATGAATACGCATAAATGACAGCTTAATGATTTTTTTATATTTTTTGTGCATTTATTTAAAGACCGCATGTACCGTTTTTTTGTCACTGGTGTTACCTTACTTCTTTGGCAATATTAAATGTTTTTATGAAATATTATTTAAATTTTCTTTCAGCACATGTAGTCAGTTACCAAAAAATAATAATAATGCAACAAATAAGGAGATTATGTTTTATTTATTTGAATCAGGTTTTTTAAAAGTGTGCTTGAATGAGGTTAGTTAGTTTGCGCAACCTTGTATTTGCTATAATAATGAAAATATTTGAAAACAAGTTAAAATCAAGTAATGATGCAATCCTTTAAATCTTAACTTTTGAGTGTAGCAGAATTAAAAGGATGTAAAATTATTATGTCAGATATGGCATTGTATTTAATGTGACAGAAAAAAAGACAGTAACACCAGTGACACAATGAATCACCAATGACATGCAAAAGACCAAAGATCATTATTCTTCAACTATAATTAAGTAGATGAGACTAAATTGTTACATTTGGCATATAATCTAAATGAATAGCTTTGAATAAAGTTTATCTATAAATGGGAGTCATTGGTGTTACTTGTGTTACCCATAAGAAAGGTGACACCAGTGGCAGTAACACCAGTGACAATTTTCATGAAAAATTCATTTTACAAAATGGCTGCTGCAAGGTATCAAACATATGTTGTCAATCATGGTATACTAACTAAACTAAGTAGTTTAATCCAATTGTATTCTCTTTTTTTTTTTACAATTACCTAACAATAAAGTAGGTCATACCAGTGACTTCAACTAAAAGCTTTATATGAAATCATGAGATAAATGAGAATATTTCTGATAACTGAAAAGAGACAGAGGATTTATTATGGGCTTTTCTTCATAGAAATTCAGGAAATTGGAAGAAGGAATTAAAGTGATGTCATCAGTGTGATTTTTATTTCAAAATAAGAGATTTTTGTTTAACGGTAACACCAGTGACACAACTCCAGGGGACCACTACTTTCATTATAAATTTGATAATATTTATTCTGCATTTCGTTTTTTTATGTCATTTACATAATATATTAGATAGTTAGGTATACATTATTCTATTTTAAATGGTGTAAAAAAAACTGTTATTGACCTCCAAATAAAGCATTTTCCCTCTGTACATGACTGTGGGGACGAGCACTTCTGTGGTGCTTGGAATTCTATATAGTTAATAAAAAATAAAATATTGCCACTTGATGGCTCAAGGTGGTGTAATTGTTCAAATAACATATTGTTTTATTTTAAAATGTAAATGAATTGTAATTCTAAAGTGTTTTTTTAAGTGTAATATTTCTGTAAAGGCTAGGGACAGAAAAATTGACATTTCCGTAGAATGACCCAGTAGAACCAAAGCCCGTCTAGAACCTCTGGGTAGAACTATCTACAGCATCCCGGAAGCTTACTGAAAAAAAAAAATCAAAAAAAATAACAGACTACAGCGAGACTAATGGATTAAAACTTGTTTTGGTAAGTATTTTTTATTATTATTAACTTAAAAGTGCCTTGTTAGTTTTGTGTATTATAATGCTGTTGTGTTGTTTAACTTACAATATTACAGTATATCTCCTATTGTGACTAAAGTTAGTTTGACTTATCCCTTTCAAGCATTCTAAACGCTAGCACAGGCGCAGACTCTCATGTTTGATGGTGGCTAGAGAAGACATCTATCCATAAAATACATTTTTCGTCGTCTTTGTGCTGCGTGGTGATTGGAGACCAACAGCCAATCACAATTGACCTTTAATTTTCCGATTGGTTGATTTTGTGGCACACTTGTAACGCTGATGCAAGTTGAGCGAGCGTGTGTGTGAGAAGAGTTGAGCGAGCGTGTGTGTGAAGAGTTGAGCGCGCGTGTGTGTCAAGACTTGAGCGCGCGTGTGTGTGCAGAGTTGAGCGCGTGTGTGTGTGAAGAGTTGAGCGCGTGTGTGTGTGAAGAGTTGAGCGCGCGTGTGTGTGAAGAGTTGAGCGCGCACAGAACTAAGAGGTTGAGCGAGAGAGAGAGAGAGACTTGACAGAGCGCAGATAATAAGTTTGTGAGAGCACCTGAGTAAACTGCGTGAGAGGGTTATTATTGCACGTTATAGCAAATACATTTATTGAGCACGGAACCGTTTTTTCTTTGCTCAAACGATTTTTTTTTTTGCGATTGTTAATTTCTGTTCAAAATATAATGCAATGTGTTTGCAAAATATAGTTATCTGTGCTCAAAACTTATAATTACTCGCTCAGGAATGAGGCACATATATAACGCCATAGACGTCTGGCTAGCGATTTTGTGAGCCCTGTAATACATTTTTAACATTTGAAGTTGTATAAATTTACTTTAGGTACAGTGTTATTTTAGTTTTTAATAAACAACCAATAGATAGAGCCATGTCCCTTCCCCCCTCTTTTTTGATAAAGAACATTGCAAAATAAAATATATTTAGCTAAAAAAATTAACTCAGTGTTATTGTATCAAGTATAAAATGAATAAAAAATGTTGTGGCTTTTTATATGTAAAAAAGAATTCTCTTGTGTTTAATAAATATTTTACATATGTAGATAGAAATAGTGTTCCCCACCATTGCTGAGTTTCTAGGTTTATTATTCAAATATTTTTATTGGGTTTTGTAAACACTTATAAAACATTTAACAAGTCCCCATACAGCAACCTCAACATCCATAATAATAAATGACAATGTAATAAAAATAAAAAAAAAAAAATAATAATAATAATAAAATAAATAAAAATAAATAAAATGAAGTTAAATAAACTGACCTGTTACAGAGCTTGTGAATCAATTATGTCCCAGTGTTTCCAGTAGGAAATTGTAAATTAAAATAATCCAGAAATGGCTGCCAGACCATATAAAATCTCTGGGTTGAACCCCTGATCGCGTATTTCAACTTCTCAAGTTTCAGGTGTGCCATTACATCTTCAACCCAGCGCCTGTGTGTGGTAGGGTTGCGGCGGTGAGGAAAATTTCCCACCGGTTAATCGACGTGTGACAACACCGGTAATCCCGGTGACACCGTGGGGGGCGGGGCGGGGCGGGGGGGTTAAATAGCTTTTACAGAGCTGCCAACTCTCACGCATCTCACGCCACACCCCCGATTTCTCACGCATGAAGTGTCAACCTGGTCGGTCAAATGCCTGGAAGATGAGTTTATCTATATATCTACATGTTGAGCCACTCGTGATCGACTAGTTATGCCGCAAAATAGTTAAAATCTCCTGGAATCTAGAGCGAGCGCGCACGCGAGACAGAGATTGTGCTTCAAACCGCGTAGCGCGCGAGGGAAAGCGAGCGAGAGACCTTGCGTGTGCAAGCACACCCGTCGGAAAAGTCTCACTCCAAGCTAAACTCAAAAGTTGGCAGCTCTGGCTTTTAAATGCGTGCGCGTTATACTTTCACTTTCGAAATAAGCTTTTCTGTAATTTGACTCGTTCTCATCTCCACACGTGCTAAATGGAATCCTGATGCTTGCTGATCTGTGACGTGACTGGCTCTTGGCACGCACTGCGCAGTTCAGTTTTTAATTATATTATATGCTCTCTTCTGAACTAAATAATTGATCATTATTATTTTTAATTAATTCAAATAAATATTTTAGCAAAAACGAATACTTTAAAAAAGTCAAGACATCGCGGTGTCACGGTGGGAAAGTGATGTCACCGGTGATGGGGCTTAAAACCGGTAACACCGTCAACACCGTCTATCGCGGCAAGCCTAGTGTGTGGGAGGCATATCTGACTTCCAGTTGCGCAAAATAAGACGTCTGGCCAATAGAGATGAAAACGCAATGACGTCTGATTGTGCACCGGATATTATCATCCCAGCAGGTGTCACACAAAATATTGCGATTTCAGGGGCAGGGCTTATCTCTCTGTCACAAGAGTTTCTAGGTTTAAGTACAAACTTCATCAGACCCATTAGAAGTAATAAAAAAGGAATATTGTATTTTTAATGTAAGCAATAATTCTTGTCCTTCTAAAATGACAGGAGCAGTTATCCTGATGCTAAAGATGGAGATGATGTGGAGATGAAGGATGGTGAACTGCCTGATGAAAAGACTGTAGAGATTGATGACGAGACGCTAGAGCTCACTTTGCCATCAGGTACTGATTGACCGCTGTATTTACAGCTATTGTAAGATTATTATAAGTGTTTATATTTTAGACCTGATGGGATGGTTTTCGTGGGAAATTGTGTACTTGCATCCCTCTCGTCATATCCGTAAAAAGAGGAAAGTTGCTCCGGCTACTTTGACTCGTGTATGGTGTGGTGTGGCATAGGATAGTTGTCACAACGAGCGAGAAAGGTTGACATGGAGCTCGCTAAATCTCGAACCTCTGGGGAATCACCCATTTAAAAAAAAACGCAGAACAGAGGACAGTCTGCTGGCTAAATGAGAACGCGATTGAGTAAAAAAGCTCCCGTTTTGAAGACGTACACCTAAGGCCGTGTGTCCACCAAAGCGGTTTTCCACGCGCCTGGCGTATGTTTTCAATTGTTTTCAATGGGAGCGCCGCGTTTTTAGAACGCCATGAGCGTGACGCTGAGCTGTTTTTTCACGCTGAAGCGCTGAGCGCCCGGCGTTTTTACTGGTCGCCGAGAGTTGAAAAATGTTCAACTTTGGGTAAAACGCAGCGCTCATCACTGTCACTTTTTACCCAGCCGTCCAATCACAGTGGAGGAGGGGCGGGACTAATACCACACTGACCAACTGTCACAACATTCTTTCTGTACAACGACATCAACCAGCAGAGCTAACCGAACAAAATGGATGAAAAATAAATTTTTAGTATGAAACAAATTACCTGCGAAATCAGTTACAAGTAAACTGTGCTGCGGATATTCTGTATCATAGCAACGAAACGTCTCAACGGAAAAAACGCTGCGCTGCCAAAACGCTCTCACGCGCCCACAGCTAGGCGTTTTCAGCTGGCTAAAAACGCTTTGGTGGACACACGACCTAATTGATTGCACATCAGGCTTTCACTCTTGAAAGTAAATTTCTCCCAGCGTGAACATTTAATTCTGAATCCTTTAAACTGCATATAGGACCAAACTGTTTTTGCTTTGTGTTACAGGTGCTAAGATTGGGCACCGCTCCCTAATGAGGTACTATAAGCAGAGGTTTGGTGTTCAGAGGGCACTGGTTCCTGCACATAACCAGAAGGCTGTTGGTCGAGTCCTTAAACAGTACAGAGCTCTTGGCTGGGCAGGAGACTTCGGTAAGTTGCATGTTACTGTGGAAAGTGTGCAAGCTAAATATTTTAGTGATGGTCCAGACGTAGAGTAATCCAACGTTTGGTTTTGTAAGATCATGTGGTTCTACCAGTCTTCAACTGGTAGTTAACTTATTTCTGCACCACTGAGTGTTTAAAACATGCCTTCTTTTACAGGTAAGGGCTTCATGAGCCAGCAGCAGAAGGACATGCAGTATGTACGAAGGATGAAGTCCAAGTGGATGCTGAAGATTGGCATGAGCAATAACACCACCAAACAGACCCATTTCAGACTTCAAGTCATGTTCTAAATCGGTAGACATTAGACTTAAGCATCAGTAGACATCAACTTTTCAGAGTTAATAACAGTAGTAGAGTCTAACATGAGAATCATCTGTGTATATTGATTCAGCTGAGATGTTAACTACTGCTAATATTAAATCAGAATGATTTGGAAATAAAACCAATGTCACAAATAAAGGTGGAACGTCATACAAACGTGATTGAGTATATAAGGAAACATTGTGCTTTAGATATCTGGAGATCCAAATCATGTGCTGCTCAAGCATCAATGTGGGATTGCTTTTTTTGCTTTTGGAGAGTATTCATAATGACCTTTATTGTTTATAATCTTACTGCTTGTAAAAGATTTAATAAAATATAAAAAGATACAAATATTATACGGACAACTTCTGTATTATAATTCTGTGTGAATTGTCAATCAAATTAGCAATATCTGTCTTGGGTGTTTAGGATTTCTTTCAGAAAATAAATAAAAATAAGTAGTGCCTGTTAAAACTTATATGAAATCATTGTTTTATAATATGGTATAAATAATGAAAAGGTATTATACAGGAACCAAACGCTTATTCTAGTACTTGAGGGCCATTACTCCTGGCCGATAGACCGCGCTGTTTCACCGTGTAATCCTGCTGCAAAAGCTCGAAGGTCACGAGGAACTTAATCACAACACTTGTACAGACCTTTAGTTGTAGGCAAAATGTTAGAAGATTCAGTACCTTTGTGATATGTGAAATCAGCTGAAACTCCCTTCACCTCGGATACAGTAGGTTTCCTACCCGATATGATCTGTAACACGATAGCGAGTGTTAATGAACTAAATGATCAAGGCACCAGCATATATCTAAATCAGGTGTGTTAAAACTAAACCATTTAATTTAACTCGTGCAGATATAAACCATGGGACTTTTGGGACATGCATTTCTTTGCAGTTTGGGTCAATAATAATTTGTCGTTATGAGCTTGTACTAAACTGTTGTATAAATATGCTATCATTCTGCATTGAGGTAAAAGAAATAATGAAATAAAAACAAATTTGTTAAACTTTCTCAAATCTATCTATCTATCTATCTGTCTATCTATCTATCTATCTATCTATCTGTCTCTCTCTCTCTATATATATATAATATAATGATATTATGAGACCGTATCATTATAGAATTTTCTGCAACATGTAAATGGATTCCCAGATTAAATTAATATTTTGTGTTTTAGAACATGATTATGTACTGTGATCACTGTAATAGATTTGTAGGTTCATTTCAACCATCATCTATTCGTTAACATCCCTGTGCAATAAGACTACAGTTAATATGTAGGCTATCTCATAATAATATCTGTCCATATAATAATGGCAAACTAGGGTAAAAACTTACAATATTTGCAGTTGTAAAATGTAAGTACTCTGCCATGCTCTGTCCACTATAGATATGGGGATCTTTCCGAGGTTCGCAAGACTTCCTCTGAAGTCCACGTTCATTTGGTCACAGTACAGCTCTCCTGTCACTGCAGTGGGCCGAGAGACCCCTGACAGAGCTCTGATAGTGTCCTCGAGCCAGCTGATTCAGCATCGCTGTGTGCACAGCAGAGGGTTGGGAGCGAGCCCAGCCAACCCCGGTGATGCTCCTCCACGGTTACCCTTCTCCGGGGTCACACAGAAAGACCTTGCCTTCTTTCGAACACTCCTGCCTGGAAGAACCATCACTGATCCAGACCTGCTGAAGTCCAGCAATATAGACTGGCTTAAGACAGTGCAAGGTGTTTTTCAAATTTTGCTTACTATTTGCATTTCCTAAAGAATAGATCAAAAGTTTTGGGGATGTTCTATCAATGTACATAAATGACTTCATCAGATTTTAGTTAAAAAAATATATTGATATATTATTGATTATACATCGGTATGTCAAAAATATATTGATATATCGTACAAACTCAATATGGTGCCTTTGCAGCCCTAATGTAGATTATTCAAAAACAATCTTAAGTAGTTTACTACTAATCATTAGTATTTAGAAGAAAAGAAAAAAACCCAATCATAATGTTTGAGGATTGTAATATTGGTAACTCTTTACAATAAGGTTCATTAGTTAACATTAGTTTACATTATTTAGCATGAACTAACAATGAACTGCACTTATACAGCATTTATTAATCTTTGTTAATTTCAACATTTACTAATACTTTATTAAAATCTTGTTAACATTAGTTAATGCACTGAGAACTAACACAAACAAATAATGAACGGCTGAATTTTTATTAACTGATGTTAACAGAGATTAACAAATACAGTAACAAATGCTCATGGTTAGTTAATACGTTAACTAATGAACCATATTGTTAAGTGTTACCATAATATTAAAGACTGGTAATATTTAAAAAAATTATTCATGTTTTTTTTTCTCGCAGGTAAAAGTGAAGTACTCCTGAGACCCAAAACGACAGAAGAGGTCTCTCAGATTCTTAGGTCAGATATTCATGATTACATTGAATTTTGTATTGTGTATTTGGTTCCAAGATTGTTTTCTTGAATCATCCTCTGTTTTCCCACAGGTACTGTAATGATCGGAATCTGGCAGTGTGTCCGCAGGGAGGGAACACAGGTCTGGTGGGAGGAAGTGTTCCTGTGTTTGATGAGATCATCCTCTCCACTTCTCTAATGAACCAAGTCATGATGTTTGACGCCATCTCAGGTGTGCATATACAGTATGTCTGCTTGCTAGATCACCTCGTTATCTATTATAACTTTACATGTATCATCTGTTATTAGGGAGAGTTAAAAATAAAAAAACAAATCAAAATCATTATACCTTAAAGGTGACCTATAATTCAAAATTGAATTTACCTTGGTATAGTCAAATAACAAGAGTTCAGTGCATTGACATGACATAGAGTGAATCTCAAACTGGACTGTTTTCGCGTTCTCATTTAATTCACGTTTATGAAAAACACCCCTGAAAAACGGTCGGTTCTCCACACAATACCGACTGTGACGCAATAGTCGGGATCATTAATATGTATGCCTCCACAAATTTGCATATGCCAGCCCATGTTCAATGACAGGCGAAACTGCGCAGCCGAAGCATAGCAGTTGCTCAGTGTTTGGATGTACACATGAACACAAAAGTATTTTTTAGTTCCTTCATCCGAGCCTCTGAAGAAACAATGGCTTACTTTTATTTTCTCTGGAAATTTCCAAACATTTCACCGACGACTGTTTCCTCAACTTGGGCCAATACAGAGCTGGCCTCGGATCAGCTACCAAGCAACACTTTCTGATGTGTAATTGTTCAAGTTCAGACAGGTAACCTTTCTCTCAAAATCGTTCAATACTGTTTATGCATCAGTAAGTCAAGCCAGTGACTAAAATATCAACTTCACATCGTTTCTTTTAGTAGGATGAAAAAAAAACGTATTTAAATTGTGAATAAATTATATACAGAAAGCGATCAAAGAACAATCTTTCCACAGCGCGAGTTTATCTGGACACTTGCCAAACTCGTTATGAATTCAATGACGCACGTTACACTGCACAGCGAAGCTCTTACTGTATTTACATGAACGTGTTTGCATTGGGGAAAGCATTAGAGAACAGAAACTGCATTGCAATGACAAGATCTTCATTCTCGCGACCAACAGACTGTCCTCTGCTTGCTCAATGCTCAGTCATCACAGCAACATTGTATGTGATGGGAATAGATCTAAATACTTTAAAAACATCTCACGATTCGTTAATTTCGATAGCTGTAATAGTAAAAACGTATATAATAGCTGTAGTAAAAGTATTCGAGAGAGTTTCACATGTAATACATAGCTATTTCATATGCAAGCATGTCAGCCAATCACAGCAGAGGCCGGTTCCACACAGCAGACACGCCCCTTCAAACAGAGCGTTCAAATCAGAGGATAAAATCTGGGTGGGAAAAATGCCTTTTATTTCTAAATTATGACTATTTTTGATCTAAAAAACATACTAACATTATAGGGGCAACCCAGGAAACATTATAAAATAATATAAAAAACCACTCTAGGGCACCTTTAATACATTTCTTAAAAAGAGATTAATTTGGCTTTCAGGTATCCTCACTTGTCAGGCAGGCTGCGTGTTAGAGAACCTGTCTCACTATCTCGAGGAAAAAGACTTCATCATGCCACTGGATCTGGGGGCAAAGGGAAGCTGCCATATAGGAGGGAATGTGTCCACTAATGCAGGAGGTCTCAGACTGCTGCGCTACGGGTCACTTAGAGGGACAGTTCTGGGCCTGGAAGTGGTGAGCACCTGCATCTTAACAAAAACGAACACGAACATGAGATGTTTTCCAACTCTGAATGTACAGTAGGTCTCAAACTTTTTGACTCTAATTGTCCACAACAATATTCCAAGGCTCCAGTTGATACTTGATAACGATTTTCAAACATAATTTTCATTCAAATTGTACATTCATAAAGTATAGTAAAATGGCCATGGAATTGTGAAATTATATAAAAAAATATATAATATATATATAAATCAGGCCATCTCATACAGTATATCCAGGTTCTTCAAAGAAAAAAAAAACAGATGTTGAAGGGGTGAATTACAATAAGAAGTATCTTGATTTTAGCTTGTTTTGCCTTTAAATAATCTAAAGTCATCTTTGATGCACCCTTGAAAGTCACTCTAATAGATGATGTTCCATTGATTAAATAGAACTGACACAACAAAGACAATGAAAGTGTCAAAAATATAAAAATATACGTCTGGCTCATATGATTATTCTAGAGACTGTTTGAGAAGAATACATTCTAACATTTGTGGAGTTAAAATTCAGGCTCTTTTTATAAGATATCCAAAAGTCCCTAAATGGCTTTAAGTTGTATTCTTGCCTATCCTTCATGTGTAGGTTTTGGCTGATGGCCGGGTTTTGAACTGCCTGGGCGCACTTCGCAAGGACAACACTGGTTATGACCTCAAGCAGCTTTTTATTGGCTCAGAAGGGACATTAGGGGTCATTACTGCTGTTTCCATCCTGTGTCCCCGCAAGCCTAAAGCTGTCAATGTAGCATTTTTAGGTAAAATCACACGTCAAATGTAAAGTACATTTTAAACTGGCTAAAGCTATTATGGGCCATTCACAACAAGGATGATAAATATAACTATAAAGTTTTAATAATCATTCTAATTCCATGAGAATAGGGACGTCCACACCACAACTATTACGATATTACAACACAGAATAGCTTGAGCATTTAGAGCAGTAGACGACATAACACGCAATTGTACATTGGTGTGGACTCTAATGTAGTTATTGTTTCAGTTATCTTTATAGTTATCATGCTTGGTGTAAACTGGCCTTTACTCTGTGGCTACATCAACTTATTGCAGTTCCTCATGTGTTTTGCAGGGTGCTCCAGCTTTCAGCAACTGCTGGAAACATTTCAGTGTTGTAGAGGGATGCTGGGAGAGATCCTGTCTGCTTTTGAGTTTTTAGATGCTTCCTGTATGAAACTTCTCGAGAAGCATCTGAAACTCACCAACCCCATCACTGGTAAACAGTAGTGGCATTACTGTTACAAGACAATTTAAAGGGATAGTTGACCAACAAGTCAAAATTCTGTCATTAATTACTTCCCCTCATACCCAAACCCGTAAGACTTCTGTTCATCTTCGGAACACAAATGAAGATCTTTTTGATAAAATCTGAGAGCTTTCTGTCCCTCCATTGACCGCTACGCAACTACCACTTTGACGTTTCAAAAAGTTCATAAAGAGATCATAAAACTTATCCATATGAATTGAGCGGTTTAGTCAAACATTTTCTGAAGAGACTCCATCACTTTATATGATGAACAGATTGAATTTAGACTTTTATTCACATTTAAACATTGATCAGTGAACATAAACCTGAAACCTGATGTGTAACACGAGCAGCGGCGGCGCAAGGGGGGGTCTTGGGGGGTCTCAAGACCCTCCCAAAAAATGCTTTGACCCCCCATTTGACCCCCCCCCCCCCCCCACCACCCCCCCCCCCCCCCCCCCCCCCCCCCCACCCCCTTCCTGATTAAAAAATATATATCCGGGATAAATATTTAAAAATGTTTATCTTCAAACTACGCAGAACAATAATAATTAATCATTTATTCGACATACAAAATATATAAACATAAGAATCACGTTCCCTCTAAGCTGAGCGCGTGCGCGGTCGTGCACTTCTGATGCCGCGGCCGCGCAGAAAAGAATAATATGCCACGCAGAGGACTGACGCGAAATGTGTGGGGAAATCCATTTGATTGTATGTGAGAAATAATTGCAGTGCTCAAACTGGTGAGTGCAGTTTACAGGTCTCATAGAAAGAGAACGATGTGAGCGCGTGTGATTGAGTGTGTGTGCGGACCAAATATCTCAATACGAGAGGCGACGAGAAACGCAAAGACATGTGAAATAAAATCATAATATCATGTTTTAAAGAAGAGTGGTTTGATTTAAAGTGGTGGAAATAACGGATGATGGACACAGAACGGTAACAATTACACACACCCGCGTGCAAACTCAAAATACATCATTAGTTTACATAGATTTAAATAGTTTCAGGCATGGTTAGATTAGGCTACTATAAAAGAGTTCACATATTCACTTTTCTTGAAAATATTTAGCTATTAGATCTAGCTATTTACAGTAAATGCTTCAGTTTTGTTTTCATATTATAATAATATAATATGAAAACAAATTGAAGCATTTAAACTGATATATTATATCACTTCAAATACTTCAATTCATTTTTTTATATTATATTAGGCCTATATTTTATTATATTATAAGCCTAAATAAAGAATCTCACAAGGGTATTGTTTAGGGCTCATTGCCATTAAAAAGTTTGAAACCCCCTGCTAAAGAAAATATAGGCTGAAATTCATAAGCTGACTGTACATTGACTGTACAAAAATACTTTGTGGTTTTCCCAAACCATCTCAGTGTAACAGCTTTATATTCTTTCATAATATATTATATTATTGTAAAGAATTGAACTGTCCTGCAGAAGATTTTGTAAATAATTTTTCATAGGATTTCTTAGTAAAGACTGAAACAGAGGACACCGAGGAATTGGAGGATGAGGAGGATACTATTTTGTAAATATGTTTTCTGTCATGGGTGTGGCTATGGCAATTAAAGTTCGAGCATATTGTTTGCAAACTGCAATTGATTAATTAATTAAAAACAAAGTAGTTGATGTGCTGTGTTGTTTTTGTTGTTAAGTAGCAGCAATATGCAGTTATTAGCCGTGTCCACTGTATTTTTTGTTGGTTTTCATGAGACCCCCCTTGAAATAACCAGGACCCCCCATTACCCCCCCAATCAAAATTGTCTGGAGCCGCCACTGAACACGAGAATGAACCTCATTGGTTCTCCCACGTCGAGCGAACACGCTTGAGCTTCCGTTACTGATGTGTGAGTTGATGAATGTTTGAATGTGAATAAAAGCCTAAATTCAATCTGTTCATCATATAAAGCGATTGTGTCTGTTCAGAATATTTGGACTAAACTGCTCAGTTCATATTGATTAGTTTTAGGATCTCTTTATGAACTTTTCGAGGCGTCAAAGTGGTAGGTGTGTAGCTGTCGTCAGAGGGACAGAAAGCTCTCAGATTTCATCAAAAAGATCTTTATTTGTGTTCCGAGGAAAGAACGAAAGTCTTACAGTTTTAAAACAACATGTAAACGATGACAGAATTTTCATTTTTGGGTGAACTGTCCCTTAAAAGCTACATTTAAACATGCATTTAGAGCAAATAGAATGGATTGTCAGGTGGACTTTAAAATTATGAATGAAGATTTTTCATTTGGTTTTATTGGACTTTTATTGGAATGTTTTAAAGGGTTAGTTCACCCAAAAATGAAAATTAAGTCATTAATTACTCACCCCCATGCTGTACCAACCCCGTAAGGCCTTCGTTCATCTTCGGAACACAAATGAAGATATTTATGATTAAATCTGAGAGGTGCATGACTGCTACATAGGCTCCCTAAGGGAATGAAACTTGACGGCCCAGAAAGTCAATGAAGAAAATGTTTAAATATTCCATGTCGCAACAGTGGCTCAACTATAAGTTTATCAAGCGACGAGAATACTTTTTGTGCGAAAAAACAAACAAAAATAACGACTTTATATGACTATTCCTTTTCTTCCTTGTAGGCCTGAAACGAGACTTCAAGAGATTTCCACGACGCGCACGCGCGAGAACTTAACTGAAGTAGTTGAAGGAGATCGCAATTCTCGCGCATGCGTCGTGGAAATCTCTTGAAGTCTCGTTTCAGGCCTACAAGGAAGAAAAGGAATAGTCGAATAAAGTCGTTTTTTTTGTTTGTTTTTTTTCGCACAAAAAGTATTCTCGTCGCTTGATAAACTTATAGTTGAGCCACTGTTGCGACATGGAATATTTAAACATTTTCTTTAACGACTTTCTGGGCCGTCAAGTTTCATTCCCTTAGGGAGCCTATGTAGCAGTCATAAACCTCTCAGATTTAATCATAAATATCTTCATTTGTGTTCCGAAGACGAACGAAGGCCTTACGGGGTTGGTACAGCATGGGGGTGAGTAATTAATGACTTAATTTTCATTTTTGGGTGAACTAACCATTTAAAGTAGAATGATTGTGTTGCAGAAAGTCCCTTTTACATTGTCATCGAGACCGCTGGATCCAACGCAACCCATGATGAAGAAAAACTACACAACTTCCTTGAGGAGGTCATGACATCATCTCTGGTGACTGATGGGACAGTTGCGACAGAGGCAACAAAAATCAAGGCACTCACTTGTGTAGTGGATCGATTGGCAAAATTCAACATTTTTCTGTGACGATTGTTCTGTCTAGCGCTAAAGGTCTTGTGTTATATACAGGCATTGTGGTCTTTGAGGGAGAGAGTCACAGAAGCTCTGACACACGAGGGCTACACTTACAAATACGACATCTCCCTCCCTGTGGAAAAGATCTACGATTTAGTTCAAGATATGCGGGGGCACCTTGGAGACATGGCCAAGAATGTTGTCGGTTATGGACATGTTGGTATGGTTACCTTTTTTTTTCTTACAATAATTGCTGGACTGTGTCTAAAGCTGGAATAGACTACTTGACTTTTTACTATGATTTGCAAAAGTCAGAGCAAGTCTGCAGTCACAGAAAATTCTGTAATGAAAATCGTGCGCAGACTCTGATTTCCATCTAGTCATCTAACATGTTTGATATTTTAAGCTGATTTTCTAACATTTGTCATATTTATTTTGATCAAGCCTAGGTGAGCATAAGAGACTTCTTTCAAAAACATAAAACAATTCTACAATAGTGTACTTATGTGCACAAAGCCTTAAACAGTGGGTTCAGACCCCTCAAACCCTGACCATAATTCTTATCTTGGTTTTCAGTATTTCTTTTTTTTTTGTTTTGTTTCAGGTGATGGAAATCTTCATCTGAACATCACGTCCCCCTCTAAAGACCCCGCTCTACTGGCTGCCATTGAGCCGTATGTGTACGAGTGGACATCCAAATGGAAAGGCAGCATCAGTGCCGAGCATGGCTTGGGTCTGAAAAAGAGAAACTATATTTACTACAGTAAATCCTCAGAGACAGTCGCCCTCATGGGCAGCATTAAAGCCTTGCTGGATCCTAAAGGCATTCTCAACCCTTACAAAATGCTGCCAGACAACATACACTGATAGTTTGATGGTATTCATGATTTCTATGAAAAATTACTGTTTGTATTTTACCACGGTGTTATTGTAAAACTATTTTATGTTGATTGGACCATAATAGATTAAAATCAAAGTATTTATTTTGCTCAGTGTTGTGTTTTAGAAGTGATGCTTTAAAACTACTCTGTAACTTTTGGCCCTCTAGAGGTTGAAGCATAAAACTACAAGTTACTTGCGGAGGAACATTGTTTTGGTCGCGAGTAGTGCTTCGACTCTGCTATTATGTGCGCATGAATCTGTACACTCAGGCACACCTCACCGCTGTGCCCATGCTGCCCATGATGATGACAGGTGATCGCCTAATCAACGCGAAGACGGATATCTGAAAAAAATCCATTGATCAGGTAGAGATTCCTTAAATGCTGTTATTGTTTTGACGCTGATATCGTTTGTTTTAAAATAACGTTACAAAAGTTGAGCAATGCTGTCAATAAACACATAATTGTTATGCATCAACTACTGAGCCACATGACCATCTACAAAAATGCAGCTGGAGACAAGAATGAAATCAGCACTTAAAGGGTTAGTTCACCCAAAAATGAAAATTAAGTCATTTATTACTCACCCCCATGCTGTACCAACCCCGTAAGACCTTCGTTCGTCTTCGGAACACAAATGAAGCTATTTATGATTAAATCTGAGAGGTGCATGACTGCTACATAGGCTCCCTAAGGGAATGACACTTTACGGCCCAGAAAGTCAATGAAGAAAATGTTTAAATATTCCATGTCGCAACAGTGGCTCAACTATAAGTTTATCAAGCGACGAGAATACTTTTTGTGCGAAAAAAAACAAACAAAAAAAACGACTTTATTCGACTATTCCTTTTCTTCCTTGTAGGCCTGAAACGAGACTTCAAGAGATTTCCACGACGCGCACGCGCGAGAACTTAACTGAAGTAGTTGAAGGAGATCGCAATTCTCGCGCATGCGTCGTGGAAATCTCTTGAAGTCTCGTTTCAGGCCTACAAGGAAGAAAAGGAATAGTCGAATAAAGTCGTTTTTTTTGTTTGTTTTTTTTCGCACAAAAAGTATTCTCGTCGCTTGATAAACTTATAGTTGAGCCACTGTTGCGACATGGAATATTTAAACATTTTCTTCATTGACTTTCTGGGACGTCAGGATTCATTCCCTTAGGGAGCCTATGTAGGAGTGATCCAGCTGTCACATTTAATAAAAAATATCCTCATTTGTGTTCCGAAGACGAACGAAGGTCTTACGGGGTTGGTACAGCATGGGGGTGAGTAATTAATGACTTAATTTTCATTTTTGGGTGAACTAACCCTTTAATTCTTCAAATGAAAGCCCAGCATGAGATTTTATTTTATATCATGTAAATACATCAGATTTTGTCTAATGTTCCTCACCAAAAAAAAAAAAACAATGGCTGATGCCTCTTTACTGGCATAAAAACAGCAATTTTCCCCATCAAATACAAATAAATTCATTAATCATCTGTCCGTTGTGCTAAATGGAAAACAAATGTAGGTAACACTTTATTTTAAGGTGGCAGTAACACGTTACGACATGTACTTATAATAATAACAACAACAGTAAATTATGCATAATTACAAGTAACTAACCCTAAACGTAACACTATAGAAAGTAGACGTAATTTATTAATATTACTCGGTACTTATTTGAGTAAGTACAATGTAACTATGTCACCTTAGAATAAAGTGCAACCCAAATTTAATTCCTTTCCAGTTCAACAGGAAAACTGTATTTCTGGAAGAAAGCAATGGAACTACATCTTAGCTTATTTCAGAGGCAATTTTTTTAAAGACAGCTACTAAAGATCTTGCATCTGTGGCAGAGTTGGCATGCGCGTTCTCCTTAGCTTCAGCCCGTTTACTACCAGCTATAAAAGCACTAGTTGTCCAACAGAGGCTCCAGACCTCCTGTAAACATGGCCACAGATAAGCAGGTCATTTCCCAGCAGAGTCAGACAATGGCAAACCTTTACTAATGCTTCATTTAGCTTTAGATCATCTCCCTCTACAGGAAATCTCAAGACAGATGCATGATAATGTGCAACACGATTCCCGAAATGTACGCTTAAAAAGAAAGCGTTATTACAACATGGACAACCTTTTGTTAAGCACAAGGACATGACAAAGAAAAACCATTCCACTGTTGTAACCAATGAAAAGAGCAGTTTTTTTTATTCATAACTGTGTCTTGCATTTTATATTCCAGTAACATCATACATATGGGTTCTTCATTATAACATATTCACAGTTCAAAATGCAACAATTCCTGTAGCCTAGTTCCTAACATCATTCCCCTGTAGAACACAAACATGTAAACGTTCAGCCATTTATGGGAGAGCAAAAGTGACCAGTGTTGAGCGCTACACAGCCGTGTCATGACGGCATCTTTAAATTCCTAAAAAAACGTCACTCAACTCAATCTAATCCATAAGCAACGTACACAAACCTTTTCGACTTGGGATGTAACGATAGTTTTGTCCTTGTTAAACCTCATAAATCCTATATTAGAGTGACCCACACTTTTAAATAGTTTTAAAAGTCTCGGTTTATGGTGTATGTTGAAAACTGATAAAAAAGTGTCAAAAAGCGTGAGGATAAACAAATTCACAAAACCAGAGTCCGTTTATGACTGAATAGCTCTGTTAGTGTGTTGACACGTCAGCTTGAACACTCGCAAGTAGGGTTTTGTACACAACATTAGCAAATAATTCAGGCTTACTGGACAGCGGCTGATTGTCAGTTAAAAAACATCAAGTATGCATGCCGGTGAGGGCAAAGAGAAAGACAAACAGCTGCAAAAAAAAGCACTATGATGTGCTACAATGGCTTTTTGTCAGGCAGGCATAGAGGCAACAGGTCAGAAAGGCCTTGTCAAAGGAAGCCCTCATGGGATGCTATGAGCATAACCAGACTGGGAATTAAAGGGATAGTTCTTAATTTCTTAATTCTGTCAACATTTACCCACCCCTTTGTCTTTACAAACCGATACAGCTGTTTTAATGTCACTTTCGGGGATTTCGACAGTTCCTGGTCAAGTAATTTGGGTTACTCGACAGATGTTTAATTTTTAGATGAACTATACCTTTAACCAAGTCTGATGACTAAACAAGCCTAATTAAAGACAGTTTGTAGTTCTCTACTGTACATAGTGGCATTTTGTATCCAAAGAGCTTTATAACACAAGTCAACTGTAGCAAATTCAAAAACTGACTGAGTTTTGCCTAACTTATCTACAAGAATTATTGGGACCTTTTAAAAGCTCAAAAACCATCAGATTTCTAAAAGCAAGTGACATTACAGCTATAAAGTTCTTCTGGTAGTAATAAGAATCATGCACACACATACACACACACACTATGGGTACGGATTGCATTTCTGCGGGTGAATCTGTCCTCTTCGTTGTTCCGAAAAGTACAAATCTTAAAAGTTTGCCAATGGTTAAATAGACATTGTGATTGTGTAAAAAAAAAAAAAAAAAAATCCATGATAGAGGGTTCAATTCAAGTCCTGTTAGAGACCGTGCCTATATTTTGACTGTGCATCTCTTCATGTTGCTTCTTGAGAGTCCCACCAGGTTCAGTGGGGAAAACCGATCCATAAAAGAGCAGAATTCTCTATAAAACGTTTTTAGGCCAATGGACAGGAAGAACAAAGCGAATAAACAGAATGTTAGGATTGGGACAGATGCCAGCGCTCGAATCCAATGGTCTGGATACACGCGGTGTCTGTATAATGAGCGGTCAGTAGTTCTTCTCAGCAGTCGATTTTGCCCTTCTCCAGTGAGCTGTGGATTTTATCCAGAGTCTTTTTAATGCGCAGGGCAGTGAGTCGAGCCGATGGGTTCTGGTACCAGCACTCTTTCATCAGCTTCACCAGAGCAGACAGGGTCTGTGATCACACACAAACACTTGTTTTCAGAACAAGAACAGCATAATCAGACATTTAGTTCCTTTATGAATATGTTTTTCTACTGATTATTTTGAGTCTAAAGATAGTCTGCTATAGAGTGCTGCAGAGAAAACGTACTTTTGTAGGTCAACCCAGAGGTTAGAGTCACCCTGATTCCCTCGACAAAAAGCCAATATGCCTTTCAAACTGGCTTAAAGATTATTACAGAAAATAAGCTCTGTGACTAACAAAAGTTTATGATGATTACAAGCTAAAGTTATAAGGCTATAAACGAACTACAACACGGTTGCATGGCTTCAACATCACCACCACTAAACTTTCGACAACTCTTTCAGTCTTTATTTAAAATCTGTAAGCTGGAAAGTTTGAATAGTTTGCAATGAGGCTGTAAAAGCAGACTAGTGAGCAGTAGTGTTGTCACGGTACCAAAATATCAGTATTCGGTACCAATACCAGTGAAAATCCACAGTTCTCTGTACCAATTTCAGTACCAAAGCTTAATTTAGATTAAATTTACACATATTAAAGTGTATATCATGGTTACAAAGATGGAAACTGTAGTATTAAAAACAATTTAAGATTCTATTTGTTAGATAACATTAGATAAAATTACCTAACAATAAACAACAGTTATATACTGTAGCAATTATTCTCCATGGGGTTAAGTTAAAAATGTACTAATATATTTTTAAAATCAAAAGTTTTATCTGTTAACATTATTTAATGCACAATGAATGAAGTGAACAAACACGAACAATCAAGTGTTTGTATTAAATAACATTCACAAACATTAATTAATGTTGTAAAAATATATTGTTCACTCAATGTGTTGATGTTGCATTAAGTAATATTAATGAATGGTTTCTTATTGTAGTGTTACCAAACTATACAGGAGATAAAACATGTTTTATTTGACTTAACTGTACTTTTATTTAATCCAAAAATGTCACTCTTGCCTGTCTTCAAAGCTTGAGAACCCTGTAGCTGATTTCTAATGCAAGGGCTAGAAATCAGTTAATTCTGATACTTCCTCGTCATCATGGAGAGCGCATCGCACCGCTTTCTCCTTTCCACAAGGGCTTGCTCTTCCGTGTCTCCGCTATGCAACCATGAACAGCGGCGAGCCTGGAAAGACGAGCTCGCACGTCTCTTCTATTATGAGCGCGCTTGCCGCGCGCCTACTTTTTGAAATTTGCACGCGCAAAAAAACGCGCTATATAAACGTGTGAACGACCCTTTATGGCAACGTGACATTAGCCTAATTCAAAATATTTCCATATGTGGCTCTTTCCTCCTTTCTTGTCGACAAGTGGATTCAGAGCCACCGCATTAGCAGCGCCGGTCGCCGTGTCTCAGAGTGTTTTTATGAAGAGTACGCACCTCTGCATCTTTCCGGCAGCGCATCAAGAACCGGATTAACCCGGTACTCGGTACCTAGAAAAGCTGGGACCGTAACCGTTTAATTTTTTTAGTACCGACTTGGTACCGAAGTACCGAGTTTTTTGACAACACTAGTGAGCAGATTAGTTTTCATCGAAGGCGTGATGATGTGTAATGTCCCTCACAACCTCTGTAGGCCAATTTAGCCACTTGTTAGCAAGCCTTTTTCAAGACACATTTCAACTGGAAGTGAAAAAATATTAACTCATCTCTGGGTTTAAGTACTCTATATGAGTGGACTATTAACACATCCACTGGACAGGTTTACAGGGACACAGATATGTCTCCTCAGTACTTACAGGATCTGAAAACCAGCGGTTGGGAATGAACGGCCTTTGCTGCTCAACACAAACCACTTTCCTCATGTCGTCAAAGCTGGGGTCGTTAGGCACCAGGTCATAGAATGGTGGCTTGTATTCCTCTACGATTCCTACAGGATAACAGTAGATGAAACAGTCAGTGAGCATTCATTTGGACAACTGTCTGAACAGATATAGGCAATAACTGTATTGCCCTTAAATATGGACAAAATATATTGAGATATTTCTAAATGTCCAGTGAGCTGACCGTTACTGATGGTTCTGCGAGCGATCTCCCACAGCACCAAACCAAAGGCCCAGATGTCCACCCTCTTATAGGCATCAAAACAGTCTGTCTGAATGGTCTCATCTAGAACCTCCGGTGCCATGTAGCGCTTGGTTCCTACTTTAGGATTATTTCCCACATCCAGCTGATTATCAGACTGTGTGTGTGTTACTGCCAGACCTATAGAAAGATACAAGGAAGGGAATGAACAGAAGACCAAGGAGAGAAGTACATTTGTAAACCCCAGTGTGTCTATATGTAAAACTACTTCTATTATAGCCTGGTTAAAACCAGACCATTCTCAGTTGTAACTGAGTTATGGTCTGGCAAAGCGTCATAGACAAATCATTTCCAGAGGGGCGTCACCAACGGACGTCGCGGATAGACCTAAAACCAATCAGAGCGATGAAGGAGATGACGTATGCAGAACGGCGGAGAAACATCTCTGAGTGTTGTTCTTTGCTCGGTTTTTAACAAAAAGGAAACGTTCAAATCGCTTAAAACAGACGCGATAGCTGATTCGAACGAGTGATGTTCGACGGCGGCATCCATCTTTGTAATGTAGGCTACAAAATCTGCTTCAAAATCCCAGCGCTGTCGTCATCGTGTAAAGCCCGCCCCAAACGTTTCTGATTGGTGCCTCGATTTCGACGGATTGGAAATGGGCTTGAATGAGCTCTATGCCAGACTAACTTTCAGAGCAAATCTAAATTTGCCGGAAGGTGTCTGGGTGTTCCCAGGCTACTTCTATTATACACTACAGTTCAAAAGTTTGTTCAGTAAAAAAAAAAAAACTTTTTTAAAAAGATTTTAGTTCCACAAGGATGCATTAAATTGATGAAAAGTGACAGTAAAGACTTTTACTTTGTTACGAAAGATTTCTATTTTAAATAAATGTTCTTTTGTAAGAGTTCATTTATAATATTTCACAATATTTCTGTTGTATTTTTGATCAAATACATACAAACCATAAGAGACTTATTATCGACCCCGAACAAAAAGCATTTGATTGGATTAATTTCATAAATTTCATAATCTTACACGCACGGACGAGTAATACAAGTACACAATTTCCAGCAACATCGGTTAAAATATATATTATGTGTTCAGGGTCCAAAAAAAAACAAAACAAAAGCACAGCAGATATTACCCAAGTCAGCGATGCAGCATTGCAGATCTTTCTTCACCAGGATGTTCTTGCTCTTCAGGTCTCTGTGAGCTATGGCCGGTTTGCCTTCAGTGCCAAAGATCTCCGTGTGCAGGTGCACCAGCCCGCTGGCTACCGACGCTGCCATGTGCAGTCCATCTGCCATCTCCACGGCAACACGCTGCAGGTAGTCATAGAGAGAGCCATTCTCGTGATAGTGTGTGATGAGCCACAGCTGAGTGCTAGAGTTTCGGGAGGTCATGTCAGAAGCCATGAATCCTGCAAAGAAAAGAGTTTAAAATAACATTAGCCACAATGCTTTGAAAAGATGCTATTCTCTCTTTGTGAGTCAGAAAAAAATATGTCTGACTCACCTAATATATTATCATGTCGTAGTAGAACAGTGTTGTATATTTCGGTCTCTCTAAACCATGACTTCTCATCTCTGGAGGAGAAGATCTTCACGGCTACATTCTCTCCTTGCCACTGACCTCTCCACACCTCACCATACCGTCCCTTACCTGAGAACATAAAACACAAAGAAATCATATCACATACATCACTGTCCCCAATTTAGGGCACATTTGTCTAGACAGAGATTACATAATTGTCTAATCTATACAAAGGCCCCCAAAATCCAATGGCCCTTACCAACACATTCTACCAGGCTGATCTGCCGTGCAACGGTCCTCTGCACCAGGAAGGGCAGTCCTGAACCACTGCCTGATGTGCAAGAATGATCCATCAGGTCCTAGAAAACAACAAGACCGATGAGTCAATATTTAACCTTTAAAAGAATGAATACAGAACAACTTTAGCTAAACCACTGCAACATGCGCAACTATTCAAACGTTCGGGGTCAGTACAATTTTTTTGTTTTTGAACGAAAGTAATACTTTTATTTAACTCTGCTCCATTAAATTGATCAAAAGTGACAGTGTAGACTTTTCCATTGTTACAAAAAAATTTACATTTCAAATAAACGCTGTTATTCTGAACTTTCTATTAATCAAAGACAAAACAACTAAATAGTTTTTAGCATTGCTAATAAGAAATGCTTCTTGAGCATCAAATCAGCATATTAGAACGATCGTTTGATCGGCTATGTTTCCATCCACCTATTTTTATGGGTATTTTGCGAAAAACGGTGGATGGAAATGCCAAGATGCACATAAATTTAAAAAAATGCAAATAAAAAACATATGCGCTCATTTGAGTCAGAACATGCGCATAAACTACAATGGAAACACATTTACCAAAATAATTTCCTTGATGCGCATCAAAAAAAATCATGTGACTTTGCATGATAGGACGGTAGCCTATAACTGATCTAACCAGCAAGCCGATTTTGTACAGCATCTGAAATGCTGTTTTGGTTGTTCTGTAATGCCTGAGCAAAGGATCGTCAAAAGTGGTTCGGTATAATTCCCTCCTAGAACTCTCTTACACGACTGCATTCCCAAAAAAACAGCATCTGCCTCCGAAAGCAAGATAACATATTTACTGCTTTTCGTCTGTGAGCTTGAATTATTATATACAGTGGCTTCTCTTACATTTCTTAGTGATATTTAACGCCAGTTTATCAGGAAGTGATGAATTTGTTCTCTTCGACTCACTGGATGGAAACAGTCCTTTATTCGCGAATGTTTTATGCGATATTCCAATTTTGCGCACAAGTTAAATTTGCAACTTTGGATGGAAACATAGCTAATGAAGACTGGAGTAATGATGCTAAAAATTCAGCCTGGCCATCGCATGAATAAATTATATTAAAATAGAAAATAGTTTAAATTGTAATAATATTTCACAATATTGCTGTTTTATTCAAATAAATGCAGCCTTGGAGAGGACAAGAGACTCAAAAACATTTAAAAAAATCCCAAACTTTTGAATGAGTGAACATCAAGGGATTCATGAGTGAAGTTTTCCATTACAATTGTTCACTAACCAAATAAAAGAAATGTAACATCTTACAAACAGGACCTGATATTTGTAAAGTACAATATATATTTCAGAAACAGTTGTAGTGGATAATGTTAAAGTACCGCAAGTGTGCTATCTCCAACGTTAGATGCAATAAGACCGTCGATTGCCCCCTGCTCAGTGTCAAACTCATGCAGTCTCTCCAGACGCCCATGATGGAGTCTACGGCACACCAGCAAAGCCAGCACAGACAGCAAACCCAGAACCACAAACGGCCCCAACACAAAGAGAACCAACATCTCCACACGGTAATGCACAGCCTTTTCTGATTCCGGACCTTTTCAGAAACACATACAAATGGATTTACCATACATTTACAATTTAACATCTATTAAATTAAAAATAATTAATCTTTGAGACCAATTATTATTTATTAGTTGCTAACCTATAATTAAATAACTATAACTAAACTATAAAAATAATAATAAATCAAAACTAACAAATAATTGTATTTCTTATTTAATTTGATGGTCAGTGAAATTGTTCGCAGGGCAGGTAGCCTACATATCTGAACTTTAGCCAGTAAAGTCCTTACTCTTGATCCCTGTTTTCAAAACAGTACCACAGCAAAACTGGTATTCAAATCTCCTACAGGTTGCAGATTACAAATCTTGTTTCTCAAGAATTTGAATGAATTGACTCACTTGTCAGCAGTAGTTGTAGAAGGGTCTCTTTCGAGACGTTGGCGTTGCACATGTGTTGGGAGCAGCATTCTACGATGCGACTAGCAGAGGGATTTGCAGAGCAGGTCATGCTCTTGCTCTCTGGCCCAATCAGGCAGCCACGTTTGAACGTCGTCACATCGTTGATAATGATAACAGAGGTGTAACACTGGTCTCCGGTACACTGCTGCTCATTACAGTCACTGCCGACACACATGCAGTCAATGGAGACATCTGGAGAGAGACAGAAAACAGAGAGTGAAGTAGTTAAATCAAATGAAGGAAAAAGGGACCCAGTCTGTAGCCAGTTATCCCCAGCTGCAAAAACTCTGGGAACAATGAAATTAATTAAGGAAGAGCAGCATGACGCCAGTCCTCACAGACGAGACTCTCTCTGTCTGATAACTGAGACTGTTTTCTTCCCTTTTCCCTGCCTTCATTTCCTGTGACACTGAACTGTCGACTTTACAAATTGACTACACAGGATAAAGGCCAGAGAGCATCAGTGACACAGATCAATTAACCCAGCATTCATGTTTTATGCCCTTCGTGAGACACGCTAATAGAGCCGAGAGGAGAGGACACTGACACCTAATGAAAGTACTACTACTAGGTAGTACACCATCCCTACAGTGCTGTGGCTAAAAGTTTCACTATGAATGAATTCAATTCACTATGAATTATTGGTGGTCAATGCACATTTGTGCACATGAATGGCAAAAGATGGTTGACATTACCAGCTCCATTCATTAAAGGGAAAGTTTACTCAAAATAAAAATTCCGTCATCATTTACTCTCCCTCATCTGGCTCAAAACCTGTATGACTTTATTCTTCTGCAGAACACAATTTTTTGTGGTAACGAAACATTTAGACATTTCTCAAAAATGTTTGTTCCACAGAAGCAGCAAAGTCATACAAGTTTTTGAATGACATTAGGGTGAGTGAATGACAGATTTTTCATTTTTAAAGTAATTTGCAGGTTTCTAGTCTGCTTCTTTAGACTAGAGAACCAACTAGTTGTCAGTTTGTACCAAAAACTGTTCACTAAAACCACGAAATACTAACTAGTAAATATATAGTTCTAAGTAGTACATTTTTGAAAAATAAAGATAAGAGTTTAGCTTCAGACATTTAGCAGCACTTAATATAATGACATAACAAACAAGTTTGAGGTCCGTGCGATTTTAACGCTTATTCCTGCGGTGACAAAGCTGAATTTTCAGAAGCCAATTTCTTATCACATTTGAAAACGGTTGTGCTGCTTCATATATTTGTGGAAAGTTCAATAGACCAGCATTTATTTGAAATGGAGATCTTTTGTAACATTAAATGTAGGCCTAATCCGTATGAAAAGTGCATTTCTCTCTGGCGCGTTCACTGCGAAGATCGCGAGTCAGCATCGCCAATTTCATCTTTCCAGCCAAGTGAGCCGACACTGACAGAAAACACTTGTTTATTAATAAAAAATTAAAATGTCTCCTTGCTATTTTGACATAAGCCTATTCATAATCCTTACTTTTGCTGGTTCTTTTTGACAGCTTTTAGGTTATTGCCAGCGCCACCCTTAGCCTACATGTTATGAACGGGTCAGCACCGAAAACATGGAGATTTTTTTTAGAATAATCGCACAACCTATTTGATATTCTATAATTAAATACTCAGTTACTCATCCCAACCAACTAAAATGTTTACTTGTAAGCGTCTTTTTACATGTTAGTTTTTCCCGTGAGCGGGAATTGAAAACCCGGAGTGGACCATGAGCGAAGTGATTACAGAATGCTTAGAGTGGAGAGAGGAACGTGCTATCTGTCCACTCCAGGCTTTGATCACATCCCCCTCAGGCCTCAGCAGGGTGAATACACCTCGTCTTTCCTTAATTTAAGACCTATTCAAACTAAAATTAAGACATTTATTACACTATTTGAGAAATGAAAGCCTATTTACGGCCTTAAAATTATGAAAAGTGAATTTAAGACTTTAAGGACAGACAGGAACCCTGCAATTAACGGAAATCCGTCGTAGCGACGGAGAACTTTAATCCCTGCAAATGTCTTTACTGACACTTCGGATACATTTTCAGTCATGTATCCTTGCTGAGGAAAAAAAAAACAACACAAACAATCTTGTCCCAACATTTTGAATGGAGATGTACATAAACATCTCTGTATGTTCAGGTTTGAGAGTTGGCAATTAAAGTCCCCCTGTAATCAATCATCGTATCCCTTAAAACAGGTGTGCCCAACCCTGCTCCTGGCAATCGACTGTCCTGCACAGTTTATCTCTAACCCTGATCAAACACACCTGCCTTTAATTTTCAAGTAATCCTGAAGACCTTAATTGGTTGTTAAGACCTTAATTGAAGACCTTCAGTTGTGTTTGATTAGGGTTGGAGATGAACTGTGCAGGACAGTCGATCGCCAGGAGCAGGGTTGGGCACGCCTGCCTTAAAACAACAAAATTACTTATTTAAATGTTTTTTTTCCTAAAGAAAAGAAGTTCTTCATGCCTTGAAAATAGCTTGAATGTAATTCTACACCCTTGCCTCATATAGTATACACGGTTTTATGGATATTCAAATTAGCCCTGCCTCCACTCACTCACACCAGCTCAAAGATCCACTCGTTGACGTGATTGGTTACAAGATAGTTTGTGACATCAGAAACACCAGCGATTTCAAACCGAATTATTGAGACTGTCTTTGGTTCACTGCTGTTTTAAGGAGAAAATACTCAGCAATGGTGTCGACTCATGAATTTGCACATGGTTTGTCTTAAAGCATATTAAAAACACCAAATAGACAAACAACACTAAAAGCTTGATTTTCACCACAGGGGGACTTTAAGATTTACCCACCACTAAACATCACATAAAATTAGGCCTGCAGCGGCGCGTCGATGACGTCAATTTCGTCGACGTCATATTTTTTGTCGACGCTTCTTTATTTATTTATGTTTTTTTTTTTCACCGTTCCCGGCGGTACAGCTCGCCACACACATGTGGGAGACCGAAACATTGCAGAATCGAGGACGAAACAGCAACCTCTTCACATTCACAACAAAGCCATGCAAAAGTCCCAACAAAAGAAAAAGTCCTAAAAAACCCCAGCTCACACTAAATCATTGAAGGTATGGGAATACTTCAAATTTAGTCCCAAACGTAAAGGTGTCGTTATTTGCGCTCTTTGTCAATTGGAGTTGACATCCCAAGTCTCCCGCATATTAATAGCGGCTCCCTGATGCCCGCAAATTAGTTAAAATCTCCCGGAATCTAGAGCTCGCGAGCTCCAAACCGTGTTGCGTGCGGCAGAGAGGGAAAGAGCGAGAGACCTTGCATGTGTGTGCAAATGTGCGTGTGTGCCTTATGAAGCGCATGTAAACCAAACCCCCGTCAACAAAACCAAAAAATCAGTCCGGATGTTTTTATGAGCACTGAAAACATTAAAATGAGCACCACAACCAAGTGTGATAGGGCTCATTTGAGTAGCCTACCAAACATTTTACAGTGTAGATACTCTGTAAGAACCCGATCAAAATTGTTGTGCATTGAATGTGCACTCCTGCAATTTCCATGTTACAAAAAAGAATCGTTCAATTAGTCGCTAGATTAGTCGACTAATCGATAAAATAATCGACAGACTAATCGTTTAATTAATAATCTTTTACCCCAGCCCTACATAAAATAAATAAATAACAATTAATATATTTTTTTAAAGATAATTGGCATTATTATAATTATATTATTCATAATAATAATAATTCTTATTCATAATAATAATAATTTTAAAAAACATAATAACAAGAAACGTAATAAGGAAAAAATGAAGGAAAGGAAGGGAAAAAAAGGATTTATGTTTGCCAGGTCTTTACCTTTAGCTGATGTCCGTAAGAATTGAAGCAGGAAAAGGACGATGATTCGGGTACTGCAATGCCCCATTTGGTTCACTGCACTGAAAGGAAAGCGAGGTGTTACAAATGCACATTTAAACCAAGATACACCACATATCACCCGTCCAGTTTAAATAAAAGTTCTACAAAACAGTGGGCCAGAATCAATCAGCAATTAAAAAAAACACACACAAAGATGACGACTTAATTACATTTTTTAAAGAGTGCAGCTGTGCTCTGCCTCTCTCACTCCTGTGTATGTGTGTGTGTGCTAAGACAGGGGTCGGTCTCCATGCCAACCGAGCAGAGAGAGAGAGAGAGACGCCCATTATGGAACGACATCAAAGACAGTAAAGGAGCACATTAGGAGAGGCAGAAAGGAACAAGCATTTTGGGGGTGTAGGACTCACCATTACAGTGTAACATTCAAGGACGCAAATCAGGGAGTCATGATTAATTATAGACTATGAGTCCCTGTTGCATGATTTTATCTAATGCCTCTTTAATCCTTACAAAAAAAAAAAGTAATTCAAAATTACCAAAATGTAATTTTACACAAGAGTGACAAGGACAGGCTTACTTGTTTGACTCCTCAGGTGACTCTCAGCACTGCCTTTCAGTATGCGCACAGCAAGACTCTGTCTTCCCATTGGATCCTAAAAAGATCGAAGCAAAAGCAGCATGTTAAACTTTTTTCTTTTCTTCCCACAGCAGTGAATTTTCCCGAGTCATTTCTTCAGGAGGGAGTGAGTGACAGGATAAGAGGGAGCCTGGGAGTCTCTGCACACTGATAGTAAGAGAGCTGATTCCCTTCTGCTGCTACCAAAGTTAACAAAGTTATGGTTTTACAAAGACATAGGATCCCTAAATGCTTCTGTTTTGCATTTTTCTGATGCAATAGAATAGTTTTTTACCCATTAAAAATGTGATTTTCAGCATAACAATTTGAGTGAAAATTCTAATTAATTATTTCTCTTTCACTTTAATGACAGCCGCATATTGTGCTTCAATGGAATAAACAACATCCGACTGTCTGTACAAAGTAGTTCACATGATAAATTAAATTTTCCTTATATTAGAGACCTTGAAATAGTGAAGAAATCTGAAAAAAAATCACTTTACGTCGTTACGTTTTTTTCTTCAAAAGCTTTCACAATATTCTTTCAAGTTATTGAATACAACATTCGCAAGCTCTTTCAACCTGGATCATATTACTTAGTGTTATATGATTTCATAGAGTTTGTACACGTTACACATCTAGCAAGTGTAATAGTTAAGAATAGCATAGACCTGGTA
Organism: Tiaroga cobitis; assembly: GCA_030578255.1. Classification (NCBI taxonomy): domain Eukaryota; kingdom Metazoa; phylum Chordata; class Actinopteri; order Cypriniformes; family Leuciscidae; genus Tiaroga; species Tiaroga cobitis. The sequence continues at coordinate 42,753,032 of CM060592.1, read as the reverse complement.
ATCAGTTTTAACATGCACTGGTATTTCCAGATTTCAGCGATCGTGGGAGTCTTTTCAGTAAAGACCAGAGCGAGCCTTTATCGTCAGTGTCACGATCTAAAAGATTCTTAGATGCAACAAAACAATCAAGACGACCGACATATATTGGTATTACACCCATAATTGTTAATGGGAACCTTTTATACAAGTAGATTTTTTACATAAAGCTATTGTATTCACGAAGGTGGGCGACAATAACACTACAGATCTGCTTCAACAGATACAAGTCGCTACATTATTATCAAAGATCTCCTACAGCAACGATCCACGCACAAACAACAACAAAAATATATAATAACTCGCAAAACCAGAGGCTGTCGCATATCATGACAACGGCTGTATTATTACTAACGTTATATCTAACAAACGGCCTGTTTGCAGCAGTTGTGCTAACTGTGCTAACAACGACCATTATTTACTCGCTGCATTTATTTCCACCATTCAAAGTGACATTGAAAATCGATTTTACCTTCAGCTGCAATGCAGATTCATGTTTGTGTTAACGTTCCGTGTTTTTACTGTTTTATTCGAAGTCGTGTTTGAAGCGCAGACAGACTGTCTGCCGCCACCCATAGAGACTGAAAAGACTGCGCCGTGACGTCACCGTAAACAACTGACGCGCGAGAGCATTGTGGGATACCACAGTCCGCCGAATGTGAGTATCAGGAAGCACGCATTTGATTATTTGATTATTTTGTAACGACACATTTCTGTCCCACACGACTTTTAAACAAAACAGTTTGGCTCAGCCTCACGAAAGTAGAAATTTAGTTCGTCTACAAACATCTGTTTAGTGTTCACTTATAGAGTGCCAAATTTTCTCTTCAATTAATAAAAATACCTGTTTATTAGTTACGGTTTTGATTGTCTGTTAGCTAGTGATGAATTCAATCTATTTGACAATATTTACATCTTGATGCTTCTTTCCAAGACGAACATTAGGATAGCATTAAGGCAATATATAATATTATAAGGCAATATATATATATATATATATATATATATATATATATATATATATATATATAATAGCCTGATCTTACATCACCTATAAGTTTATACTGCCCATCAAATCAGTTTACCTAAAGGTGTATGATCATTTTTATTACTATTTACAATCTGTTAAAGAGACACATATGCTTAAATAAAGCAAATGTCCTTGCCATGATAGTCAAGGAGCCAGTGGCCTGAAATTTTTCTCTAAAATAGCTTGTTGATTAATGACCATGTCATTTTCTATATGGGGAAAAAAGGATATGGAGTCAGGGACACCAAAGGGCAGGGAGATAAGGCGTCTGACGCCCCTCAATGGCAATTCCGTTTCTCTCAATATCATAGATTTTTTCATCTATAATCAATGCAGTGCAATTTTGGAGCATTTATGGCATGGGGGTCAATGTTGTGTGGAATGCAATTGCACCTCTGGGGAAAATGCATTTTTGTTTTTTTCCCCCCCCTTGGCATGCAACAACATGAAAAATAGAGGGATATAATCTAGTTACTGAATATAGCATTCTGAAGTAGTAAACACTTTAAAGTCTGACTTTATTGATAAAATATTGTACCATTAGCCATTTTTGAGTCATTTTGCAGCTGTGAAAAATAAATATATACTTAAATATATAAATATGTATATATAAAAATATAAAATATATAAATATATACTTTATTATTCAATATTTTTGTTTTCTTGCATTTATTAACAAGGATTTTGTAATGTTTTGGCCACATGTGGACATCAGTGTATGTGTACCTTTATAGGTTTGTTTTTGGCTCTGAAATGATGTCACCTATCTCTTAGCTGACTCGTGTCTCCTTCAATAAAGCATTGATTATGGGGAAAGTGACATGAGAATTAGGATGCAGAGAAGGTATCAAGTGGCCTATATGCTTCCTCAACTGCATAGTGGCACAAAAGAACCTCCTGTTGCCCCTCCATCCATATCTCGAATCAAACTTGGCTAGTTTAGGACCTTTGGTTTAATCTTGAGGGGCTTTAGAAGCTGTCCACAAAAAGCTATTGTATCTTACTTAATTATAACCTCAGAAATGATCTGACCTGCCCGGTGCCAGGTGCAGTGAAGTGTGCAAGAGCTTGCATGCCATGAGGTCCCATTGGTTAAGGAAAGAAACACTAGATGCCCATCATGATTGGATACGTGGAAAATAATCTAACAATGTTAGATCTGAAGAAGGAAAAAAAAAGCAGAGAAACTTCAGTAAAGACCTAATGGAAAGTTTTCCCTCCCCTCTTGGTTTCTGAGACTTCTCGGTACCCTAAAAAGGAGCAATATGAGCCCCAAGCCTTTTTTCCCGTCTTTTTCCTTTTTTTTTTAGTTTTACTTCCCACAGCACCCTGTGAGTCTGAGCCCATTTGGAAGGTTACTGTTCATAGTCAGCATGGATCATCCTGGAGGACACCTTGCAGTGGTTCTGTTCCTGCTTGTTCTGGTTTCTATGTCCACTGAAAATAACATTAGTAAGTACTATATTTATATGTTCTCAGCTTTCTGATCTTGTTATGACATGGCTGGATGTAACATTTGTTTGGATTGGCTTTCTGCACTGGATCAGAATGAACTCAGGATACACCTTGCTTGGAGAACTTCATATAGCAACAATGATTATGAAAAGGTTTTGGACAAACTTAACTAAACTTATATTTCGCACCTTTTGATCTAAAAATGTATGCTTAAATGCTTGACAGTATTTTTGTAGGAAATATACATCGTGCCTACCTATTTTTATCAATTCATATAAAGAAATATTATTTATTCATGGAAAAGAAGGATAAATGTAAGACAATTGACCAGCATACATGGTTACTCATTCAATACTGTTTGTATCCCAAGTATCTCCTAATTAAGTTGATTAAGATTGATTTGGTTTGATGAAGCTAAAATATAAAATTGTTTTGATTTGTGTACAATTTTTTGGTCACCACTTACCTACACTTTTTGACTGACTGTACTATTAATCTTCAATGTGTAAAATATTAATAATAAACAATGTATGCCAACGTTTAATTGGTAGTGTGAACAAATAACAAATATATTTGATGTTTTCATTCATTTGGAAAAGTATACATTTTGAATGAATATTTTTTCTTTGCAGTCAGATGGTGCACAGTATCTGACGTCGAAGAGCAGAAGTGTTTGGATCTAGCTGGGAATGCCACAGCCAGGAACATCCGTGGACAACTACTGTGTGTGAGGGGCCAAAGTCCAACTGACTGCATGAAGCAAATTAAGGTTGTAGGAAATTTTTTCCCAAGAAGCAAATCAAATCAGAAATACTGCAAGAAAATGACTGTAATATTACAAGGTTTATAGATTTCAGATTGAACCTTAAAAATTGTGCTAATTTTTGCTCCTCCTTTTTGATTTTCTTGCACTCACTTACCTTCTCAACTGAAAATTCAATCTTACAGAATGTTTTACATGTTTTGATGGAAAAGGTTCCATGAATGATTTAGGATCATTTGTCTGTGATTCAAACAGAATGGCACTGCAGATGCCTCAACTATGTATGCTGATGAGATCTACACGGCTGGATTTTGCTATGGCTTAGATGTAGCTGTGGGAGAGTCCTATAATGGTGTGGGTGAGTATTTAAACACCAGTCAAAGATCTGATAAAATCAGTGTTAGGGAAAGTTCGTTAGGGAAACTCCGTTACTTAGTTACTTTTTATGGAAAGTAATCTTCTATGTTACTTTTGCGTAACTTTTTCTCACATCTGGGCTGGGCTTGCTTGTTTGTTTATTAATTTTAAAAAAAGTTCAAAATGTAAAGGCCCTTTCACAGCAAAAGTTAAATGAATAAGCCTCAGGTTGAAGGAATTGCAAATTCACGGTAGAAGTAAAATCACATCATGTTCACACAGCACACACAATGCCTCTGCACCTTACTCTCGATTTCTCTCAACATGGGGACAGGATGGCTGTCAATCAATAATTGGGAAAAAAGTAACTTGCGTTACTTATTTAAAAAAAGCAACTCAGATATTTTGTTGTACATTTCCTGTAATGCGTTACTTTACTCGTTACTTGAAAAAAGTAATCTGATTACATAACTCACATTACTTGTAATGCATTACTTCCAACACTGGATAAAATGTTTTCATTTGATGTCACTGATGTTTTGTGTCTGACACAGATGGCATTAATTATTACGTGGTTGCTCTGGCTCGGACATCATCAAGTGATCTGTCATTGCTGGAGATGCATGAGCGCAGCTCCTGTCACCCAGGGATGCGGACTACAGTGGGCTGGACTGTCCCAATCGGCTTCCTGGTCAACACATCACAGATCAGTGTGGATGAGCAGTGCAACTTTCCCCATGGTGAGCTGTTACTGTGCTTTATTTCATTATACTAATAGTTACACTGTAGATGACAACAAAGCTGTTGTTTTACAAAGTACTTAACATCTGGTTTAACTATATGTGAGCTGCACATACATACACAAAGTAATGTTTTATGTTATAAATAAAACTGGTTCACATGCAAACGGAGATTTTAATGACAACTTTTGGCAGCAATTTAAAAAGGCATATCCTTCTTCCTGTGGTATACAGCGGTAGGGGATTTTTTTGGCTATAGCTGTGTCCCAGGAGTGAAGGACCCAGAACATGATCCCAAAGGAAACAACCCAAGGAACCTGTGTGAGGCCTGCATTGGTGACGAGAACGACCGTCACATCTGCGCCAACAACCCTCGGGAACGGCACTACGGGGAGGCTGGAGCTCTTAGGTGCTGTATAATCAGAGATGTGAGAGAATGCATATGTCGCAGTGAACCATTATTCAAAATATGAATACTCTTTGTAAAGCCAGAATATTGGATTGCTAAATGGTTTCTTGAGGACAAACTGCTACAGTATGTATATGTCTATACACTACCAATAAAAAATTTGGGGTCAGAAAAGAAAAGAAAATTCACCACGGCTCCAATTATTTCATCAAAAACATTAATGTTGTGAAATATAATTTTTCATTGAATTTTTTTTTATTAAAACATAATTTAAAATAACTGTTTTCTATTTTATTATATCATTTTATTATTATTTTTATGTAATGGAAAAGCTCCATTTTCAGAAGACATTATTCCAGTCTTCTGTGTGACAAGATCCTTAAGAAATCATTCTAATTGGTTGATTATGGCTCATGAAACCTTTTTTTCTTCTTCTTATTAGTTGAAAATGTTTGGGGTTGCTTAATGAAGGATGAACAGAAAGTCATTTTCTCTCAGTTTATTGCATCCTTGCTATATATAAAAGTATCAATTTCCTAAAAAGAATCAGAATTTTTTAACAATAGTGTATACATTTTTATGTGTTATTATACATTATTATTATTTAAAACATGCAGGTGTGTGGCAGAGAATCTCGGGGATGTTGCTTTTGTTAAGCACACTACAGTCTTCGACAACATGCAGGGTAAGTAATGCAGAGCGTAAGAAGAGCTGGTTAAACAGGAGGTCAAAAATGTCCAGATGCAGTAAGGATTTCAAGTTGGTTTCTTATTAAATGGATTTTTTTAAGGAAGTGAAAGAGGACAATTGTAGCCTTTACTTCATGATCTGTATCATGTTTCACTGGCTGACAGACACAGGGGGGCAGTATTACATAACAATGCATCACTTTGTGTGCCTGCTGGGATCTGTGAAACCCTTTAGTCTCATTAAACCCTGTTAGCCAAGTTCAAGGATTATAGATGCGTTTATAGCATCTATATAGTTTTTAAAAAATCTGGCGTGACTTGCAAGCTTTCTTACTTCATATTTAAAAGTTTAATCCAAATGTTGGATACCATCATGCCTCCTGTTTTAGAAATTACACCGTCTGTAAATAACCTTTGGCTTATTACTCATGTAAGGTAAGAACCAAGAGTCCTGGGCGCTGGACCTGGAGCTGGAAGACCTGAAGCTCTTGTGTCCTGACGGGAGTGAAGCTAACCTGTTCCAATATGAGCGCTGCCACCTGGCTGGAGTGCCAACCAATGCTGTGGTAGTACGTTTGGAGGACAAATGCCGCATTTACAAGTTCTTGGAACGTGTGCAGGTCAGGAGAGAAGGCCACACAGTCACACATTGGAGTCCAAAAGTCTGAGAACACTTAGAAAATCCAGGATTTTTTGCACTTGCACTTGAAAAAAAGTCAAGGAAATGTATTAGCGTGTGAAATGAAGAAGTATTTAAGATTCTGCACTACTTTTAGTGGTAGTAGTTTTGTCGAAAAGTAGTTTTTGACCTTCGCCTTCCTTTTTTAGAACATTGCCTACATTAAAATGTATAACATTTGACTAAAATTTTAATGCTTATCATTTTTAATGTAGAGAAATTTGCATTAAATCAGAACTAGTGGTCTTAAGACTTTTGGACCGCATTGTACTGCACACCAGGGTTATTATAGTTATATTATAGTATAACTAAAAATGAAACCATAAAAAAAAAAAAATTTTTGTTACTTGGAAAAAAAAACTAGTTGGAAGGCAACACTTCCCATTTTAATTTAGTTTAACTTGATGTACTAAAATAACTAAATCTAAAACTGAAATAAAAATGGATAAAAACTAAATAGACATATTTTAAAGAAAAACTATAAAAACGGTTAAAAATGACAAAACTTTTTTAACTACAGTTTAAAACGAAACCAAAAAATGAAACTGATTCAATAAAACCTATAATAGTATCTCAGTGATACAAAAAAAAACACTGCTACACACACACACAGTAGAAATGCCACGGATTATATAATGACATTTGTACTGCCAGACAGTTACACAGTCTGTAGATAACAGGTTTGATTCACTTTTTATTACATTATTCATGAAATAATATAAAAACAGTAAAAAAAGAACAAGAAATCCCCTTTATACAATACAGAGCATGAAAATCTGATTGGAAATGTTGTTCCTGCACATTAGCGGTCAACAGTATGATTAAACGAACCCTGCCAAAACCTATATTAACAATGGTATCTCTGAACGTCTGGAGTATTACACAGATTACATCAGGCTGACTTATGCATTCAATACATCCAGCCTGAGCCCTGTGGTGATCATTGATTTTCACAAGACACCGTCTTACAATACAGTGTGTCATTAGGGGAGGATGAGACTACATTGAGCTCCGTTCTAAAATCCCAGAGCAGGACTAGCACGCACGCACACACATACTGAGCAAACCACAGTGCAAGATATGAGCAAAGATTGTCGAGAAGATCCAATATTTGAAAATGAAACAAAATATGCATATACATATCTCAAACTAACACCCACTCCTGTCTTTTATTTGCTTTGCTACTAGTATTCCAGAAATTCCATTTGATTGCATTTTCTCTTTCTTATTTTATTTTACGTGTTTCTGTCTTCTAGAACGCATTTGCTAATGCCACTGAAGGATTCTCTTTGTTCAGCTCGGTGAATTATGGGCAGCCTGATGTGCTGTTCAGCGATTCCACCAAAAAGCTGCTGCGTGTAATGGGGACCTACACTTCCTGGCTGGGGCCCAGTTACACCACTATTCTGAAGGCGTTCGAGTGTGAAGGTACAGTGATTGGAGCACTGCTGTTATTCAGTTATTGTGTTATGCAAACCTCAATATTGTAAATGTTTTTATAGTGGTCATAGTGTAATTTGATATTTTCCTTAAATTCACCATGAAATCAAAACAATTCTTATTTTTTATGGAACATTGCAGTGTTCATTATAAAATGATTTATTTGAGCACATCTTTTTTTTTTTTCAAGTGCCCTCATAATCTTTAACCAAAATATCTCCCCTTCCCTCTCACAACATCATCTCTTCTCTTCACTGGTGATATTTTTCAACCTGTCACTCACATTGAGTATGGAAGCTTGTTTCCGTCACAGAATAAAAAATAAAAAAGGTAGTCGCGACTTTTTATCTCACAATTCTGACTTTTTTTTAATCACATTTGAGTTGTAAAGTCAGAATGATATAAACTCGCAATTGCAAGAAATAAACTCGCAATTTTGACATGCGAGAAAAATGTCAGAATTGCAAGATTATTTCTTGCAATTGCGAGTTTATATCTCGTAATTCTGACATTATAACCCGCAATTATGACTTTATATCTCGCAATTCTGAGAAATAAATTCATATTTGCGAAATGTAAACTCGCAATTATGAGATAAAAAGTCGCAATAATCTTTTAAAATGTTTTATTCTGTGGCGGAAACAAGCCTCCATACATAAGATCACAGCAATGGACAATTTTCAACTTTTCTGGGTTCTCAGAAGCGAAAGTCGTCATAGTAAATGTCTATAATAGTGAACGGGAGATGACAGCAAAAATATTTTTTTAATTCCAATTTGCTCCAATAGCAAAAGAAAAAATCCATTGTAACTTATCCAAAGAGGGGAAAAATATCGAGAGATTGATTACAGCAGTCAGAGGAGAGAATGATGTGAAATTTGCTGTCACTCCCTTAGCCATTGTATTGTAAACACCTTTGCAGCAGTTAGTTCAGTATTTAGTTAAAAAAAAAAAAAGCATTATAAATGTATTCTGATAAAAAAAAAAAAAAAAAAAAATATATATATATATATATATATATATATATATATATATATACAGTATATATGAAAAACTTTACTAGTCACTTTACTATCAGTCTGTGAAAAGGGTCCATAGCAAACCACAACAATCCAATCAATTTCCGCCCGTCCGTGTCATACCGATTTTAAGGGAGTATTTATGATGTTAGTGAAGGGGCATCAAAATCATAATTTACATAAGCATTAAAGGCACAGTACCATTTTTATTCTTTAGTGCTATAACTTTAAGACTAATGTAAAGGCCTTCTGAAGATCAAAGTGTCCTTTTGGACTGAGGTTTTGAGTTCTGAAAGCTTGTTCGCAAGGCACGTTATTCACCAAGGCATCATTATTCTCTCTCAAATTAATTCTCCTATTTTAAAAAGCCTTATGCCTATATTGAAAAAATACACAGGTAAAAACGTTACAGATTCAGAAATAAATCAGTATAAATCAGGGTCAGTATAAATTAATATGTTCATTTAACAAGAAACCATCAAATTGATTAAAAGTGACATTGAAGACATTCATAATGTTACAAAATATTTCTATTTAAATAAAATCCTGTTTTTTGAGCTTCTATTCATCAAAAAATCCTGAACAAATGTTTTCATGGTTTTTACAAAAATATTAAGCAGCACAACTTTTTTCAACATTGATATTAATAAGAAATGTTTCTTGAACACCAAATTAGCATATTAAAAGCTGTTTCATCACAGGAATAAATTAAATTTTTATGTATGTAAATATATTAAAACAGTTATTTTAAATCGTCTGTATTGTATTTTCAATCAAAAACATTTAAAAATCTTACAGACTCCAATTTTTTTAGCGGTGATGTCACGTGTCATGCAATTCTTCGAAATGGTGAACAATGCAACTGTCCTACCCCTAATGTTTGCATAATATAGCATTTTTCCTATTTTTCATAATGGGATTTAAGCTGTCCATGTAGCAGATAAAGTTGACCTGGATTGTACACATGAATTAACTCTGGTCTCTCTCTCTCTCTCTCTCTCTCTCTCTCTCTCTCTCTCACTACAGGTTTGTGTTGATCTGATGAGGAAAGAGGAAACGCTCTCACACTAACCCTAAAGCACTCTGTGTAAAGTGTGCTACTCTCGTATATGGGCTGAACACCAGCCAGGTGTTTTGCCTGTGTTTTTTAGTACTGTTATTACTGTTCTGTTCTCGCAGTCTTTGTATGGCTTCATTTTATCACATTTTCTTCACCTCTTTGCCGCTAAAGCTAAGTTCCTGCCATGTGAAAAATACAAAAATAAGCACAAAAAGACCTAAACTTCTACGCAGAAAATAACTGGAGGGAAACACACCGCAAACCATGAAGGGTATTTTGCCTTGACCGTTGTTAGTTAATCCATGCCATTCTTTACAGTTCAACCGAGGGATGCAAAGTTTTCTGAGCACAAAATACATTCAGGGCCAAAGCATACTCTACGCAAGTACATGAACACAAATGATTTTAGTTAAACAAGTTTGATTTCACATGTTCTTGTTTTTCTTTATGCATCAGACTAAAAGTATGTGTTGTATTGGGTGTTGCTGTGGCTGGAATGAGTGTATTTTACAACAAGTTTTCTATTTCAGATCAACTATATACCTGGATAATGTCATGTCTATTTTAATGTCACAGACTATAGAATTTAAATACTGAATGCAAGAAAACATTCAGTACGTACACTGGAAAAAGTGATTTTCTGAAAAATTTAAATTTTCAATCAAGATATATGAGAAGGACTTAAGATATTAAGTCTTGCTTTCTGAAAAATTTATGAAAAATAAGTGAGTTTAAGCTTAACGCAAGACAAAAATCTGCCAATGGGGTAAGAAAAATAAACTAAATTCAAAGAGAAAACAGGTTTTTTTTTTCATACTCCATTGGCAGATATTTGTTATTGTTATTGAATTTTTTTATTTATATTTTCCAGAAAATAAGTCTTAATATCTTATGTAATTTGATGTAACTTGATTTAGCAATGTTTAGATATTTGGACTGGAAAACAAAAATACTAAGTAAGAAAAATATTTTTTGCAGTGTCCATATTCAGTCACATCTGAGTTTGCGTACTTGCGCATAATATGTTTCTGACTGCTTGATAATGACTTTTAACTTGAATATTCATATTCTTTGTGTATCTAAAACTAGCAGTGTGCAGATATCAAGGAATTAAAAAAGGAAAGGATATAAGTAAGTTTATTACATATATAGATACTCAAAGTAGCACATAATAGGACATTAAAACTCTTAAAGGCGGACAGATTTATGGTTGGTTTTTACATAACAGGTGCTTTAACGGTGCTGTTTCCTGACCCTTCAAGGTTACAAAATACCAACTTGAACTACTGTGTAAATAGTCATGTCACTCTTAGATTTATAGAACCTTCTCTTATTAATAAAAATCCATGTTGTCAAACATTTGCAATTCTCTTTTTTGCATTCTAGCCAACATCAACTCCATGACTCAAATGAACTCATCCAATAGGCTGGATTAATGCTGATGCGTACACACTAGTGTGTGAATGCTAATGTATTATTAATGACAATAGCATCTCGTATGAATTCATAATGAGCAGTCTATGGCATTCTAACATCGCTAATGAACATTTGTACATTTGATTGCAGGTTAATTGAGGATTTTGTGCCAATGTCCTTGAAAATGTTCATCAGAAGTTTGTACGCACACACGCTCACATAATTATTGTCTTTCTCTGTGTTTTCAGTAGATGTTTCATCATTTATTTATCTTGAATACAAGTTTAATTATCTTGGCTATCTCTTAGGCTTTGCAGCACGCCCTGCTGCTTTACGGAGCTTATGATTATTCAGTCATTAGTGCATAAATAATAATGTCCAAGTGAAAAGTGGACTTGAATTGTCTTAGTTGCCACACTGCGTGCCACACAAAGAATAACATAGACCAATGAAAATGTAGACAAAGGGAAAATATTTTTGGTTTAAGAAGAAAGTTTTAATGGTACCAGATGGTCCTACAGCTCACACATTGAGTGGGTCTGTTTATGAACACGGGCTTCATTAATCTAAGATGTAGATGACACTCACCAGCAGTAGTGCAAGATGAGCCAGTCATCACTACTGCTGTGACTGCAGCTTATGTCATTAACACAGACACAAGTTAATGAAGTCTGAAGCCTTTTCATCCATTTGTATGCTGCTTTCTGCAAGTATACACCCTCTATTAATCACTACAGACATTTAATACTTGTGTCAAAACGTTGTTTGCTTGTCAATGACTCAGTAAAGCCTAAAGGGGAGTTTACACTGACAAAAATTCTGTTGCAAATGGGGTTGCAATCCTGCCATATCAGATAGTCTTTTGTTTTCAAAGAGAGTTGTTGATTTAGAAAAAAAAGTTGTCAATTTTACTTTATGAAAATGAGCAGAGACGCAACACTGCAACTAGCCTACACTGTAAAAAAAAAAAAACGTTAAATTTACAGGAAAACCCTAGCAGCTGTGGTTACCAGAGTTTTCCTGTTAAAAATACGGTATGTTTTAGGTTTTACAACTTTTGATCGTATATTATTTTACAGCGATAAACCGTATTTCATTATCTGATATAATGTTAATATAATGACTTTTTGAAATATTAATATCTGTTTTTTCCCATTGTAATACACTGACAGCCAGCAATCACAGCAGTGATGAAAGTCAAATGGTCAACCAAAGCTCATCTTAAGCAGCACATCCACAAGACAATTAATACTAATTTACAGAAGCTGCACAGTCTTATTCACACAAACATTAAACACCATCATGGTAACATGTTGAAATTTAAAAAATGCAATAAGCATTAATTTAACAACATTAAATGTAACATAAAACCCTAATGTACATAACTGATTAGAAAAAAAAAAAGAAAATTATGAAGAAACAGTGATTTAAAAACAAAATACATCAAACGTGAAGTGTCACGCAGGGAATTGTGGGAATGTCAATTTACATTTTTTCACTGTAAATTATACAATGACTTGTTCTTTTTCACTTCCAAAAACTGTAAATTTAACTGTATTTTACAGTAAAATTTAATTAAATGTACCATTATATATATCAGTTATTTACCGTATATAATAAGGAAACTTTCTGTTAACCAATTAACAGTTTTTCACTGTAGCATTTTTACAGTGTTTTACCGTTAAAATCACGATCATTTTTTACAGTGTACCAAACGAGAGCACAGACTGTGAAGTCAATGCGTATATAGTCAGGCAACAGTATATTTAATCGCTTTAATCGGTGTCAGTGTAAACAGGGCTTAAACTGGCAGAGAAAAGGTATTACTATTATCTTCTTAGGTCTTTTGAAATATAAGTTCAGTCAGGTCCACTATATCGTCAAATATGATTGACAATTAGCATACAGTTTGGATTGGCGGTGGTTCCGTTCTGGGCGAGAACTCCCTGCGCATCCATGCAGCCTAGCATGGATAAGAGCAGGGAGAGCAGCAATAATAACCCTCCTTAGGGTAAACAGAACAGAACCAACATGAATGTATTGCAGATATCATTAATTCAAGATTTCAAAGTACAACATAATTCGAGAATTTATTCTGATTCAAGGGGAATCAGAATGCCAAATCCTGACTGCACGACAAATTTAGATAAAGGAGCTAGGGATGGACGAGGGTAGGCTAATTAGCTCCTGAGAAACGCGATAGTTGCTGATAATGAAGGAGCTTATATGTAGGCGTCGTATTCCTATAGGTAGACGTGGATCAACTGAGTCAGCTGATGCGAGCTTGATGTGACCTGCCAGAACTAATGTTACGCCTGATACTAGGCTACATAGATGTTACTTTAGTGGTTTATATATAGAATATGAACTTTTTGAAGCATCAAAGTGGTAGCTGGGTTTTGGTTTGGAACAATAGGGTAATAATGACAGAATTTTCATTTTTGGGTGAACTATCCCTTTAAATTTTCTGATATTTGTTCATGACGCAAAAGTTTGTTTTCGGAAAAACTGAAACAAAAAGAAAAATATTTAATTTATGCCCATTTACAATCCTTAAATGCACAATAGCCTTTTAAAATTAAATATCCCTTTTAAATTATGGATCAGCATAGAACAGAGACACCAGTAGCTATCATTGTTTCATCATTATGTCTTTCGTTAAAACAGTTTGTTCCTCTCTAATACATAAAAACACATAGACTTCAGTGATTGCATATCAGACTCTTATCCAGTCCAGAGAATAATCTGGCACCTGCTAAGGATTAGGCTGCGGGCAGCTTCACTCCCTTCAGTGTTATCTTTCCCTGCATGGGCATGACGGGGTCTCATGTACACCTCACATCTCTGCTCCTAACAATCCCTTCGATCACGTTTCAGTCTTATCCTGGTGGTTGGGGGTACTCCTGGGAGAGAGGGGGTCTGAAGGGGTCAAATGGACACAATCTGGATACAGAGATGTGATCAGTCATGCCACACTCGATGGCAGCGTTCACTCTCACACTCGAACTGAGAGGCCATGGTGAAGAACAAAAATAGCTGTGAAAATAGCTGAATCTCCAATAGTTGATTTTCACGGTTTGATTCATTCATTTTGTCAAATGTTCCTAAACTGCAAAAATTTGTGTCCCAAGAGATTGTTAAAGCATTTGAATATTTCAAACAGCTAGCGTCATTATTAGCTAAATATAATTAAATAATAGATTTTTCAACATAGCTAGTTTGAATAGCGTTAGAAACAATTAACGCGTGAAGGCTACTGAACAGTTAGTCGTCTGTTTACAATAAACAAGTCCAATTCGGGAATAAATTACTCAATTGAATCGGTTCTTTTTAGTGAATCTGTTGAACTCGTCTGCATCTTGAAATTGTGTCATTTCCTATGATCATTTCGTATCGATTCCAGCGGAAATTACTCACTCATCTAACTGCTAATAGACCAGCTGCCAGCCAGTTCAACTCTACTGTCCACAATAAATAACCGTAAATATCCAGAAATTAATTTTACAACTCATTCAGTGTTATTTAATATTATTTTACGGATAGTTAAATTGTGGCTAGCAGGACGAGGTCGATGGCCGTGAGAGAGTGGCGCGAGGCCCGTGGCGTGATTGCGGATGAGCGACACGTGAGAACACCGGTCTCGTAGCCTTTCTCTCACGGCCCTCGTCCTGCTCGCCACCAATATTATAGATAGATAACGTCTCTCAGGAAAACTCTCTCGAATCAACCCGCAGACTCGCTCTTGTTTTAAACAAACGGAACTGGCGCAATCTTGCACCTCAGCTGTCGATTGTTGTGAATGACATCAGAGAATTTCACCAGAAATATTAATACTGTAACATTGTTGCAGTGCTTGTTTTGTCGACAGGGTGAATGTTTTGCATACGTTGTGATTGATTCTTTTTTCTTAGTAGAAGCTTAACTATAACATTTTATGTCCGCGTTTTGTGAGTGAACGACGTAGGCCCAACTGTTAAAACCGGACGGAGAACCGTTTTCTTCCGCTGTGTGAATGTAGTAGCCATTGATAACACGAACTGCCAAAGTATACAGACAGTAAGTCATAATTTGGATTGAAGGGAGGGAAAGAGAGACGGCTATGAAGTCATGATGATGGTAGCTTTGATTACAGTCTCAAAGAGGGACACTGGATTCAGCCTGGTGACTGACAGGAGATGGAATGAAGCCTGCAGTGAATCACAGAGAAAGAAAATGAACACCCACACATGATGGATCCATAGGACAGCTAAGTATGGTGGCTATATTAAAGAAGAGAAGAAAAGTAGATGTATGGTGATCAAGGTATTTTTGTACTCTTCAAGGAAAGCTCTTTTTTTCTGATGCCCTAAATTATACTGGAGATTTCCACTGGCACTTTAATGTAGGATACCAGGGTGTGATTTTTATTTAAATTAACAGATTTAAACTTTTGTTAACATATTAATGGTCACTTTAAAACTGTTTTTGGAAACTTTAAATAATTAACAATAATTTATTTTTGCTACTTTGTCTTTTTATGTTTAGATTTTGATTTAGTCTTGTCACAGACACAGACCTTTAATGTTGCAATATTTATTATGAATTAATTCTAATAAATTATAATAACTATCATGACTCTTCCTCGGGCATAATTTCCAGTCAGTGAAGAGGATGCTTGAGATAAAACGGAAGTGTGTGAAGGAAATAAAGAATGAAGGTAAATATAACACATTGAAATTATTTATAAAGTATTAAAATATTTAATTGTGTGGATGTATAGTCTTAATACTTTGACAGCGATGCCATAGAAATATACAGAGCTACCGCAAAAACGGAAGTTCAAACAAAAAATTATAAATATAACTGTGCGTTTGTTTCTCTGGTGTATAAGGGAAATAAGTCATACAATTCTAGCTATGAAATTAACTTTATAAATATATAAATTCCTTCACCATCATTTCCATAACATAGTCAATGTGGTAATGTGATATTAATGACTTTCAGAAAAAATTATCTACCGATGCTTACACTTTCAGTGGTAGGACAAAGTGTAAGGAGTTATGCTAACACAACAAAACTCAAAGCAAGCATTCTGCTCAGAAAACTTGAAATTCCCACTCTTACAGTAGTTCTCCTCAGACCACCCATGGGGCCATCGGCTCGAGTCTCCTGAGGGCGCAAGCTGGTACCTTTCGCACAAAGCCAGATCTGTGTAGAGTACATGGCAAAGAGGCCCTGTATTTGGCAGCCATCTTGCCAAAGCACTTTGCTTCACAGACCTTTCAGGTACCCTTGTACAGTGATCCTCACTTGTGTGGGAGAGAACTCTGGCCTGCTTGTGTACCCAGGCTCACCATTACCTCAGTCAGGCTCTGGCTCCACAAATGGAGCCACAAGAAGGTTTAACTCCTCTATATTACAGCTTCAGGTCAGGCAGATACAGTATACGTATACATGGTGATGCGTGTGAAAGTTATTCTGCTCACACCCCATGCCTGCTCCGTCCCCGTCACACATCATTTCAGCTGAAGTGCGGGGTATGATAAGGGATGCATGTACGATTGAATGTGACTGACACAGGATTTTCTCCATCCGGTAAGCTGAGCTCCTGCGCTTATCTAAGAGCTCTTGTTGGATGTGTAATGTATCAGTTACAGCAAACAGGCCAGCTACACCTGACCCTCAGCGCGCGCACACACACACACACACACACACACAAACACACACTCGTCCTTTATACTGAGGCTTTTAGCTAAGATGACACAGCAGGGGATGAGGGATGAGTTGGCTATTTGATTGATTAATGGATTAACTATTTGACTTGTTAGCTGATTGGGACTGATTGATTGATTTTCAATTAGGGCCAGAATCAAATTTCTGTAAGGGAAACGGCAGTGCTTTCAAGGGAGTAAGAGAATAGTGTTAAAGTTTTAGGTAAGCTTAGGTTTCGGGCTTGTGGTGTAAATGAAATGCCATATCAGAGCTGCTTTGCCATTCTTTACACTCAGCACAAGTCTTGTTTTCATTCAGCTGGCCACAGGAATCAAGGGCGGATCGATCTTGATATATTGATACTTCCGATAGCATAATTATATAGATTTTTTGTTTACGCTTTACAATAAGGTTAATTAGTTAACATCAGTTAACTACCTTAGTTAACATGAACTAAGAATGAACAATACTTCTACAGCATTTACTAATCTTAGTTAATATAATTATAATAATAATTCCAACATTTACTAATACATTATTAAAATTAAAGGTTGTATTTGTTAACATTAGTTAATGCACTGTGAACTAACATGAACAGCTGTATTTTTATTTTATTTTAACTAACATTAGCAAAGGTTAACTAATACAGTAACAAATGTATTGATCATTGCTAGTTCATGTTAGTTAATACATTAACTAATGTTAACTAAATACCTTATTGTAAAGTGTTACCAATTTTATTTTATTTTTTAAACAAGTGAATTCATTATTTTTTAAATGTGACCGTGGATATGCATCATCAGAGCTAAAATTCACAGGTCGGAGCAATTTCTTTTTTTTATAGCTTTATTATAGATTGTCTCTTGAAAGGGATCAGGATAACATTCTTAGTTTTCCCCTTTTGATGATGGCCCTGTTTATCATAAACTTCAAAATGGAAAAAAGATTAACTGTGTTAGCAAATAGTTGTGTAGCTATTTGTTTGTTGAATTTGAGGTCTCACAATTGGCTGTTTATTTATTCGTAGAGATAACATCTATAAAACTTTTTTCCTCTGCGGAAAACAGAAGAACATATATTTGGAGAAGTGTTTTTATTTTTTTTTGTCCATACAAAAAATAAAAGTAATAATTTACTTACCTTGCTGTCGTTCTAATGCAGAATAGCATTCTTTCTTTTTTTGTACAAAAAAAAAGGAGAAAAAAAAATCCTGCTAGCGAGCGCAATTTTAAAGCTTATTCTTTTCATTAAAGCACACTGTTTGCATATTTATATAACAGCTGGTGAACATGGTCATTCATGTTTGGGTTTGAAAAAAGTACATCAGTCAGCTGTTTGGCCTCCTTCTGCAACACTTCGGCTATAAACAGAGACATTAAATGAGATAAACACAATATGAGTATAATTGAAGTGAGCCTTGAAGTATGTTATGAATGATGCAGGATCATGGTTAATATAAGCCAGGTTCACAACTCATCCAGCTACTGCAGGATGAAAATTGACACATGACAACATGATGTAGAGGAGTCATCCATCAAATGTCTTGGCTGTAGTCAGGTAATGCATGTCCACACACACACACGCACACGTTTTTGGAATGTGCAATATTTTCCACCTGCCTGAACTCATCATTAGCATTATGGTAATTACTTGGATCTTAGATAGCTCACTCATTACAGGACTCAAACAATCCTGAATCCAATTAGAGATATGTCTGCCTCTCGTAAAAATGTAACTCTTATGAATCCACGTTGGTACCAATGTCATATCACACATATTTATTGAATTAATCTAAACTAAATTAGAGACTCTTGATCAAAGACGTATATCATTTACCTTCTGTATTTGCACGTTACCTTCTGTGTAGAAAAAAAAAACCCTGGTCAAAAAATAAAAATTATATATAATATATATATTTTTATTCAGCAAGAATGCATGACTTGATTTGCATTTTTATAAATGCTGTTCTTTCAATTAATCAACCCCCACCCCAAAAAATCAGCAGTTTTCGCAAAAATACTGCACAAGAAATGTGTTTTTTTTTAGCACCAAATCAGCATATTAGACTGTTCTGAAGGATCACGTGACACTGAAGATTGAAAATCTTGAAAATTCAGCTTTGCCATCACAGGATGAATTTAAATAAAACATATCAAAATAGTTATTTTAAATCATACGTAATATTTCCCAATATTACTATTTTTACAGTGAAATACTGCTGAGATGAAGCCTCTTTAGCGCAGTTCTGTGTATTTATAAGCTATATGCAGGTGCAGTACAGCAAACACTTATCAAAACGTCCTATTATGCCAAGTGCTCCAGATGTTCACACACCTCCCCCTGCGACTGCATGCTCATCTCATCTACATAATTATATATGTCACAAATTAGACTGACATTAGCATAAGACAACAACTCAATAAGGCCCGTGAGCTTTTGAGATACCAGAAATATTAGGCGGTTAAATACAGGTTTTGCAGTGAACTATACAGATCCTCGTTAGGGCTTTAGAAAATAGAGGTTGAAATACAAGGCTTCAAATAACTTTAATCACTAGGTGGCGCTATTTCATCGCTCTGCGTCTCTGTAGGTGATGGACATGCCTGGCGCGGCTCAGCAGCACCATAATGATGTTACATGTCACAGGCATTTGTAGACGTATCGCTGTGTACAATTCATCAACACACACTGTCATTCTATCTGCCTCCGCCCGAGTACTGTCACAGAAGCCCAACCAAACAGCCACCAACCACATCCTTAAGGGAAATAAGACAAATGTCAAGCAGACATGTGTGTGTGTAAGCACAAACTGATATATCGCTGAAATGACGGCCTGCCCACAGACTCCAAAGTCAAGCCAAAGAAAATCTGGGCGGTAATGTTGGTCTGTAGGAGTGTTTAAGGATTTAGAGCAGTAACGTTGATGAGTGCACTAACAGCAGGAAATTGAGGGCGGCAGGGGAGAGAGGATGCACTGCCCGACAGATGACTTGCTGAGTCTCGCCTCCTCATTACCATCTCTGTCTCTGTCAGGGTGTGTGTGTGTGTGTGTGTGTGTGTGTTTATGCATGTAAGGCCATAAACTAAAAGCCTCAGCTCTTTTCAGGTCTTGTTATAGTCAAAAGTTGGGAATACTTAAGATTGTTATTTGAAAGAAGTCTCCTTCGCTCACCAAGGCTGCGTTTATCTGATGAAAAATTCAGTTAAAACAGCAATATTGTGAAATCTTATTATATATAAAAAAAGTTTTCTATTTTGTACTTATTTCTGTGATTTACATTTTCGGCAGCCATTACTTCAGTTTTCAGTGTCACATGATCCTTTTGAAATGATCCTAATTTGGTGCTCATTTATCATCAGTTATTATTACTGCTCAAGTATTAATAATGATTCTTATTATTGTCAATGTTAAAAAAAAATGTTTGTGGAAACTGTGATACATTTTTAAGGATTGTTTGATGAATAGAAAGGTCAAAAGAGCAGCATTTATTAGAAATATTGATTGTGTGTAACATTATAAATGTCTTTACTGTCTCTTTTGATCAATTTGCTGCGTCCTTGCTGAATAAAAGTATTATATAAAAAAAATCGTTCCTCAAATTTAGCCTTTTCCACTCAGCATTTTCACTGGCCACAATTTTGACTTCGATACTATTAGAAAAATGGCCATATAGATATTTTCCATATCTCATAATTTGGCAGCAGGTATATTAGGCTGCTGTCACTTTAAGACCTGCCGCACTGGTCCATTATACTGTTACACATGCCTTTTCTTTCTCAACTGTTTACGTAGGAGTGACAGCGTTACACAATACTGCTGAAATCCACCCGCATTTTCCGGGTTGGTGGGTGTTCATGTCAAGCCCTGCACTCAAAAATTAAGCAGCAAAAAAGATGGTCAACATTAATAACAATGTGAAATATTTCTTGAGCAGCAAATCAGCATATTAGAATGATTTCTGAAGGATCATGTGACACTGAAGCCTGGAGTATTGATGCTGAAAATTCAGCTTTGCCATGGCAATATCTTAAAGGGTTAGTTCACCCAAAAATGGAAATTATGTCATTAATGACTCACCCTCATGTCGTTCCAATCCCGTAAGACCTCCGTTCATCTTCGGAACACAGTTTGAGATATTTTAGATTTAGTCCGAGAGCTTTCTGTCCCTCCATTGAAAATGTATGTACGGTATACTGTCCTTGTCCAGAAAGGAAATAAAGACATCATCAAAGTAGTCCATGTGACATCAGTGGGTTAGTTAGAATGTTTTAAAGCATCGAAAATACATTTTGGTCCAAAAATAACAAAAACTACGACTTTATTCAGCATTGTATTGTCTTCCGGTTCTGTTGTCAATCTGCGTTCAGTGACGCTGCTGATGTAAGAGGGATAAATTGATACATTTTAAAATATATTAAGATAAAAAAAACACTTCTTTTAAATTGTAATAGTATTTTACAATATTACTGTATTTCTCATCAAATAATTGCAGCCTTGCCTTGCATCTGACACTTCTTTCAAAAACATTCAATAATAGGAATTATTCCAAACTTTGACTGGTAGTGTAGACTGACGGGCATGTTGGCAGGCAGACACAACTCCCACAATCCACTGCATTCCATTAAGTGTAGCACACTTCAGAATTGGTGAATCATGTAGTTTTTTGCTTGGTTACACCCTGTATTTTGTATACATTATTGTGAAATGCAGTATAAGAGAGTGTGCAAATGTGGTCAGTAAAATGGAATGATTAATCTATGATTTTGTGGGATGATTTGCATAATCAATACTCAACAACATTCACTCAAATGAGAGAATCAATATCACTTTGGGAGCCAAAGCATGCTGTTTAAACATGATTATTAAACATTATGGGTCAAACAAAGCATGATAATATAAAATAACATGGAAAGCTTGTGGTTGTTTCACAAGCTGAACCACATAAAGAGCATTTTCATAATGGATTTCTTTCTTTTGTGTGGGGTTCTAACTCTTCCAGTTCAGATCCGTGCTCTCTCTGTCTTTTCCACGATGACTGTCTAATTCAATTAGAATCGTGCAGAGTGGCTCTGCAGTATTTCGGTCTGCTGATTTACTTTGCTATTCACGGGCGGCTTCATTCTAAGAGCTCAAACTCTGAGAATGAGCCCATCCCAGAGGACAATGTTATTGCTGAGGTTTCTTGACTTATATTTAATATCAACTTTGTCTCACATGTTTCTATGTTTCTACTAAATTCCTTGGGAGAAATAAAAGTCGAAACAAATGAGACAAGTGTAGGCAAACAGTAAGAGTACAGAGCTATAAAATGAAAGGGGATTATTATAGCTCAGATATTTTGCTCTACGACAAATTTAATGAGAAATGTTAGTTCATACAGAAATCTAACTTTTTTAATCCTACCCAATACCTAAACTTAACAACGACCTTAATACACAGTAATTAGGAGTTTATAGAGGCAAGAGTCTTAGTTAATAGTTAGTTAATAGTGATAATTGGAATAAAATATTTGATATAAAAAAATGACATTTGTATTGATTGCATTTCAAACTTGATTATTAATACGATCAAATTGTGTAAATATACAGTATGTTGTGTGAAAACATTTAGGCCTATATAGGTGATATATTGAAGCTTAATTCTACCTCCTCAAATTATGGAACTAAAAATGCTTTCTTAACCATAAATATTTATATGACTATATTTATTTCACCACCTTACCTCAGAGACAAAACTAAAACACGATCCAGCGACGAGCATCACTCAGCAGATACAGAGTGTATAAGGAGTTAATATTTTCCCTGGTGAGAGATGCCTTAATTGATGCAGAATGAGATTGCGGTATCAAAAGAGGCTGGGCTCACCAAAAAAACAACAACATCGTTCTGGGTGGACCAAGAGCAAGAAAGGCTTTTTTTTAATGGCAAATCAATTACTCATTTGCCCAGCGCCTCTGATTAATTACCCAGCACTTAATGTTTTTAACGACTTTGTGGACTAACTGGACTATTTAATCACCCGCAGCTCAATCCGCAGGCAAACGCTGACTTTTCCCATTCCATCACAGAGGAGAAGGGGAGAGACGCCATCGGCCGGCATCCATCACTCTTTCCCTCCCTCTACCTGAGCATTCATTAATGGAGAGAGGAGAGAGTGGGGCAGACTGTGGATCAGTCTTACTTCTGGTTTTGTTAGAGGAATTGTAAACATCCCCACAGCCATTTGTTGGAGTGTGTTCGCTCTCTAATAAATAGTGGGCGGCTCTAGTCTGAAGGGCAAAGCTGCCGTTTCTGCTGCTGCTGTTGGTTGTCTTTCCACCTACAGGCTGAAAATCCAGCATCCGGTAGATGTAGTGGCATTCCAACTGCTGGCATATGAAATCATATTTCATAAAATTACAGTTGCTGTTTTTTTTCCGTCAAGCTCTTTGTGGTGTTAGCAACCTTTTGTGTCCTGAAAAATGTAGCTCAACTGCTCGAGAGAATATCAGCACAGACTGTCTGAAATATGACCCCCCTCGCACAACAGATCTGTGGTGTATCATTAATTTCACAGAACTGCTTACCCCGTACTTGTCAATGGGATTTTCATATTTCCATTCATATGTCACCGCATAAATATATTTCTCTTTGTATATCAAACAGAATGGCAGCTGTAGTTGTTATCTCTCTAGACCAGGGTAGACAATAAAACCACCAGGGCAGGGAAAGACAATAATGGGTATATACCCTCCCCTAAACAGACCAGGATTTGGCTAATCCATACCTCAGGATTACCGTGAATTATTGAATCCCTTTGTTTTTTTTTGGGGGGGGGGGGGGGGGGGGGGGGGGGGGGGGGGATATCATGAAAGTGTGATTGTGTATGAACAGTGGAAGTTTTATACTAGCTCTTCAATGCAATTGAATTATTGATTTGTTGATTATAATGGGAGCGTTGTGTCACTCGCAGCATAGATGACACATTTTTACGTACTCTAAAGTGTTAATAGGGCAGCTATGGATTTTTCTGGAGATAATGTCTTCCATTCAGCACCAACGACACCTTAGTGGAATATATATTTTAGAGGATGTGCATGCACATACACACTAAGTGTGTGTGTAAAGCTGTCAGGGGACAGAGATGGGGGCTAATGATGCAGCCTCTGCTCCGTCACTTGGGCTGGTGAAGAGGGATGGCTTCAGGCACAGTTCCTTAACTCAGCGTTCTGCTCAAGGTTACCGGACCTTAATGTATTTAATGCTCCATAATACCTGACAGAAATGGGCACATATATCACACACCCACACCTGCCAGATTTTCTTCTTTCAAATCGCACCTCTCTGAAAATCTGCTTCTCGTTTATGTATATCGTATAGGGGAAGTTCTGTGTTTCAAAATGGCTTTGGATGGTAAATAATTAATGAGGATTTTTGGGCTAATGGATTTTAGGGTTTAAGAACACTTCATCATGAAGGTCAAGTGGTAGATGTAATACCCTGCCCCCTTTGACCCCCAATGAATGCCTTATGTTTGTACGAAAACAGATGGCCATACAAATAAGTCTTTATTTAGGAATAACATTTTCTGATGAATCGTTCACAATCAGACCAGGAACATGCATTAGGAAAGTAAATAGGGTCAATTTTGATTTCATGTTGACTTGAAACATGTTGTTTTTTGAAAACCACATTTGCATTTTGTTACGTCTCAGCGTTCCATTAATGTCTCAGTTATAATCAGATTCTAGTTCGCTGTGCATGTCTGCAATGACATTTACCACTTGATAAATATACAGCCATTTAAAACATAGGCCTTTTATTCATAATAGCAAATTCATAATCACATATACAGGCACTTATTGAGATGGAGCTTCATAATGAATATGGGCTTAATTGTTTTGTTTTATGGAGATTCAGAGTCTGGCATTTTGGATGCTTATCAGACAGACGAGTTTGTTTCTAACAAAGTGCGGCAGAATCACATTATTCCTGAGGAGATGAGCCGAGATGGACGTTGACGGAGACTTGCACAGAAGGGAAAGAAATCGCAGAGCTGCATGCATTGTTGTAAGACCAGCAGAAAAAAAGATTTTGTCACATCTGCTTGGATTCCTCACAATAACGTAAAATAACTCATTAAAATAATTAACCGACATTAAGTACATAAATTTGAATATGTATAAATTATATTTAAGACATTTAATGGCTTAAATGAATGTGGATTAACCAATGCCATTCTGACAATATTGGTAGAGCACAATTCAGAATTTAACTGAACAAACACAATTCAGATTTGTAATTCAAATTCGAATTTAAGGAAGCATAAATACACTGTATTGAAATGACGAAAAATGAACAAAATAAATATAATATTAATATTGAATGCATGAAATACCACAGATAAAAATCTTTGTATATAATTTTGATTAATACATTGATATTCATTTATAAATAAATAAATAAATATTAAAACAAACATTTCAATATTAATCAAAATGTATTTAATCTAAAACATTAAACATTTTTTTGCTGTAGTATGCCAGATAGATAGATTGTACCACCTCAGCGATACGGTGTAAAAATATCACATTTAATGCCACAATGTTGTCTCCTAACACATTTTAGAGAGTGTGCCTGACTGACTGACAGACAGACAGGGACGATAGATAGATAGATCAAGGACAAGTGAGGAAAACAGGATCACAAAATGGCACGGGCCAGATTTAAAACTGCATGAACACCAAGGCAGCAGAGTAAAGTCTAATCATTAGGCTATATCTCAGACTTCACTAATTACTTTTTGCTCCACAAGAGATATATCTAGCATCATGTTCAGTGTCATTCTGTCTAAAGGTAGGTTTGAACGACAACGATGCACTAAAAAGGAATCATTTTTCCTTTGCATTTGTCAACGTTTACAAGGATCCCCATTTACACGGATGTGCGAAAACGACTAAAAACGCTGTATTATGGATGCCAGGCCGGTAGTTGGCGAGGTCACTTTGTGAAGAAAACCTATGCACCTGTAGACTGAACGCATGTGCATGACATCACCGTTTTCACAAACTCGCGTTTTTGTAGTTTACACAGAGACAGTACAGTTTTCAAAAGCCGTTGTCGTAAATGGACGGCCAAAACGCATGTAAAGCTTTCAGTGTTTAGTAGAAAACGGTGTCGTGTAAGTGGCCCCTAAATCTGCATGAGAAGTGCTTATGCCTAAAGTGAGAAGAACACTGTGTGCACTCAGTATCTTAAAGTCCCCCTGCAGTCAATTATTGTATCCCTTAAAACTCATCTTTTATCACCAAAATGACATAT
The DNA here is from genome assembly GCA_030578255.1 of Tiaroga cobitis. Taxonomy (NCBI): domain Eukaryota; kingdom Metazoa; phylum Chordata; class Actinopteri; order Cypriniformes; family Leuciscidae; genus Tiaroga; species Tiaroga cobitis. Next base: position 42,726,948 of record CM060592.1, on the reverse strand, counting down.
TTAAACGTTTACTCCTTGAAAATAATTTCTTCATGCCTTAAAATAGCTTGAATGTAGGCTAACCCTTGCCTCATTTAGTATACACGGTTCTATGAATATGCAAATTAGCCCCGCCTCCACTCACTCACACCAGCTCAAAGATCCACTTGTTAATGATCACACTTTGACGTGATTGGTTACAAGGTAGTTTGTGATTTCAAACCGCTATTTTGAGACTGTCTTTGGTTCACTGCCGTTTTAAAGAGAAAATACTCAGCAATGGTGTTTACATGAATTTACACATGGTTTGTCTTAAAGCATATTAAAAACACCACATAGACATATAAACAAAATTAAAAGCTTGATTTTCACCACAGGGAGACTTTAAGAACATAATATTCAAGACTCATAAAGAAATGTTTTGCGCACAAACAGACAGAAACTGTAAGATAAGAGACTCTTACATCTGAAATGTCAAATATAGATACAGTCTAACAAAGCTTGACAGTCACAAATACAAACACACACAAAGATGTCTGTCTCCCTCTTTATCAATGCCCAAAGCTGATGTATCTGCTGCTTTGGGAAAGGGCATTGATAAAAGTATCAATCCCTTCAGTCAGAGCCCATCCACATTGATTCCACATCCATTAATCAAACAGCAGGGTAGTGGACCTCCATCCTTCCTGCCCATCTCACACGCTGACTGAGAACATTTAGTCCCTGCCATGCTGGCCAACATCAGCTAGGAACCCAAAGCTCGCATAAAGTTACCGTTCAACCTTAGCGGTATGGTGTAAGTTACACCAGAGATTAACGCGTAATCACATTTTACGCAACAATTTTGTCTCCTAACACACTTTGGAAAATGCTGGCAATGATCATCTGTACTCTGATGCCTTCACCTTACCTGGTGCTGTTTAGTCAAATGTGATTACGATGACAAGTGGGCCTGCAGTCATGGATATTGCTCTCCCAATTTTTCACAAGGTGCAAATGAAATTATCAATTTTTAATGTTGTCAAAGTTAACGATTATGTTCCCCTAATGATTTGCTCTCGCAATAGAGGACATTGATCGTACCGTGGTCATTATCAGTGCGCCATTGCTGATTACATCTGATTAGACTCCAGGTAGTCGCCGAAATCACTCGGCCGATGAGTGCTGTAAAAACTGATTACCATTGTGATGAGAGACATCGACCGGCAAACAGTTGCATTGGATATTACTGCTCATTAGTGATTAGATTGACAAAAACAAGGACAGGGGAGCAGAAAGATACAGAGGCTTAAAAAGTGTGACAGGGGGAGGAGGAAAACATGAACTTATAGAAAAGTACCTTGATATTACCAGGTTTCTGGACATGATTTAAATACCACATATATCATAGCTAAATACGTACCATATTAAAATATCACATTTTCCATTTTGTATTGGATTTGCAGCAACCGAGAATGAGAATTGGATTCTAAAAACGAATGATTTTTATCCCTATATAAGTCTGCTGTATCATATATGATAAGCACATTTCTAAGGCCTCTAAATTATCAACATGATTAAAAAAATGACCACCTTCATGTCATGGTATGTGTCTTTTTTTTTTTTTTGAAAATCATGTTAAATTGTGAGAATATTATATACATCAGGCTTTTAAGGAACGTTTATTTGTACATCTCTCAATCATCATTGTATTGCATTATGTTTTATTAGGTACAAAAACTATGATCTTTGATAATAAAAAAGTGTTTAAATATCATCTTACTAGGAGAGATAAGAGTGTCAACTGATATTTATAATCATTACATAGTGCTATACTGTTATAAAGATCTATTTGATTTACATTACAGCTCTCACAATTTAAAAAAAATATTTTGTCAAAAAGTTCACTAAACTGTTCCATAAACTGTTCCATTTTTCAGACTTTATTTCATGTCAGGCTTTATGTGGTTGCTGACATGATTTCGGGTAATTATCTTTATGTCTTCGTCTCAGAGCACTTACAGTAATTTTTCTATTTGTACAGATTAAATATCAGTTAATTTGGCCATGTATCATCATAATAAATGGCATTGTTTCCGACACATAACATTAGTGACTAAAACATCAATTAAACAATAAAAAATTCCTTTTAACAAGGTAGCTTTTTTTCAGGAGTGGTAAAAGCACATCTGCTCGTACAAATGTCTCCTGTCAGAGCATAATGGACCAATTAGATTCTCCACTTGAAAAATACAATCGTGACATATCTTTGGCTTGTCTAATAGCCGATGAAGACGTAAATTCTGACAAAATGGCCCCTAATTGTCCTTTGCCATATGAGGTCGTCCGCCCAGGGAATCTGGGTAGAGGCCACGCTATGACAGCAATTAAAAATGACATAAAAACGGTGAGTGGCCTACATAACTCAGGCCTCATTATGTTTCATACGGCCGCTTCCCTCAGCTCTGCCATCAAAGAGCGAGCAGCGAGCACAGTTCCAGGCCACACTGTGATGGGCCTGGGCTGTTTTTAGCTATTCTAGTAATCCTGCATCCCACCTAGGGTAACAACGAGAGAGGAAAAGGGAGGGAGAGATGGAGACCGAGGAGACATCACATGGCAGATTTAATGAACAGACTTGTCATGATATGATAAATGTTGCAGGGTGACATTATTAGATGTCTCCGAAGGGAAAGACCCTTGCAGTTCCATCATGTTACTATCATGCAATTTTAATACGAAGCCGTGTCGCAGGGAGGGCTGGGAATTTATATTCCGATCTTCCTTCGGCCAGTCACGGGTAGCAGACAAGCAAGTCGGTGACAAGAGCTGGCATGATGTATGGATTTGATTTTACAGATGCTGTCAGAACCGAGAATCTGTGTCCTCAAACACAGTTCAGACAGGTCATTTTGGCTGTTATCAAAAAAATTGCTGCCTCTCCGGCCAAGTGCATCAACTTGTCAGAAAAGAAATAGGAACGGACACTTTAAAGCAATTCCGTTATCGATTCCAACTAGCAATTGGAGATTTTTCCTCTTCAATAAAGGTATGAATCAAATTAAACTCATCTCAGATTCTGCCGCACTTGCTGCCATAAAAAATATCTCCAGTGCCTTGCACACACTCAAGAAATTTTAATTTCACAATTACACAGGATCCCGCACTGTCTCTCTCCCTGAGTCATGACAGATCTTCGCTGAAAGGAAAAGTGAAATCCCAGAAGCAGAATAAAGACAGATGAGTGTGTGGTTAAGGGGACATCGACAGCAAAAGTGAATCGGAACCAAACCTCAGGAGCTTCCTGGGCTCGGAGATGGTACGATAAGAGCATGATGTTACAAAACTACTTTGACAGCTTAATGGAAAAATGCAGAATGCCAACGATTTTTTCAAAGATTCTCTCCAGAGAGTCTCCTTTTGCCTCTGTAGAATACAGCAGACTCAGGATTTTTCCCCCTGACAAATCAGTCATCTTTTTAATATAGAGATGTGAAATTTGAGGTTTTGCATTTAAAGGCTTACTCTTTTGCTCTCGTGTCATGCTGCATCCACACCTATAGGTGTCAGTATAAAGTAAAAGAACTCCATTGTATCAGTGAGTGAAACAATCAAAATGAATAAGTGGACCATTCAAACAAACAATACAAACAAACAAACAAAAAAAAAGACAAAAACAAAAAAAAGCCTGCAGAGGCCACAAGACAAAAATATATTTATATTCTGTTTTTCAGGTCAATGTAACTGTTTAGAGAATTTTCAGACATTTTAATTTTCAGATTTTTTTTTTCATTTACTGCAAAAACAAGACAAAGATACTCATTAAAAGTTTTTTTTTAAATAAGTAAATGGCTTAAAAAATGAAGAAAAAAAATCTGTCAAATTTAAACTGATTATATACATTGAATACATTTTCATAAAACATTTTTTCCCCACTCTTTTGCAACATTCTATATAATGTATTTGTAATAAAAATACACATGGGATACATTTCACCTTACAAGAAATGTAAAGGCAAAACGGCTAAACAAAAAATACTTACAAACAAACAAACAAACAAAACAAGTATATAATTCTTGTTCACAGTAATAACTGTTTAAAGATGAAAAGATAATATTAAAAAATATATTGCACAATTCCCCTGTAGGTCTCGACATGCACTGTAAATCGGCATTAAAGGGGACCTATTATGCAAAATTCACTTTTGCATGGTGTTTGGACATAAATGTGTGTTGGCAGTGTGTGTATACACAGCCACCCCTACAGTGATAAAAATCCACACCCTCCTTTAAAAAAAAAAATCCCCTAAATCATAAGCAGTGTCTCCCAACGACCTGTTTCCAGAATGTGGCTTTAGTGACGTCCATACAGCCACAGGCCCCGCCCACGAGTGTTGACAGACAGAACCGCCGCCCTGATGATCGCGTTCAGAGTTGTACATAGATATCCATATGGATATCTATGGAGTTGTACACATCCGCCATTGGTGCACTGACGAGAATGTCTCCCAAGCGTTGTCGGTGTTGTGTAGCTGTATTTATTAAAAAGTTGCTCCTGAAGGATGTAACGTTAGCAGTGCCAACTGTTCGTGATCCAGCTACACATCTAGAAGTAAGTTTTACGCGTTTGTTTTCCAAATTGCCTTGGAATTTGTCAAGCTCATAATAACATGTTAGACGTAACGTATAAAGTTTGTGATAGCATGTGATAGCACCATGAGCCCGTCCAGTTATGTTGTTATTTTTTTTATTGCGCTAATAGTGGAATCTTTATTTGTAATGGACAGCACATCAGAACAGAGCAGCCAAACAAGAGATATTGCATGCCAGACAGACGCAAAACCGCTGACCAAGGCTGTTGGTACTCAGTTATCAATGAAGACGTTTCATGTTCGCTACAGGAGTTCAGGTATGTTTATGTATTATATGATACTGCTTAACTTATACAGTGGACCTCTCTCGTCGGAAAAGTGGGGCGGGAGCAGCAGCTCATTAGCATTTAAAGGGAAACACACTAAAACGGTGCGTTTTTGCACAAGCCCAAATTTGGCCATTTTAAAATGCTATAAAAAATTATCTCTGAGGTATTTTGAGCTAAGACTTCACATACACACTCTGGGGACATCAAATATTTGTTTTACATCTTGTGAAAGGGGCATAATAGGTCCCCACGAAGGAAAGAAGGGCACGCTTTTTTATAGTGTGCCCCTGCTCTCTTCATGACGTGGCTCTCGGCGGGTGGGAATAAATATCCTCCACAACTGACTGCAAACTGGCATTCAGATCTGCCTCCGTTTTGTTAGCAATGCCCAACTTCCTAGTACATACGATCCAATCAATTCCCTAAGGCTGCAATCAAACCCGCCCTACATTTTTCTTAATATACAGTATACAGGGAAGAAAAGACTATCACAACTTTCGTTTCATGCAACCTTTAAACAAGAAAAAAAACCCTGCAATAAATAAATAAATTCAAGATATCAATTTGTAAAGTCCAATATTATGCGATCATAACTCCTGCCCTTCCGAATTACAACTTTGTGTTTATTTCCTCGTTCTGAATTCCGCACGGGTTCCTCACAAAAATAACTGAGAGAAAAACTTCTATAGCCTAGAATAGATGAAACATGAAGTCAAATAAATATGATTGTGACGATATGTTCTGTATGTTTTTTTTTCATGCATCTTAATTTAGTGTAGTATGTTGTGCAGCGGACGAGGTCAAAGCCAAATGGGAAAATCTAGATACATACTGTACATGAGGAAAAATGTATTCTCGGTCAGTGCCACCTATCGTACAGGCATGAATTAGCCGAAGAAAATCAACCGTTTGGCGTTCAGTGTGAAAGCTCCGTTCATCTGCGATTCGCTAAGCTTTATCGCGCTCAGTGTGAAATGTCCTTAAATCTTACGCAAATATGCTTCTCAAGTAAATCTATCTTGTTTCAAGGATGTTTAGACATTGTACTAGTAAACAATACAAAAATATTTATCAAGAAAATAACGTTTTGCACTTTTTACATGCAGGTAACTGATTCCACCGGTAAGCATTTTCCTCTTACTGCGTAAAAAAAAAAAAAAGCTATGTTTACTTATTAGCACCTACTTCTTGATACGCTGTGGAGCAGCAAAAGAGATAATTGCTTTGTCAGTCACTGCTCATAGTGTTTAATGTGCCTCAGTAATGACAACACTGCACCGTTCACAACAAACCTGCACAGGCGGAAAGACAAACGACAATATCTCACACCTGGTCTCATTAGAGGCTAGTTGGTGCATTTCCTGTTCCAAATGCTGAAAACAATGAGTTACAGGGGCTGCAATGTTTTGGGATGAGAGCATCATGTTCCTGTCTGCTCAGGATTTCTTCTCAATCTACAGCAGCCCACGGTTCATGCATCATCATACATACATCACACACACACAAGGAACTGAGACTGAGAACCTGGAAGCAGACTGCGCCCTCATCTGCTCCACAGACGTGGGCTGGGTGGCAATCATGAAGCCGTACTGATTGTGAACAGAGAGAGATAAGAGGGGGAGGAAAAGGAGATGATGATGAGGAGGAGGTACGTAGAGATGGAGAAATGTGTTGATCAGGATCAGGGTTGGCTGAAAGGGTAAATAGGGTTGAGGAGAGAAGGAAGCTTAATGAGAAAATGTCACTGAACAAAAACCCTCTCAAAAGATTGTCAGAAGTGTTGTGATACTGCTTGTTTCCATCTTTAAAAGAATATCCCATAGCCTTGGAATTTAGAAATAGTTCACCAAAAAACAAAAAATCAGTTAGCATTTATTCATTATTTCATTTTACATCTGTTTGACTTTCTTTAGTAAGTTGAGAATAAAAGATGAATTTCCTGGTCACTCTTTTTAATGTAATGGAGGACTGTGGCTGTCAACAGTGTCAAGCTTCAAAAAGCACCACAAAAGAATTTTAAATAATCCCATTCTTTACATTCCAAGTCTTCTGAAGCCATAGGCCTATAATTGCTTTGTGTGAGGAATGAACATGCTGAAATTTAAGTCAAACAACATGAAGGTGAGAAAATTATGACAACATTTTCATTTTCAGGATGAAATCATCCTTTTGTGGTGAAGATCTGTGGCATGCTGTTGAATACCACAGAAATAGTTCATAAAATGACAGTTTATAGTAATGCACTTACAACAGAAGCCAACAAGGAAACACTGCAAATACACATTTAAAACATAATTTGCAAAGTATAAGCATGAAAGTTAAAATTTGGGCCTACATGTTAGTATGAGAGTGGATGATTATATCGCTTACCAACGTTGTCAGAGCAAAGACATCTTTCAACACATTTTATAACCAGCTGAATAAGTAATCCTGGTTACTGTTATCTGCAAAAGGAAGGACATAAAAGCAGCGTCACGTAAATATCTGTAAAACACTGTTTACAAGTTTTCTGCAATATGGCATTGCTATGGAGTTATTTTTGTTCCATTATTCCAAATAAATAGATTGAGACGCACAAATAAATGTAAAGAGATTCACAAAAATGTATCAAATTCACAAATACATGTAAATAGTTTAACAAAAATGAATAAAATGCACAAATAAATCAAATGAGATTTGCAAATATTTTTTTTTTTTTTTACAAATGTGTTTTATGTCACAAACACAACTCGCATTCGTTTGGGAATTGCCTCTTGTGAATTTGTGGATCACAGCATGCATTTGTGGATTTTGAAACACTTCTAGAGTCAAATATGTGCAGACAAATCCCTAAATAGGTAGACTCCACCCACTGTTTACTCAAGCCAATCAGATAATGGCCACATTGCGCTGACCAGTCGATCATTCACAGATCCCGAGCATCATGATCAGTAACACCCTCTCTACACCAGATGCAAGCGGCATAACATACGTCAAAAGCAAACAGTACCCATATGTAATCATTAATAAATGTTTCATTCTTTAATGTTTAAATATGAATAAATGCATAAATTAAATCTGTTCATCATATAAAGCTATTGAGGCTCGCTCAATTCATATGGATTAGTTTTATGATCTCTTTATGAACTTTTTGAAGCATCAAAGGCCTCGTTTACACTGTCAGTGAAATGTGACCCAATTCCGATTTTTTACTCGTATGCGACACAGATCGGATGTGTTCTATGACAGTGTAAACAGGAAAAAACTGCATGCATTCGGATATTTCGAGATCGGTTTCTGGCCTCGTTCATATGTGGAAATAAATCAGATGTAAATCGGATATGTGCCAATGCGACTGTCATGTAAACAGGCAGATCGGATTTTCCGAGGCATTAGGCTGCGTCTCCGCGGTTTAATGACGAGAGAAACCCCGACGCGCATCTGCGGATGGACGGATGGCCCGACGAAACATTGTGTCGTCGTAGGAGAGGAATGTGGACACACGTTGACACAACATATCAAAGGTTGGCTAGCTCATTCTAAAATTTCGGACCCACTGCTCCTCGTTAAAGCCCGCCACGATCTCATGAAAGTGCGTTTATTGCACGAATTTTTATTCACGTGCCATTTACGCCAAAAATAGTTTTTGCGTGCATGATACGCACTTTATGGCGTTTAATACGCACGTTTACAGTGCGTATCATATGCAAGCAAAAACTATTTTTGGCGTATAAATGGCACGAGAAATAAAATTTGTGCTATAGATACTCACTTTTATGAGATCTTGTTGTATGTTCCCACCAGTCCTGAGATCTCGCTGCGTGTTCGTCCATCTGAGCAAGAAGACCCCTGTAAACATGCGCGATGTTTCAGTCAAGTGTAAACACATGACTCGGATATGGGTCACAATTTAAAGAACGTGTAAACGGACGGTAAAAAAAAATCGGATATAGGCAACAAATCAGAATTGGGCATCAAGACCTGCAGTGTAAACGAGGCCAAAGTGGTAGTTGCGTAGCTGTCTATGGAGGGACAGAAAGCTCTCAGATTTCATCAAAAAAGATCTTCATTTCTGTTTCCGAAGATGAACAAAAGACTTACGGGTTTGGAACAACAAGAGGGAGAGTAATTAATGACAGAATTTTCATTTTGGGTGAATAATCGCTGCTGTAATCGCTGTGGTTGGTGTCCACCTGAGTTGACGTAATTTGCCACCTTCGCTTTTTCAATGACATACGTCTTGGATTAACGGGAATATCTGATCTGTCTGCTTACATGGCAGATGCAAATACACGTATCCGACTCATATCATATTTATTTCCACGTATGAAAAAGGCCTGAAACTGATCTGAGAATATCGGAATCCATGTGCTCTATTCCTGCTTATACACGTTCTTGGGTCATATCTGATTGGTGTCACAAAAAATCGGAATTGGGTCACATGAACTAAATCCGGCCTTAGTCAGGGTCGAACCAAATAGAATTTTTGACAGGAATGGAAATGAGGCTGTGAGGGGTAGAAGTGCCGTGCGTTTAATGAATTGTACTGTTGTTTAACACACCGATTGTTCAGCTGATGAAACATATTTCCAAAAGACTTTCAGTAGACAAAAACTTATACATGCCAATATAAAGACGGCAAGTCTAGCCTTTAATCTCTTGTTTTCATATGTGTAAAATTCAATATGACATCTACCCTAATTGCATGCATTCAAAAAACAAAGAATATGAGCCTGTGTTGTCTGCTCATTTTTACTAAGGTATTGTGAGTGATATTTTATAATTGAATTATGTTTATTTAGATTATGTATCACTATATATTATTTTGTATAGTGAAATATATTGTTATTGATTATCTTTAATTTACAGTAATTACATCAAAGAATATAAATGAGAAAATATAGTTTTAAAAGCAGGGGATTTTTAGGTTAACCATTGAGAGGCAGCGCAGGCAGAGGGAGACTAAAGGGCATTTTGCTGAAGTCTGGATGATAGAGCACACTACAGCTGATTCTGGGGCCCTGAGGAGAGGGCTTATAAAACTGATGTATAGCATGGAAGACATACCCTGCTCATGCATTGAGAAGGGTTTTGGAAGTAACGTATATTATATATTCTTCAAACCTCATGAATAGTACTCCAGATTTTGCATGCAGGGTTATGAAAGAAACTTAGTCATACCGAAGCACAGAAACGGTACATTCGTTGAACTGTACAGATCACTTTTTTGCTCTATTGGAACATCAGTTTAATACTCATGACAAATAAACAAATTTCCGTGAGAGCATCTTTAATGTATAAATCTAAAAAAAGTACAATAAACACTTGTATGAAACCTTTAAACAGCAGTGCTTCTGCAATGAGTGCTGCTGGGAACGAGTTTTTTTTTAATTTTTTTTTTATGTTGATGATGTGTTGACAGAATTCTATCTAAGCCCATTAGGTGAAGGCAGAAGCCCTGGAGCTTGTAGAAGTGCAAGGTTTAGGGTCACTCACTGTGTCATTGAAATCAATCATCTTTGAATGCTCTGCGCATCAGTGACATTTTCATAAACCCTCCACCCCCTGGGCACCAGCGAGCCAATGAAAAACAATGTTCTGCCCACACATGGACATCATTAGCCTTTAAAGCTCCTATCCTCAAGAACGCGGTGCTGACATAGGGCCTCTGGTGGCTTTGAAGGACAGGCTTGAGAAGATTACAGCTGTGAGACAGAGAGGGAGATGTGCAACCCATTGAAAGGATAGTGAATACTTGAAGGAGGAAGATAAGGCTCTGGCCAGGCAGCCAAGACAAACCTTCCTCCAGGGCTGGTGTGGATGAAGAGATTGCTCTCGATGTAGAATGATGCAACGGTGGGATGTTTGACCTTGCGGGCATGATTCTCAATCTGAGCTCGGCCCATATCCCTTGTAAACCTCCACTCTCTCCAACCACACCATCGTTACAGGTGACCTTGTAGGGGCTCGGGAGGCCCTGGTCGTCAGGTGAAGAGATAAACCCTGGACTCGTTTGATTTACAATGCTGTCTTCTGAAGGCTCTGCGTGCCTGCCTGCTGTCTCTCTTAATGGATAATTCCATTCCACTGAAACTTACTTAATCCCTCCATCATGGCAGGAACCTTGATTCACCGCTGTATGACCCTGCTCCGTTTCTCCATGACAGCTTTCTGCGCTCCTGACCTCTCCTTGGCTTCTCACATCCTGGTTTTAGTCTAGCCTTGAGCGCCGAGCAAACCCCATGGCTCAATTCACAATTGAATGTGAAATTGAGTACTGTACTCATTTATGTAATCAAATTTCAAATTTGACCTAAGTATATATAATATTATAAAATATTTTTTTTTAATCAAAATCAATTAAATAAATTATTATGAAACATTATATAATTTTTTATATACTGCTTTATACATTATAAAATATTTTATATTTTCGTTGAGTATATGATATTGTACAATATTTATAATATTTATATAGTTTTATATATCGTTATACATTATATGATTTATTAGATATTAAAGTTTAATAAAATCATATATTATTTTATATTTATGTGTGTGTGTGTGTGTGTGTGTGTGTGTGCCCGCGTGTGTGTGTATATATTGTTTTTGACCAACGCACACTGATAATTTATAAAGAGGAAAAAGTCAAAAATCATGCGTCACTCGCTTCATATCATTTTACCCATGAGCCAAAACTCCCTCTCATCTTCAGTCCTATTTACTGACACAAAATCATAACTGCAAATGTAGTCATGTCAAAGCGAGTATTTTTGATGTGGCGTGAACTGAAAAGGTTATGTGTTAAATTGCAAAGTGGATGATGGATGTCAGAACCACTCACTCCGTGCTTTAGGACTGGTGGCATGATAGACTCGCCAAGCTTCATTACACATTCATTTTTCATTAAAGTGCTGTTTTAATTCATTCCTCTAAAATTACCCTCTTATTGAGGTCAGTGTGTAATGGTCCCATTAACATAGAAAACTTGCAGCATAATTTTAAATCACAGCCTTTTATTAGTAAGACACATTAGTCTTTGATTTTAGAGCATGTTATTGTGAAAATGCCGGAAGATATTGGGCCACTTTATTTAAACATTGTCAACTCATCACTGTCTGCAATCTACAGGCCTCTCAGAAACAAAAGTCACTTAGAATAAAATAAAAAAAATGTGACAATACTAATGTAAAGATCATTCTTGAGAAAAATTAACGAAACAATTACAAATTGCCCCATTATGCATTTACTAAAAAACATTAGCCAGTGAACATTAGTATGCAGAAGATGTCAGCAGAGAGTTAGCATGTGGACTAGGAAAAGATTTGATGAACCATCAGCCGAATGCATTATTTTCTGTTATCACTGTAAAGCTGCTTTTAAAACAATCTACAGTAGATTGTATAAAGCTCTATATAAATAAAAAGTGACTAGACTTGACATTAAAAAAGCTACTTTGCTAGGTGTAACCCCTCCGGCTCTAATCCAACCGCTTCGAGCGGGATTCAAACGGGCATTTCCAGCATGGGAGGCGGGTGCGCTAACAAGGGCACTAAAGGCCACAGCTCTTAGCATAATTCGCTAGCACGCCTCTTGAGGCCAGGGAAGTGAGCTTTACTCGCACAGCTCTTACTAGCTGGCCTCCGTTTCATAGGCACAACCAGGGGTTAATGCTGCCTTCACGTACAACCGGAATTACTGTAAATACAAGTTTCCCAGTTAAAAATTGGACATGGATGCCCTCTCAGGTTGAATTTACTACTGGGAAGATTGGGGATAATTTTGATACCCAAATTCTAGAGTTGGGGTGTGCCATAAAATTGAAACATGGCAGAGGGGAGAACAATTGCTGCTGTTGTAGTTGTAGTGCATATATACATTTATGAATAATCATTTCAATTGTATGTTTTATACACAGCAAAAATAGCCTGCATTTTGACCGAAATTCCAGAATTGTCAGCAAGCTGACTATAGTCAAAACAGAATGTCATGTCATGTGGCTCCAGAGAATGTTACATGGACAAATCAGTTGATTATTTGAAAAAGTGTGCACCAATGGGCAGAGATGGCACTTTTAAAATAAAACAAAAATAAGGCCTTCCACCAACTAAATACCTGGTTTCTTTTTGTTACCACACAATGACATCAGCAAAGCAGACACAATATAACACAGTATCAAAACCATGATCCTGCATTTCATGTTGCTCACATGTATGCTGGTACAGTAAGTTTTTGTGTATTTTACACATTCAGTTTGTGATGTTTTACACATACTGTAAACATAGCAAAATTGTAGTATTTTTTTAAATATATATATACACACTTTATGCTAACATTACATCAAAAAGAGTTTGTTTTTCCTGGAATTTTATTATTAAGCAAACATGATTTTAATGCAACAATTTTGAGTGTTCTTTTGATGCTGTTGGTTAGTAATTTTGTGTTGTCATTATTTTTTGCTTCATTGTTGTGGCCATCTGAGAAACCCTGTGAGAGTAGCGCACAACTCAACTTCCGCAGCATAAATCTAGACATCAGTACAACAAACTGACCATACATCTAGTATAGATATGAGACTATGAGATTTCTTTTATGTAAAGCACTCTTGAGTGATCATTGTATTTACCTTACAGTCCAAAATGATTCCATGCTTCATTATTTATTTAGACTCAATTTCCTGAGCATCTGATCTATCAGAGGTCCATTTCCCTCTGGTCATGTGAAAATTTATATGATTTGTTGAGGTTGCGGTAACTCTAACAGTAATCATCTTGCGATGGACGTTTTTTTAAATATCAAATTGAGAAGTGCAGTCTGACTGAAACAAACTAATAAAGCTTCAGATAGCTGAGACAGGAGTAAATGCAATAAAGGCAGGAGTGAATTATCTTACAGGAGCTCAGTCCCCACTGGGGAAATTCATTTAGCTCTCCTGCAGTGAGATTCTTGGTGTAAGGATGTCTGAGATTTCGTTGCAGCCACACTAACAAAATTGAAAAACTATTTATGTGTTTCAGTTTAGCAATGAATATAACAAATATATTCAGCAAACAGCTTTATTTTCCTTGTTACCCATGGTTTTGAGTTTCGTTGGACCAACCTATCTACAGTAGGCTGCAGGTATTCTAATTAAGGTTAACCAGGAGGTTATTTCTTTTTTTTTAAAATGTGCTTATTTTTATAAGTTATCTAGAACACTTGTGAGGTATTAAAGTTGCTATATTGATTACAGACACCCTTGCTATTAGCGCACCGGTGGCCGTTAAGTGAACTGCAGCTAGTAAATTTTCTCTTGCTCGCACTCGTCTCGAGCTCACATAAAGAGACTAAATGTGATTCAGTGCCCCAAAATACTCGCGGCGAGGTTGTTTTTTTCTTTCTTTGCTTAAGTAAAAATAAGTGGGAAAGAATACCTTTGCAGTTATATATTAGTTGTTAACAAATATACAGATGCCGTCCACTCTTCTGAGAGCGACGTTTTGCTGCGAGCTGTGTTGCCAGATTGGGGTTTTCAAACATCTACATTTTAAAGTCTAATTGGTTAAAAAACAAAACAAAAGCCTGCATGTAGTCCATAAAATCAGTCATCATGGCATTACTAAACACACACGCCCATGCATAAGTCTTGTAGCTGTATACAGTTGTTGAAAAGATTCAAGTGATCGCTAATGCCAAAGTGGCATAAATATACAGTAAGTTGTATCTACAGTAAAGAGTGAGATAACACATGCGATTACACATGTGGTGGGAGATGACTCGATGGCTCTTAATAAATATAACTAACTCTGAGAGGCAAGCACAGTTGAATGACTTGAATTGAAATCGAACATGGGACGACTCCTGCCCATGATCAAGTTGCTACTAGTCTGGCCTAACTAGACATCTGCAACTTTTACACCGTCCAGACTGCAGTCTACTCGTCTCTGGCAGTTGCTGAAAAAGGTTTGAATCAACGATGAATCAGTGACTGCTAAATTTTGCATTATGTTCTGCAATTTGTACATCCGAGGGTTAAAGTCATCGGTTAATTTCTTGATTGCCGTTTTGACAGTGTACACCTGGACATTTTAGACATATTTGCTGATTTTCATTAATTATTGCCCTGTTTTGACCCATTTTCCTGGGAAATTTATTGATTTTTTTTATTTAATTTTATCATCGTTATTTTGTTTTAAGGAGATAAAAATGGTGCTTATCAACCTTGAATGACATGGCAATATAATTATATCACATTATTTTGGCAGTAAAATTTTGGGCGTTTTTTTCTTGGAGAGGGGTGTTTTTGGTGAGCTTTTGGGCTGGAAATCACCGTTCCAATCTGGCAACACTGCTCAATAAGAAAAAAGGAACAACAAAAATGACTGTGGTGAGAAAGCACTTAAGAAAGCATCTCATCATAGCAATGTGGATATGTTTCACAAGCTCTGCAATTCACCAGCATCATTACGACAGATGAAGATACATTATGATTGATTATAAAGTAGGCCTATATTTGAGACTATATGGCTATGTGAGACTATAGTTTGAATTAACTCCTTTTCTTTTCATGCCACATTGACATTACAGTACAGAATAGCTCTTTTGGCACTATCCCGAACTAAAACTGATTCATGTGTCAGAACGGAGAAGAGGCTCTCGGGAGCGTGCGTAAACGTCACATTATTTTGATTTTCCCAGAAAAAACGTCCCGACTCCCGAGGCCTTCACATTCATAGACAACCTAGAAACTCGGGGACGTGTCCTTTTTTAAGTTTCGTTTCAAACTGTTCACACATTGGCAATAAAAAAAGCGATCCTTACATAAAAATTCTTACATATAGCCCCTTTAATGCTGTAGTTCTTACAGTTTATATTGCATCCCTATAGGCCTAGAGGTAACCTGAAGGCATTGTGAGCTAGGTGCAGGAGTTCTTATTTTATCAAAAACTGCTAGTTGATAATGCAAGTCAACCGGTGTTCTTTTCTGTTTCTTTTTAAGACTTCGATTGTGGTCGATGCACAACGCAAATATCAACAAAGACATTCTTTTGTGTAAGTTTTTTGCTTTTTCAGTTTAAACCCCCCCCCCAAAAAAAACACAAAAATGGAGAACTACTGTATGTATTATTGTATTGCAGCATTTGCATTTCAACCCCACTGTATGCATGAAATATTTTCTTTTTTTGGAACACACATTGTGACTGATGACAGTTTGGAAGTGTATGGATTATAAATTCGGAAGTTAGGCAGATGACGACAAGTCAGGGAAAAATGCACTCATATCTTTCTTATTAAGCGTGTGGATCAGGTTGGATGTGCAAAGATGGAATTGTGATAGGAGGCAGATGAGAATGGAGAAGGAATCGTACATTTAATGTGTGTAGCGCACTTTTTTTGTGCATGTACTGTATGAGAGCGAACAGAAGAATAAGGGAGGGAATATAAATGGGGAGAAATAAAAGATTGTGGTGAAGCTTTAATGTCTGGGAGAATGTCTTTGTGGCAGAGAAGATGAATAGAGCAGCACTTCTGAGTTATCTCCTGCTCAAAAGCAGAAGCTCCCCTGCTGATCAGCAATCTTCAGGTCTCATCATGTACTTACACTCTAAAAATATACACCCAGATACCTCCTTCACCACACCTTTGCCTCTCTTTACTTGCTTATCTCCTGCCATTATTCCTCTCTGATTTCGTTTGCATAAGTTCTTCCAATGCATTTCCATAAACTGCTCGCTGATGCTTCGGCTGTTATCTGTGGCATTTCTAAATTTGTGTTTTCTTAAAAAATCCTTAAAGGCTTTTAGATCTCCCCTTGTTACTTTTTGAATTGCTGAAAAATAGAGAATTAGGCTACATCTCTCAGATGGTGGGAGAGACACTCAAATATGAATGATGAGATAATATCAAATATGGATAATGTATTTTATGTGGTCCACCCACAAGGTGGCATTACTTCTTAAATAGTCTTGTGTAGACAGACTTTTGACTATCAGTATTGATCCAGTCCACTTGCCAACTTCTGCTTGACTGACATGTTTTTTACATGCAGTTAGGACCAGGTATATCTAAAATATTTGATATTAATTGTAAATAGCACAAAGCTGAATATACTTCCGCTCACACATATCTTGCATATTTGGTTTAGCTGCTACAAGTGTCCTAATCTAAACGCTTTGTATCTTGCAAGGATTAACCTGGTCAATTCAGTGAGTAATTCTTTCTCAGGATCCTTTGTTGTTGTAAATACGCAGATTCAAACATCAGCTTTGTTTGTTGACCCCCGCCCCCCCCCCTGAAAGAATGACAATATATATATATATATATATATCTAAAAATAAACGCGAGCTCCATGTAGTAACTTTAGCGGTACAAATTTGACAATTTGGATTCTTACTTTTCTTTCTTTCTTATTTGCATGCTACTGGTTTTCTTCATTAAAGGAAGAAATGGATTTTTGAAAATGACCTTTCATTTAGTGTGTAACATTTACATTTACATTTATGCATTTGGCAGACACTTTTTATCCAAAGCGACTTACATTGCATTTCAAGGTAGCCTACACATTTACATTCTTATCAGTTCTTGCTTTCCCTGGGAATCGAACCTGTGACCTTGGCGTTGCAAGCGCCAATGCTCTACTGTTTGAGCTACAGGAAAGAAAGTAACATAGCTCTAAGTGAATGAAAACATCCTGCAAAGTTTTAAATCTGAAAGTGCACCGTATATAAAGTTATTGTCTTTCAAAAGTAAGAGTCCACTCTGAGTCAATGAAATTAATCGTTTTTCAAACGAGTCATAAGCCGTTTCGTCGTGACGTCAAGGCGAAACATTAGCATATTGCCCGTCCACTTATTGCGCGTGCAGACACCAGGGAAAACTTGAACCTCAAATCGGCAGCTGATTCCTGTGGATACTGGATAGCAGGCACATATAATTTAGGGACGCTAGGGACGTGTCCCTACCAATATCCAGTGACACTGATTTGTCCCTAGCAATAATTTCGATCAAAAATTAAAATATATTTATATATAACCACTGTTGCCCAGTTGGGTCTTGTGGTTTTTATGTATTTCTTATTTTATTTAACCAGGAAACATCTCATTTAGATTAAAATCTCTTACAAGAGCATTCTGAGAAAAATGCGCAAATCCTGGAACACAAACGGTTAATATAGACCTAGGTCCAACCTGCTTAACACACATCGCTAAACTGATTGGCTTTGTGTTTTCTTTCTAACTTGTGAGAGGCTCATTTGGTTGTGCGAAGCGGCAAAGCTCCTCCGAAGGAAACCTAGATGCGGTAAACTAGGGAGTAATCTACAGTTCTGTGCACAAAAATACAGAGCAAATCGCATCAAATAATGATTCGGGGACAGTGCAGTTTTTACAATATAATGTACGACAATCGCGGGATAAGTGGCAAACATAATTGTTAGTGTGTGTGTGCGCGCGTGCAAAGAGCACTGAAACTTAGTAAAAACATCACTTAGTATGATTTATAAGCCGTTTTCCAAAAAAAGGAAAAACAAGAAAAGAAAGAAAATCCCCACAAGGACAAGATTTTCGTATACTGCCATTTTTGTAGGGACAAAGACAATGTCCCAACAAAGATGGCAATTTCCATTTTTTTCTTCTTTTTTTTTGGAAAACAGCTTATAAATCATACTAAGTGACGTTTTTTGAAAATGCAGAAAGTTATCTGTGATAGGGTTAGTGTAGGGGGATAGAATACACAGTTTATAAATATACTTTTTGCATTTTACTTTTTGTATTCCGGTGTTTTTTGAAGCCTTGGGAGTGAGAGCGGGGACTCCAGATATCTTGTTGATCAGATCCCTGCTAATTGTTACGGATGGTTTTGTTCACTTTGAGTAGAGTTATTATTTAATTCGTAACAACAGTATAAAAATCATTATTACTAGGAAAGTCCACAAAATTGCTTGGACTTGTTGAAATGAGAGGTCTGTTTGATCAAAATCTCAGTCTTTCACTGAGGGTGAAATAAGTTTCATTGTTATGAAAACATGACTCAGACCAATGGCACAAGTTGCTGTGTGTCATGTCCAACAGGAAAAACTGGACAGTATTGATGTGAAACAAATATGCCAAAAGTTCATTTCTTTTAACGGGATAGTTTCCTTAAAAAATGAAAATTCTGTCATCATTAAGTTGTTTCAAACCAGTTTCTTTCTTCTGCTGACCACAAAAGAAGTTATTTTGAAGAATGTCGGTAACCAGACAGTTGATGGGCCCCATTGACTTCCATAGTATTTTTTTTCTTACTACGGAAGTCAATGGGGTCCATCAACTGTCTGGTTACCAACATTCTTCAAAATATCTTCCTTTGTGTTCAGTAGAAGAAGGAAATTCATAAGGGTCTGAAACAACTTGTGGGAGAGTAATGACAGAATTTTCATTTTTGGGTGAACTATCCCCTTAACTATCCCTTTAATGACAGATGCAGACATGTGTTTGGCTTCTTCAAAAAGCAAGGAACAAGACCGCATTGCACTATTGCATTGCACTATGAACGGAGTAAAGTTAAGTCTTTGTTAAACTCCCTTCTAGTCTTTAATAGTTACCATAACATTACAGAATTCATTAATGTATTAAGGTCAATATAGACTAAAAACCTTAATATTATCCTATTAATCCTATTCATTTCCTGATTCCTCAGCTTCTGGGAATGTCCCCACCAATCTCAAAACCAAACCTACGCCCTTGCTGGATAGAATCATGTCGAGAAGAAGCTGTGTTCTACAATGTAAGGTAGTTTTTTTTTATTACTGCCTAAGGATGAGCATGTGAAGAATCAGTGGTTAAAATTAATCTTTACCATGATATCACAGCAGTATAATCCTAAACTTTTGCTGTATTCCCTTTGTTTTTACTGACGACTGCTTCTCAAATCTCGCCGTTAAACACAGGATTCGCAAACCGCTTGCTCTTGAAAGATGGTGTTCAAAAAACTTAGTTTGAGTTTGATATTGTGTAGGTCTCCTGCTAAATACAAGTAAAATAATTGTTTTTTTGATGGACATGCACTTGTTAATGCTGATGGTGAGGTAGCAAACTGAGTTGCGTATCACTGAAAAATGTCCTGCTCGAGTTGTCCTTGCGATGGAGTTTCGGGTTTAATTCTTCCAATGTTTCATCTTCGGACTCGCGCTCGCATTGATATGGTACAATCGACATCATCGTTCATTAGTCTGTTTACCGGTAGGGTGTTGGAAGCATAGATATACATAATGAAGGCTAGATGTCTTATGGCGGAGTCTCTAACGTCATCACCGGCGGCCATCTTGTCACAGGCACGCTTTCTGGCGGGCTCTGTGGTACCTGATGTAAGGTGAGTGATCTGCACGAACACAAATACTCTTATCTCACTGAACTCTTGATGGATTTACAAACGGTTTGGTTTCTTACAAACGTTATTAACGTGGCTATAACTCTGGATGCTTGAACATGTTGAAATTGCAGCTTTTCTTTTCGAAAAACAACTTAATTGTGCAGCATAGTTGTGTATTACGGCTACTTGCCTAAGTTATCAAGGCTGAGACCACAGTTGAGCTGTTCAACTATATAGGTTTTACTGACACCAATAACGATTTTATGACAACTAATCTTTTGTCTAAAAAATTACAGCTGTCTGGCCAATCAGAGCAGAGCAGCTCGTGGAAAGGAGGGATTTAGAGTGATTGATTCATCTGACGAGTCGTTTGAGAATCATTGAAAATGTGGTGATGTGCAAATGTATATTATTAGGAAATTAAACAGTTTTTTGACCTTTGATGCATGTAAACCTGTTGTAGGAGACTCCAAAACAACACTAGGAAACTTTAAAATAGCATAATAGGGGCACTTCAAGCGTTCAAGTTCTCCTGGGAAGTTCGTATACGAGGTGGGAAGTCGTGTTTACGACGGCAGGTGCGTTCAAGTAATTTTCATCGGAGTAAGATGGTGGTGTACCATCTCTTAATTAATTACACAAAAATACCAAGTACAGCTCGCTGCATCCTGCGGCAGACATCCAACCCGGCCCACATCCAAGTGTGATGTCAGAAGCCACGCCCAAATACGACACGTGACTCGACATCCAAGTGTGACGTCAGAAGCCACGCCCATGCCCAAGTACGGCACGTGGCTCGATTTGTTGTACGCATGTGCAAAATGGCACTGCTTCCCATCGGAAATATGTTTACGGTTGTTATCTTTCGTTTAACTAATACACGTTTTCTTATTTTTGTAAAGGATGTCTAGACTAAAATGGCACAAATTAAATCTAGAGAGTGGACGCTGGACCAATGTCCCTTACTAACATCCACTTAATGTCTTCTTCACACACCTATTAAAAATATTCTTGTAGTAATGTGTGGGAAGAGATATGCGTGTCTACTAAAAGGATTTACCTCATCATTGTCCTCTTCAACCAGACTCAAGCGAAACTTTGGCTTGACAGTTAACAGGACGGTAACTTGATTAGGATACAAACCAAAGTTTATTTTTACTTACCGACATGGCAAATTACGGAAGCCCATTTCCGCCACAGTTTGACTATCTCATAATGAGAAACTTTCTCGTAATTATGACTTAACATCTCATAATAATGAGAAACTTTCTCATAATAATGACTTAACATCTCATAATAATGAGAAACTTTCTCATAATAATGACTTAACATC
The DNA here is from genome assembly GCA_030578255.1 of Tiaroga cobitis. Taxonomy (NCBI): domain Eukaryota; kingdom Metazoa; phylum Chordata; class Actinopteri; order Cypriniformes; family Leuciscidae; genus Tiaroga; species Tiaroga cobitis. Next base: position 42,705,431 of record CM060592.1, on the reverse strand, counting down.
TCATAATAAACATTCTCAATGCTTTTTCTTCTGATTTTTAATAGTGGTTGGCAAACAACTTTTTAATGTGCATTACCGCCACCTTCTGAAATGGAGTGTGGATCAAAATAGCCTACTCCTGTATTTGGGCATGGGAGTGGCTTCTGACGTCACACTTGGATGTGGGCCGGGTTGGATGTCCACCACAGGCTGCAGCGAGACCCTTCTCAAAAATACAGCAAGTTTCTTAAACTCTACTTCTAGAAAATGAAGAGCAAAGAATGTGTAGGGCGCCCTATGATTTCCATATGCAGAAAACGTGGACGGAATCGCGGAATGCAATCATAAAAACGGAATTTAGCTAAGCTACTCTATAACGCGGAATTTCCCAGAATTATTAATAAGTAAAAAGCAGTTCAGTACACTTGAAATCAAATCGCGATATAGACTAGTGTGTGAATATTAAACCGCAAAAATACTATTTAATATACGAATCCTGTATGTTCTGTGTGAATAAATGGTGCAGACTAAGCGCAGTTTCATTTAGGCTATCACACACACACACTGAAGCACGAATGACGTTCACGTTGTTTTTTGCCTATATGAGGACATGCATGCATGAACTTCATCTCCAGACTCTAGATCCGCTGAAAGTCACTTCGTGAGCATTTAACTGGTTCATTTGAGAAAAACTATCATAAACACACAGAAACTCAGAGGTGTTCACGGCAACCCGTCAAAATAAAAGTTCGGTTTAACTTGACAGAAATATATTAGGGGAAATCCTAGGGGAAACATTGAGGTACCATAATGCCATATGCTTCTGGTGTCTAAGACTACTTGTATATGTTGTGGTCTTATCCTGTTCAGAAAAAAAAAAAAGATGGGGTTGCCCATCAAATTCAGAGGTTTTGACATGGTAATAATCCTCAGTTGACATTGCCCATGTCTGAATACTACTTGCTGACTATATTATCTACACTACTGTTCAAAAGTTTGGGGTTGGTAAAATTGTTTCAGTGTTTTTTAAAAGAAGTCTTTCATGCTCACCAAGACTGCATTTATTTGATAAAAATACAGTAAAAACAGTATTATTGTGAAATATTATTACAATTTAATATATTTTAAAATGTAATTTATTCCTGTGTTGGCAAAGCAGCCTTTACTCCAGTCTTCAGAGTAGGCATGTGCCGGTATCAAATTTTCGTGCTGCGATTAATTGAATGAGCTTTTATCACGGTATACGGTATTATCACGATATTTTAATTGCTCAAGAGAAACAGATGGATTGCGGGTATCTAAAAAAACAACTTGCATCACAATGTGTAATTGTGATTTTCAAAACATGGTAACTAAACAGAATTTTATTAAGTTTAGTGACAACGTGTTACAATGTTTACATGGTACAATGACTGGTAGGTTACTGTTTGTATTCAAATAAATTATTGTATTTGATTTTAATCTTAATTCAATATTGACTCATTTGGATAAATATTAGGTAGGCTACAGTCTGCATGTTAATTTTTCTCAAGAAAAAAATATATCTCACATAATGCTGTAAACAGAGAGAAATTAAATATAATGCTGTTTTCATTATAATAACAATTATGTAATGACAAGTAAACATATAATTAATATGTAATAAAGTGCACATATTTAGCAAAATGACAATTTTTTCTAGTCAACTAAAGTGCTGGTCATTAAATGGCTTTCCTGAGGTAAATGTAACGTTCTGTGACATAACTGTTCTCCTGCAGTTTTATTGACCTCTTTCTGTGAAAAACACTGATTGATCGACATTTTGTATGAGGCATAAACCTTAAGGTAAGTTGTACTGTATCTTTAAATAAAAAGTAACAGATGATCGGTTTACTTGAACTGAGGCGCAGCGATCTGTCACAATGGACAGAACCTTTTTTTTTCATATCAAAAGTAACCTGCTCTGTCTAGTCTGTCGGTGTCAGTGTCCTCTTTGCTCCGCGATTTTTCTCTGCGTGAGAGCGTGTGAAAAGTGTCAATTCCGTAAAGCGGCTTTCAGACAGAACGCGATTTGCTATTTTGCAAATAAAAATTCTGCGTCCTGTCTGAAAGGCGCTTGAGTCTCAAGTTGAATGCGTGAGAGTTGGCAGCCCTGCGGGGGGTAAATCGTCGGCAGCGTTCCTCCTTCCGCCATGCTTCTACTCCATGTGATGATTGTTTACATTAGACTAGTCGAGTGCGCTCTGCGCCGCGTGCACACAGTGCTTATACATGTGGGGATTGTTTACATCAGAGTGCGCACGTGTTTTGCGCATGCATATACGCAGTGTTTAAGCGGTTGATGGAAAATGAGCTAATGCGCGTTCTAAAAGTCTAAATTCAAATCTATTATTTTTCACGGTATTTTGAAGTGGCCGCGATAACAATATCGTGCATATTCATTACCGCGATTTATCGCATTACCGAATACCGGCACATGTCTACTTCAGAGTCACATGATCCTTCAGAAATCACAGAAAATTGTAGATTTTTTTTATGCCCAAAATCATTAGGATATTAAGTTAATGTTTCATGAAGATATTTTGTAAATTTCCTACTGTAAATATATATACACATATATACAGCACAATCGCTAACATAAATGGACAACTTAAAAGGCGATTTTCTCAATGTTTAGATTTTCAGATTCCAGTTTTCAAATGGTTTATCTCGGCCAAATATTGCCCTATCCTAACAAAAACCATACATCAATTAAAAGTTTATTTATTCATCTTTCAGATGATGTATAAATCTTAATTTAAAAAATTGACCCTTATGACTAGTTTTGTGGTCCAGGGTCACATATGGGAATTGGGAAATATCTTTTCTTTTCATAAGGGATACTTGTACTGTATGCGATTTCAGGTGCAGCCAGTGACTCACCAAACAAAAGTTTCAACTTGTGCTGGAAATTAATCCACAGCTTTTAAGCAGTGCAGGTAAAGTCACAATTTGTAACCTACGGTATTTAAAACAGAGAATGTTCATTCAGCCAGTAACATTAGCAATTAACTACAATGTGATATTATTATAGACCTTTGGAATTTTTTTTAACAGTTCAAAACTTGAAAGGTGACTAAAAATTATTATAACCTCAAGAGGTTTTTTCCAACTCCTTTTAGAATCCAAGCACATCCCTTTCATTTTAATATATTGCGCAAGTGTTTATTGATTGTATGTTGTCAGTGTATTGGATTACGTAAGAAGGTCAGAGGTTTACTTTCACAGAGAGCTAATGGTGTGTGCCATTTTGCAGATCACAAAAGAAAAAGCCTTTGAGTTCTGTCACTGTGACAAAGTGTCTGTGTAACCGTGAGGATCAAATACTGTGCCGTCGGTGGGAAAGTGCTGCTGACATCATTGCTATTGGCATCTAGGCAGGATATATTGGTCAGTTAGGGCATGGCAGTGAATACTGGACTCTATAAGATCTAGCTGTGTGCAATGACATATGCCCTTAATTACCTGTCGTTCAACCCTGTACAGATACTGATGAGAAAGCAGGAGGAAAATGTGTTTTGAACACTGTTACCGATAAACAAACAAGTAATGACTTATTAGCATTGCCTAGTTCTAATGACTGCTGCGTGCCGGTTTGACAGAGTAGAGTAATTAATTTCATAAATGTTAAATATGGTAAATTAATGTTGCTCGGGTCCTGCATAGCTTGAAAGGCGTTATTTGACGGGTTTGCCAACCTCCCTCTAGCAACAGCTGAATTTGAGTTATGACTTAATTTGGCAAGCGTTTAGATGTGAATATTCATTTTGTTTTGCTAATCATTTGAACATGGCATTTCAGTTTATATGTATTTATTTTGGCTGGGGCCTATAGACATGATGAACCTTTGCATAATTTGATACGTGAACCACCACCATCAACTGACAGTTTGTTGAATTATTTTCAGGGCTTTTTGCAATATTTATTGATCAAGAAAGTGATGAAATGGCAGGGATCGAGGGTGGAACAGGATTGGTGGATGAAATAAGCACCCATGTGATCACCAATAGGCTAGCCCTGACGTAATGTATATATATTTTTTTAAATGCTTCATCTTTACTATAAAACAGGGGTCTGCATAAGCAGTCAATGTTCAGATGGTGCATTGTCCATTATCCCCTGGTGGTAGCTTCTATAACTACACCATCTGAAGGTTGAATTTTTCATAAATATATACATTTTTTTGGTAAGAGTGTAGTCTTTTAAAAAAGGCATGTGAAATAATAAACTAAGTGCAAAACAAACCTGTCTTCCCATTGTTGGTGTTACAGGGCTTGAATTTCGGCGTGGGATTGCGTGTAGTGCTTAATTTGACACATTCCCGCAGATTTTGTGCTTACACCCAAAGTGCTCGCACTTTTTTGCTGCTTATTGCCTTTAAACATTCAAATACACACAAAATAATGTCAAAATGCCAGTCTTGCCAAGTATTCACATAAACAGTCAGTTATGTGAACGTAAACAGTTCAGAAAGAAACGGTATAATGGATCTGGGGTGCGTTTCCCATACAACGACGTAACTCACTGCTTAACTAGTACGATGGATCACTGAAGAAATCAACTAGCTAGTCACGACTGTTTACAGAAACCGTATTGTCGCAAATTGGTCGTTCAACCACGTTGGTTAATGATGTCACGCAGGTGGTGGAGAGTAATAACTTTTAATTAATCCGTTTGAGATCTAATTAATGCTAGATGTTTTGCTATAAATTACGGACATGGCATCTGAGGACTATTTCTCATTTTGCTTTATTTCCAGATTCTATCATAGTCTTGTTCTTCTGCACTAGAGCACACACTACATGCACACTCTTTTAAAACAGTGCTTTTACATCTTTTAGTTTGTCAAGAGATTTAGTGATATTATGTATTCTAAATAAAAGATACAGATTGAATTTCAGCTTGCTTATTATGCTCAAGATAAGGATTAATTGAGTCCATATGTCATGCAAACAAGACACTATGCTAATGTTGACTATAAGTAACTTTTGCAACTACATGTCAACAAGCAGTCGTATGTAGTTGCAAAACTATTAACTCTATTAATAGACTCTACTAATAGAGTCTATTAATACTATATTAGTATTATTAATAGACTGCCTGCTTAAAGGGTTAGTTCACCCAAAAATGAAAATTATGTCATTAATGACTCACCCTCATGTCGTTCCAAGCCCGTAAGACCGCCGTTCATCTTCGGAACACAGTTTAAGATATTTTAGATTTAGTCCGAGAGCTTTCTGTCCCTCCATTGAAAATGTATGTACGGTATACTGTCCTTGTCCAGAAAGGACATAAAGACATCATCAAAGTAGTCCATGTGACATCAGTGGGTTAGTTAGAATGTTTTGAAGCATCGAAAATACATTTTGGTCCAAAAATAACAAAAACTACGACTTTATTCAGCATTGTATTGTCTTCCGGTTCTGTTGTCAATCCGCGTTCAGTGACGCTGATGGCGTAAGACGTAAGACGAGTTATCAGTGCGCCCGAGCTTCGTTTACAGTCTGAGGGAGACAAACAAAACTGTTAACAAAACAATTTTCGCAAACATGTCTAAGGATTTCGACACAGAGGAAGACTTGCATTTTTTTGCCCAGCCATATTTATTTGAACCCGGATACACGTCATCAGCGTCACTGCGGACTCGTGAACGCGGCTCGACAACAGAACCGGAAGAGAATACAATGCTGAATAAAGTCGTAGTTTTTGTTATTTTTGGACCAAAATGTATTTTCGATGCTTCAAAACATTCTAACTAACCCACTGATGTCACATGGACTACTTTGATGATGTCTTTATTTCCTTTCTCGACAAGGACAGTATTTCGTACATACATTTTCAATGGAGGGACAGAAAGCTCTCGGACTAAATCTAAAATATCTTAAACTGTGTTCCGAAGATGAACGGAGGTCTTACGGGCTTGGAACGACATGAGGGTGAGTCATTAATGAAATTATTTTAATATTTGGGTGAACTAACCCTTTAATATCTGCTAACTCTATTGTGATGGTCCTCCAACAGACTTTCTACTGACTATAAGTAACTTTGCAACTACATATCAACTTATTCTAACCCTAACCCTACCAGTCTACTAATACTCTACAAACAATATAATGAGAGTTAGTAGACATGTAAGTGCAACATTACTTAGTCAACAGAATGAGTTAAAGGGACCATAAAATAAAGTAAAACCTTTGTTATATAATGTTTATATCTGATTAATCTCATATAAACAATGCATTTGAGTGAATGAATTGATTCAGATAACTGGCGTTCATTTAGTGTTCTGCTTCAGCTCCAAATAAGCTAGTCATAGTCCAGTCCAGTAGTGTCCGTCCTCCACGTCTCCATAGACAACTAAGCCATTAAGCTGATTGGACTGCGCAAATGCCTAGGCCATAGATCCCGTGATATCCGTTGTCCAGTTTGCCTCTCCAGTGGCAGGAAATTGGACATTCTGATCCACTGTCTGTCCAAATCATATTGGACCTGGGAGTCCGGGTGCACCGGGAACACAGGCCTTATCAGAGGACAAACACACCACTCGCACGGGCGTCCCTGTTCTATAAACCTCTATAATAACCAGCCCATCCCCATTTTCTCTCCTCCGCGGTGCTCTATTCCTGATCCTACCCTTCATCTCAGCTTCTAGTTGTCTCTGGTGAGAGCAATAGATTTCTTTACAAGGCCAAACAATGCAGGATCCTGAAATTGCATTAAAGCATGCTAATGTAATCTCTCATGCCTGTAAGCTATCGGGTTTGTTGCTTTCCAGCATGCTTATTAGAGAAATATTGTGCGGCTGTGTGTGGCTGGGTGTGCGTGTTCTCAGAATTCATGGATGACGAGTTTGAAACATTTGTTTTTTGCTGCAAACGGTGGTGTGGAGGAAATAATTATGTGTTGCCTAAACTTGGCATATGGCTACTAATGACCACAGAATTTGTTCTATAAATCTGTGATGGCATTAATGTTTTCAAGAGCCTATAAATGTGCAATCTTTCTCCCTTTTAACTCTGATAGATGTTAGAATGCTGTAGGCCGTTCCACTGTAGATACTAGACCCATTTACACTGTTTCTTAAAGACAGAGGTCATGCAGACCAGTGACCTAACGTCCTTTTTATTTAACATACACGCACGCACGCACATACACACACACGATAATCATCAGTTATGTTAGTCCTTTTCTTTGCACTTGTACAGTCTGACCTTACGCTTCCATTCCCTGGTATAAAGGCAAAGCAAACTTGCCCTAGGCAAGCTATATTTCACAACTCTTCAGGGACTGGCTTGATGGATCGGTCCTTCATATAGAAAACCCATAAAGCCTGATGTTTATGTGCAAGCAAATTAGTATTTGTGTTTCATGCATGTGTTTGGAGAGATGAGTGTAGGCACGCCTGCCATATTTACATGTTACCGCAAATGATTAGTGTGTTTGCGTTTGCAGGCAGAGTTACTAGCTGAGTTGTCGTCTCCATATTTTTAAGCACATTTCGGGATAGTGCATGACAATGATGATTTTTTAAATTGATTAAAAAAGTGTCCGTAAAGACATTTAAAAAGGATTTATATTTAATTTACAGTAGATAGATACAGTAGATTTCCACAAAAATATTAATTAGCACAACAGTTTTCAACATTGATAATAATAAATGTTTCTTGAGCATCAAATCAGTATGTTAAAATGATTTCCGAAGGATCATGTGACACTGAAGACTAGAGTAATGATGCTGGAAATTGGCTAACACAATAGGCCTACTGCGAAAATGTTTTGCTGCTTTAAGCCTGTTGGAGGCAACATTGACTCTCTGTCTAAACTACCTCAGACACAAACTTCCCACTGGAGATGAAATCCTGCTGTAATGCTGAAAATGTGCAGGCAGCTGCTCCAAGCTGCTGTGGTCATGTTTGACATTTCACGTATACTCAGCCTTTCAGGGCCCTCTGTGTCTTGCACAGTTTCAAGAAAGAAACGTCCAAATACAGTGCACTGATGTGATCAGAATGAGATGTCTTGTTTTTAAAACATCAAAGCTACACCAATCAGAGCTCATATGCCGTGTTCAGACTACACAATATTTTAGTTTGTTACGTCCCTGTCATTATGCGATTTTGATTCCTAAATTCTTGTCGCGTCGGGGAGAAGAAACACGTTGCTTCCCGACCAATCATCACTTGCTGTCGACATGCTAGTCTTTTAGTTGGGACGTCATGAAGTGTTGCAGACGCGGCATCGTCCACTATAACCCTCTTTACAAGATAAAACTTTCGATTCTTACGGATCCATCCCCATTACGCCCATTGTCGACCCTACGTCAAACGGATCGTGCCGAAGTCTGGCCGAAATTATGTAGTCTGAACCCGGCCTTAGTCTATAACTCAAAGATGAGATTTTTCTGATGGATTGTGAATTCTCTTTCCTGTCAGCCACATGGCAAATACAACCTTGGAAAGGTAATGGGAGTTTCTCTGTTTTTCCAGCACACTTCAAATCTGCAGGTAGTGGTTAGTAGACTTAAGGTGAACTCCATTAAATAATGTGTAATTGCCTGGCAAGGGTGTCTTTTGTTGTGTCACCGTCGGAAAAGCTCTCCACAGAATTGCTACAAATGAAGGAATTGATTTTCCTCCCATTGCGATTATTTTTTTTCTGTGTCAATTCACCACCAAACCTCCCCTGCCCCGTCGCTGCATGGTCTCATCTTCACTACTAGTGCCCATTACCCTGTCCATTTATCTACAGGCCACAAGAAGAACATTCACCTAAACTTGTCTCCTCACTTTTAGATTTATTTGTTTTATCCAGAGTGAGTTAGTCCATTCAAACAATACATTTTATCAGTATGTGCATTCCATGTGAATAAAACATATGGCCTTGGTGTTGATAGTGCCATGCTGTACTGTCTTACTGTGAATGTGTTAGTTGATAATTTGGCTAGTTAGCATGGTTCACTTTGCACCAGTTGACAGTAATTACACAATCCTGGAGTGTAATGGATTAGTCTAAATTGATAGCCATTGAAAAAGTCACAAAATAGATTTTTTTACAAGCAACATAAATGCAAATATTTAATTGTAGTATAGGAGATGTTTTACTAGTGTTTTTTTTATATTTTTATATTTATTAAATTATTTATTTAACATGTATTTTTATTTATTTAACATGATATTTTATTGATTTATTTAACATGTTCATTTGTTTAAGTTGACGTACTTTTTATGAATGTATTTACCATTTTATTTATTTAATTGCTTATTTATTAACATGCTATTTATTTATTTAACATACACTCATTTACACATTTATTTTGATTTATGTACATTTAATTTAGGAGGGTTATTACAGTTTAGGAGGGTAACAGTTTGTAATGGAACCATTTTTCTCTGCCTTCTTGAGATGAACAGTGATGCTAACTGATGTCAATTTCCTGGCATAATATACTTTTTTTTGGCTTGGTATATATAAACTATTTTATGCAAAATGCCATTAACCCCACAGAAGCAAACAGTGTCTCAGTGCAGGCAGTAAGCAACTACACTTTCTGTGTGAAGAATGAAGAATGTGTAAGGCAAATAATGATACCTTTTCCCTAGACTCGTGTCTGTCTGTCATTCACAGCTGACAGACTGTTGTGTAGCCCAACTCAGGTGCCAATTAGAGAGGACTCTACACTCATACCAGACAAATGAACAACAGAGGAAGAAAAGTGTGAGTGTGTGTGCATTTGGTGTATGTTTTTGTGTGTGTTTGACAAGGTTGTGTGTGTGCGTGGGTGGGTATATGTTCGCTCTATCTTTCGACAAGACCAGAAAGTGCTGTGATACATGAAAATCCCAAATAATTCCTCATCTCTGCAGCATCCCAAAGGGAAGAGTAAAGGGATAAACCTAACCCAGAGGAAATACAGCTGCTCCGATGACAAATCACCGGTGTAATGGGAACAAAACGGGGTGTCCTGTGTAGAATCATAAAGAGAGGGCAAAAATCTCCTAGGAATTGTAGCAATTAACAGGTTTAAGCTAATGTTTTGTATTTCGTTGTCTAAATTTGGTTTACAATGAGGAACTATGAGAATCTGTTTACATATCATTTTAAATACCTTCAGGACTAAAGTCTGTTTAATCAGCAGAAATAGTTTCTTCATTATAGGGATCTCCCAGTCACGTGACCCCTAGCCGCGTGTCAGCCATTTTGACGGAATACATCCGTCTGCTACTCATAGATCCATTGCCGTGGGTAATATATATTATTAGTATATTATACTAATAATATATTTATTAGTATATAAATATACTAATAATATAATTATTAGTATAATTAGCCTAAATATTGCAATACTTTGTGCTACAGTATTGATATAATTGCATGCTCAAAATCATGGTGCAAAATATCTCGATACTGAACAGAATCGATTTTTCGAGTTTCATTAAAAGAAAATGATTTTTCAATCATCGCCGCAAAGGTTGGTCAATGTATTTTTATCACCAAATTATAGTAGGCCTACCTGTAATAATTTTTAAACTGAGTTTACAGGGAAAACACAAAACAAAATCACCAACAAGATTAAGTAGGCTATCTTTAATGAATTTGTTTAATCTAGTTTGATCCAAGAAAAACTAAATAATAGCCTATGCTTATATACTTTTTTATACTTATCACTGACTGTCACTGTAGTATGATAAACTGTCATTGAGACTGTTGTCTCAACCTGTGTTTCTAACGATGTATAAGAAGTGTCAAATAAATGACAAGATCAGCTTTTGGTATTTGAAAACGAAAGAATGTAATGTGATAATACGCCTAACGAATTAACTGATCTAGGAATGCATGTATGCGTTTTGCCTGTTTATTGCCGCCAACCACTTTTCTCCGTTTTGTTTCTTTTGGGATACGGTATAAAGATATTCCTTTTGTATGATCACGTATCTGATCGCATCCAAATGCACAGCATCGCTCGGGCATGATAGGAATATTTCGCGACGAGCTGTATCATCACCAGCGGTTTAGCATTTTCTATTCCGTCAAGATGGCTGCTCCAAATGGCGTGACGTCACGCGGGACGTCCCTATACAAGTGATTCAAATGGGAATTATTATGCAAACAGATTGTTGAGGTCTTTGAATCGCAGAGCAAAAATAAAAGTTTGCGATCTTCAATAGATCATCAACTTCACATCACCTTCATTTGGACCTTACCAAAACATTCACTGCCAATAATTCAGAGCATGTACTGTATAAAAGTGCTGAGGAGAAAGACAGAGCTCTGGAAACTCAGTGTGAGCTTAGATGAGGTGGAATCCCTTCTGTGTGGCTTTGATATCTCAATGACATGGACATGATTTGATGTACAGCAGCTGACAGAACAGTGTCGGACTCAGAAGTGGAATGTTGGGTTGTGCTGTATATACTACTGTATATGTAAACTTCTTTCAGTTTAGATGACAGTAATTTAGGCTCATTCCTGGAAGTTTATGGGGCAAAGCATTGCACCAGAGTGCACATTAAAATACTCAATGTTTTGAAAGTGGAAGTAGAGACGCTTTATATGTCTTGACATGAGAGTAGAGTAATTAAAACCATTTACTTACCTTTCTGTGCTAAGTTATATCCATTTTTTTTCAATTTCTGCTGGTGAAAGTCCTCATGATGCATGCAAAGAGAAATAACATGTTGTATTTCATTAGTCTTTAGGCAAGACACTAAAGGTGAATATGGTACACATTTTAACCAATAGATATCCCTAATTGAATTAATCTCAGTTAAATATGGTTTGGTATCGCAAGTTTTCTGAATTTGGTATTCATGTTGGTATTACATGTTCTATTTAAATAGGCAAATGAGCCATTATCTCATTAAATATGCTCTAAGTTGCGTACATTTCCAGAATAGAACATTTAAAAAAACAGGTTCAAAGTCTAATTGTTATGACAAAATCTCAAAATTGACCAGTGCATGAAAAAACAATGATTTTGCGTGTAGTGTCTTGCCTACTAGACCCACTTTTTGTTTAGATGCAACTTTTTCCTTTTATAAATAACTTTTTCTTTATAGTATGACATTTATTTGATTTGGCTTAAATTGCTGTAGATAAAACATAACATATGCTCCCAGTACTTGTCTGATGGAAGTGATGGCAATCTGTGTCAGTCTGCCAGAACATTACAGAGCCAACTCTGTTTCCATGTGGGTCTTATATGAGGCTCTTAGCTGGGGTATACTAGACACGTCCTCTGGACTTTTCCACAGCGGAAATAGATAACCACACCCCATCTACCCTGCTGTACTCATCAACCTGGATACCAAGGTTATTATTGCACACCGCCAGGAAACTACATTAAGCCGCAGCGTTTGGAAAAAAAAGAAATACTATAGAACAAAGAAAGGAAAAGATGAAGAACAAGGTTGAGCGCTAATGGGTTTTTGAAAGCACTGAACTCTTTTGATCAGAAGCAGAAGTCATTTTTCAATTAAACTTCCAAATTTCCATTTGGGTAACATTTAACACTAAAGATCAACTCGTTAACATTAGTTAATGCATTGGGTATCATGAACTAACAATGAAGAACACTTTTACAGAATTTATTTTCTAGGTTCATATACATTTTTACATTATACTATTACATTTTTAGTATTTCATAAGTTGTTTAGAATAGATTACTCTACATTTTTAACATACACATTGACATTATATATAATAATAATGTATTATAATGATGAATTCATTAACAGTGAACTTTAGTATGTGTTTAATAATTAACATGAATTAGATTAGTAAATGCTGTAAAAAATAATCATGATACCTAATGCAATAACCTTATTGTAAAGTGTTGCAGTATTTTTCCGTGCTGACAATGACACTTGACCAGTCTAATCATGTTGCACTTTCTGCAGATAATTTGTTTAAAATGACTAATTCTGTCATTATCTTCCCACAAACCGGGGGCTCGTTCTTCGTACGTTGCTTAAAACATCCGAGATCAAATGAGACATCCAAGATGATATCATCGCGCTAATCATGATCCGGCTAATTAGGTTCTTCGAACACTCCTGTTGTTTATGATTAGTATAGCTGGATTGAGTTATCTGAGATAATTGCGCGTGCATGCGCTGGTTTAAAAGGGGATATGTATCGATAGTAGAAACATTGATCAGCAACGCTGCTATTGGCTGCTCACCGTGTCCAAAGAGCGCGCTCAGTTTTACTCTGCAGCAGAGCAAGAGCTATTGCTTGAAGGACATGCTGAATTTGAAAAGTTAATTACAAGTTTTCACCTAAAATGTGCAAAAGCCAGGAGAGAGGGCTGGCAACAAGTAGCTAATTAAATTTGTAGTGACCATTTAGATGTTTTTATCACTCATTACAATATATATATTTTTATTTTAATCATTTCTAAATAATTAATAACTTTGTTCATTGTAATGTCAGTCACCACCCACTACTAGAACATGGGAACAAGTAAAAGTGAAGTACTAGAATATTCTACATAATGGCAATTTGTACTATAGGCTAGGCCTACTATAATCTCTTTTAAAAAGGCACTGTTAATAAATAGTTGGTTGTTTATAAAAGCAACCAAGAAAAAGGCTGAGAAAAAAAAAAGAAAAGAAAAACAAACAGGTGGTGGTCCTGCACCCCCACATTATACCCCGGCAGAAGAGCTGGCCCTTGGGTTAAATGTGAACCGACCCGTCCTGGGTTCAGCTCTTCCTCAGACACACAGCAGGGACCAGTAGCAGCAACTCCTTCATTACTGGCAAATGAACTTTAAATGATCTTACACTGTAAAATAATTTTTTGCTGCACTATAGGCCTATAATCCCAATGGCTGGTCCAGTCTTGAGTAGGCCTAGTGATGAATTGCTTACTTGTGAAAGTGTGCATGCGTGAAACTACATGTAGCCTAGTTAATGTAAAAAAAAATCTGTTGCCATGAGTTATTGATCACATTTTCCCCCAGTGTACTTCATTGTAATGAAATTGTGTTTTCCTCTTTTTTGCAGTTTTAAACACCAACACTTTTATCTGTTCCCAAGCAAGTGGCTGAAGCATGTGCAGTAAGTGGACTTTTCCAAACTTTACATCAAAAGGGAAGAAAGTACAACACTTTCTAATGCCCATCCCTCCCCCCAATGCACAGGACAGTGAAGAAACTCTCTCAGATGACTGTCTTTTGAAAAAAGTATCTTTAAATAACTTTACTTAATTTACACTTGAGTACCTATTATTTCTGAATGCAATATGTGTTGCAGGAGTCCACATCTACAGAAAGGCCTACAGAAGAGTCTGCACAAAGCAGTTATACAGAGGTGGGCAGTGTATAATTTTCCTTTTATTTTTTGTTGCATAAGGCTTGTGTTGACAGGTTTAACCCAAGCCCCCCTGACCCTAGAAAATAGAGTATTTTGGGGGGGACAACTTAAAGAAAAAAAACTGGCACTATAGAGTTAGAGATAGAGTTGCTTCAAAGGAACTTCAGAGTAAGTGCTAATATATTATTTCACACAGGGTACTATTGCTGACCTTGCATAGTATCTCTTATTGCAGGTAAAATATGACTTGATCACTGGCTTTTCTTTACAAAGAACAATTTAAATAAAAAATCAAAGAACTAAGCATATTTGTCTTGTCTTTTATTAAACATTTATTGAAATGTTTCATGTTTTTGCTGATGGTGGAAATGTTGTGTAATATGGCACATGTAATGTCACAGGCCCTGTGAAGTGCAACCCTCAGGCTTTTCAGACACTGAAATCTTCCCTTTAGTTGGCCAAAGTTCATTTCATTGTGTGACCTTGTCCTAGCTAGAGCTGCATTGTAACTGTGTATGTAATACAGTGAGCTTGATATTTATATGTTTCCTTACCATTTTCAAGTAATGTGCATAAATGTGAATCTCTGTGCTTCCACATTTGTGATATGGAACAGTCACACACCATCTAGAGATTTTAGTCTGTCAACTGCCTTTTTTTAAATTTGATATAGGCCTAATATTACTAATCTGGAATATTAAGAATTGTAATAGTAACTTGGCTGCACATTTACATTGTGGTCCCCCTTTCTGTTCACAAAATCCCCCTCATGGAGGGCTTGATGGGTACATGTGTGCAGTCTATTGACCAATCACATTAAGTGAAGCCTGGGGGACATTTCTGTGTCATATTAATCGGCATGTTCATGATTGCATGATCTTCATTAAAATGTATAATATACCTGCGTTGGTAAAAAAAAACCCTGCTATATCCTACAACCTTGGGTCTAAACTGGCTTGGAAATGCCACAAAAAACACCCTAAAAACTGCTTGAGCGCCAGGGTAAACTTTGTGAATGACAGCACTTATCAAGTTCTCCGCATCCCCATAGTTTAAAGGAAAGAGCCACTCGCAAATAATATCAGGACAATGCACACAGTTTGTGCTGTTATTAAAGGCCTACTCCGACGAGTCGAACATTTAATGTGCGTTTCCAAAAAATAATTGATGTAAACGACATCCTCACGAGTCATGAGAAAAATTATATCTCTCAAAAAGTACACTATCGCGCTGCGTTAAAAGACTTCTCGTATCACCTCCGCTTATAAAGCCGCGATCTAATCCTGTTTACATGAAATAAGCCTGCTCGCGAGCAGGTTCAAGCTTGCGCACCTTTTGCTATGACAGCAAGTCTAGGATGAGCTTCGAAGAACCAAACAATCCAAGATCATACCAAATCGCCAACAATCAAATCCAGCTAACTGAGTTAGCGACGTACGAAGAACAGGCCCCAGGGCACAAAATGAACCAGCACTGCCATAGATGCCCACTCAAATAAAATACAATAAAAATGAGTGCATGATGCCTTTGCTTTTTCTGCTTTAAAGTCGCTGTGCCCTTTTACAAAGTCTTGATTTTGTTTTTGGGGTCTTCTAGAATAGGTTTTCATGCTGGTAAATTATGTTAAAAATTGTTTTTTGAACATTCATCAACTATTGTCGTCGTTACCAACATAGTTCAACGATTTGGCGTTTTCCAAAACCATAGTTCCAACGAACACCGCAAACTAACGTGGTCGGAACTACAGATCTCAATGTGGTTAGAAGTTTTTGTTAAATAACATGTAAACTTAAATAGATCATGCTCTTGAGCACAATGAGCAAGCTAACATTCAGGACATTCTATATCTTTCATTCTATTTAAATATGTATACATTTGAATCTATATATTTTAGCGTGTCAAGTTCTAAGCAGCGTTTTAGAAGAGTGCGCATGTGCGTAAAATGCGGAAAAACTAATAAAGAAAAAAGACATGGAACAAAAACAGTGGAGTAGTCATTAGGTACCATGTTTTTTACTGTAGCATCTCGGAGATCTCGAATAGATAGATTAATTAACAGAAGCTATTACTCCTCCACCTGCGTGTGACATCATGAACAAATGTGGTTCAAACGACAGGTCTGGGGGTGTTCCTTTAACACCCATGTTTAGAGTTTCCCCCGGAGCCCTGCATTCACGCAGAGTTGGACAGAGGCTTATATAGGCTGTGCCATTCTGTATTCTTTTTGCGTTTCCCTCTAAATTAAATGTATTCGTTCAAGGTAACCTGTGTCGAGTGCATCCAACACACACACAGTAGGTTACACGGCCATGTTACAACGGTTTTGGGAAACGGTCGTGACTAGTTGGTTAGTTTCTACTACAGTGCATCATACTATGGTAATTAATCAGCAAGTTACATCATTGTTCTGGAAACACATCCCTGATTAGTTCCAGTCTAGGGGGCTGTTTACACCTGGCCATTTCATGCGTTTTCTCAGATCGGATAGCTATCTGATTTATCAAAACCATTCCATTTACACCTGTTCACATAAATGTGTTTTTGCAAAACGGATATAAATCCGATCTTCAATTCCCGCGCTATATGCAGATTTAATGGAGTGCACGTCACCGAGAGCAACACATGTGAGCTGCATTTTAATGATCATCAGCTAATTTAAAAAAAAAGAGCATGAGAGAGAGTGGCAACAGCCCTGGTAAGATCATTTTGTCTTTACTTTTAATGAAGATGATTGTGTGTTAAGCGTCTGCGACTTACTTTCACTCAGATTTGCGATAGTTTGCGGCGTGTTGGCTTGATGAATACGCTCAGCTGCTCATCTGCGGTAATGCATGTTGCAGTAGCGTGGTCATATCGGACTATAAAATGACATATAGCCTATATAACACGCTCTCACGCGTTTATTTTTTAGCATTTTTGGGTGGAGTAAAATTTACATATGTGGTTTCAACAACCAGATGCATTTACACTTGTCCAGTTTCTTCTGGAATGCGGCCTAGACCACCTCCTGATGTGGTTTGAGCGATCGGATTCAAATCCGTCTCGAATGCGTTTTGGAGGGCATTTACACCTGGTCTTTTCACCATCGGATAGCTATCCGATCACAGAAAATGCATGAAGTGGCCAGGTGTAAACAGCCCCTATGAATCCCCTCCTTAGGAAAAGAGCAATGCGTTTTGATTGGTTGGCTTGACCAGTGTGTTTTAGAAATGTCACGGCCCTAACCATAACCACAACACACTACTATTGCAACTCAACCAGGCCTCGCCCCTTTTTTAAATAAGGGTTATTGTAACATGTAAGTTCCCATTAGAAAACTCAAGACTACAGTTGAGGCATTTCAGGGAGTTCAGAAACACTGCTTACTGAGATATACTTACTGAATAATTCCCTTTGGAGTGGACTTTGTGCTTTGTAACTTTGCAGACCTTTTTCATGCTCAAACAGCAGCATTGCATAACAAAGCACAATAGGTCCTCTTGAATGCTTCTGGCTGGTGCATCTTCTGATGAAGGGACAGAAAGCAGCAGTATCCCTGGGCCAGTAGGACCATAATGAAAAGTAATTAGAATAATTTGGACTCTGGGTTTAGTGAGAATCCTGATTAATGACATGCAACAGTGAGAGTTGAGAAACTGCTCTCCCAGGCACTGAAGATAACTGCTGGAAAACAAGCCACTGGCCGAGCCAGCAGATCAAGAACTCCAGCTTTCACCTGCCGCTGCCCCACTTTGAAAATAAAGTACAACATGAGAGAGAGAGAGAGAGAGAGAGAGAGAGATGGAGAGGGAGAGGGAGAGAGAGGGAGAGAGAGGGAGAGAGAGGGAGAGAGAGGGAGAGAGGATTGGATATGGATTCCAAAGGAAGAAAAAGCCTGTTCTCTTTGTGATACTGGTGAGCTTGAGACAAATTCTGCTTCACTGCCATAAATCTAATAAGAGTGAAATTCTTCAAAACACCTTCAAAACTCCAAAATTCAATTCAAGCCTGAAAAATGGAGGACTGGTGGAGGACACATGTATGTGTTGCTGTAAAAGTAATATTGAGCTGCACACAATCATAAACCAGGTACTGCTGTTATCACCATATTCAGTTTTCTGTGTACATGAATATAGTCTTAATATTTAGTAATGTCTTGTTGAATGTTTGTTTTATTCTATTATATTTGTTGGTAAATTGCTATATTATTTTTTACCATTATGACATCATATTTATGTTTTCCCTTTGTTTCCTGTTGCTACTTTTATAGATGCTTTGGAAATAATATATGTAAAACAATCATAGCAATAAAGTACTTTGAAATTACCACAGATTATAATGCCAAGAAAGAGAGAGTCTCACTACGCCACCGATGACTAACAGTCTCAGTCGAACTGTTATATCAATGCTTGTGAACAGCATTATTTCAGTGTGCCTAATCAGGAAAACTGAACTAACCAGCATAAACTAGCTTTAGCCAGAAAGTAATATTGCTTTAAAGGTGAAGTGTGTTTCTTTTATTTGTTTTTGACCTGATGTAGAAATGACTTACTTCACCTTTAAGCTGGCATTTAAAGCAGCATAGTAAACCATCCACATTCAAATGATGTTTGAGTGAGAGTGAGAGGCTTATTGCTGTCCTCTAACTGGCATCTAGAAGAGTATTTCTGAAATAGTGCACTCTGTGTGTTTGGCGGTCTTATCTGATTCTACAGTGAGACTTTAATATTTACTAGAAAAACAAAGCACAATGTGACACTGGATATGAAATTAATCTCCCTGGAGGAGATGAGGGGAACACAGCTCCTACTTCAGTAAATTACATGGTGAGATCTGCCAAAACCTCTAGTAAATTCTGTGAATTTCTCTGACAGGCCCTCTGTGATGTAATCTGTTATTGGAGCATGTTGAATCCCTCAACCAGTCACACTCGCTCCATAAAAAAAACAGCGCAGCTAAATATTTAAATACGGGTCCAGTAATTCAAGGTTGAGGTGTCATTTTTCGGGGTGAATGAGACAATAGACTGCAACATTTCAAAATAAAATGTAATTCATCTATCTATCTATCTGTCTGTCTGTCTTTTTTAAATTAGTCACGCTGTTTGAATTTCAACAGTTTAATAACGTATTTAATGAATCCTCTTTGCATTCAAACTTAAATTTCCATTCAAATTCTGTTTGCTGTCTCAATTAAATTTCGATTCAAGACTTCAAAAGGGATTCTCTGTTCAGCTCTGAACAGTTTTTTTGGTGCAAATTCATCTCTCACATTGTTGAAACAAGTCAAATTAGACCGATTCTAATGTAAACAGTTTGAGGGACATGCCAGACAAAATTCAATCTGGGCCCACTTGTGACAAACGCATGGTTCGTACTGACCATGGTGTGTTTTACAGTATATGGTAATTTTCTTTGTTTGAATTTCAATGTTTGTTCGAAAAACAATTTTTGGTACTGTGTTGGGTCAACACTTGACATCCAAAGTAAAAACAGGATTCTGAAGCAAATCCAGTTGAAAAGCACTGTTTATTTATGCGCTGTAAATAAGGTGACAGTGTGCGCTGATGTCCATTTCCATCTGTCAGGTTCTCAGCGTGAAATGTTTGTGCTGGTCCCAGCAGGTGTTTTTGGTCTGAATGTGTGTGTGTATGTTTGTTACAGCAGACATTGCTCCACTACCTGTGTGAGAATGGGCCTGTCTGATTTTAGAGCCCATCAAAGTAACTGGTGACCCATAAGACAGGTGCAGAGAGAGAGGGAGAGAGAGAGAACAAAGAGGAAGGAAGGCTGGGTGTATGCAAGACGCATGCCACCGTACAAGGAAAGGGTCCGTGAAAGAGAGAAAAATACCCATTGGAGTTGATGGTTTGTCTGATATAGTGACTGAACTTTCTCCCAGCTGTGGCTGATCTACCCTGAGTCTGACTGACATGCAGTGCTGGAAACGCTGATGTATAATGGAGGTTCTGCGGCCATATCCTGCTGCGCTGACGGGTGATACTGTCAAATGTGCCAGATGTATCAAATTAAAGATTAGCTGCCACCAGTTGGCCTGCGGTTTGACCGTAAATGTTTAAGTTTTATTGATTAAAACTTGCATTTAAATTGGAAGCGAATAAAACACATACTTCAGGTTCTCACACTGCTCATTTCAGAGGTAGAGAAGAAATTCACTACATGAATTCACATGACCTTGAGGCTTTGCAGAATCGAACACGGATGCCTTTTAGGGTCCTGTTGTGCTGAGCATGCCTGAAACATTCTGCTCTTGAGTTAAGCTGGAAAT
This sequence comes from Tiaroga cobitis, assembly GCA_030578255.1. Taxonomy (NCBI): domain Eukaryota; kingdom Metazoa; phylum Chordata; class Actinopteri; order Cypriniformes; family Leuciscidae; genus Tiaroga; species Tiaroga cobitis. The sequence goes on along the minus strand of CM060592.1, from coordinate 42,684,852 downwards.
TATTGCTGTACAGTGATTGTACATAAGTTCAGGGCAACCAGTCAATGCCGCTGAAGGCCTGAGCACATACTGCACATCAGTGCAATCTAAAGAAACCAGATTCAAGCATTGACCTTTACTGAACACTGATGGCTTTTATAACCACTGTATACTCTCTCACAGTCTCGTCCTGGTTGCCACACACCCCCATCGCCCCTCGCAGGCCGGGGGTATCACCCCCCCTTCATATTTGTTAATTATTAATAATTTTTATTTATACAATTTGAAAAGTACAACTATTTATTAGCATATGCAGAAATTCATATTTAAATTAATTATTAGTTAATGCTATAAGTTTTTTTTTTTAATATCTTTGTTAGTTCATGATATTTCATGCATCAACTAATGTCAATGATTTGAACCCTAAGTATCAATGCAACCTTATCTGGTTAGACTTTATTTTGATGGTCCACTTTAGACATTCTACTAGCTAAAAATAAATTTGCAACTACATGTCGGATTACTCTCGCTAGAGTGTTAGGTTTAGAGTTAGTAAGTTAACATGTAGTTGTAAAGTTACATTCAGTAGAATGTCTGTTGGGGGAGCATCACAATAAAGTGTTAGCAGGTATTAAGCAGACTAATAGTCTAATAACTGGTAGTTGACAAAGTTGCAGAGTTACTTATGGTTAGTAGAATGTCTTATGGCAGTCTGGTTAATTTGTTAATGATATTATTTTAACCTAAATTAAGCCAAATAAGCCACAATACAATCCTGTTGACATCCATATTTTTGTGTTAGATATTGAGTGTACTCTGGTATTTGCTTGTTTTGTGTGTGTCTGTTTTAAAATAGATATGTGGAAGATGCTGTGGATGAAACTTCATAGGTGTGGAATACTAATGGGAGTTACTGCAGCCGGGGGATGTGAGTGATTATTCCAGCCTTCAGCCTTACTGCGACTGGAAGCATTGGGATGGATTGTAGGAGACAGGGACGGGTGAGGGAGGACCGGAGGGTTGAATTTCTGTCTTCACCTTGCCCCGCTCCCCCGCAGAGATCTGAGGGCTTATTGCCAGGCCCTGCTGGGAGAGCTCATTGCCTCTAATCATGCCCTATCCTTGGCCTCATATAGAGAGATGAATGCGATATCTGATAAAGGAGAGGTACGGTTATGTGTGCACATTTGTTTACATGTAATATTTCTTGCCGGCTTTAGGCCAGAAATCAGAATCAGTTCCTTTATGCGAGTTTGATATTTGTGTCGTGTGACTCAAAGTTATTTGATATCCTAATCTCAATAGTTGCTAAAGCCTCACAGCATGCACCAAGTTTTCAGTGAAAAGCAACAGTGCAGTTCTAAATTATAAAATAAATAAAATAAATGCATTATAAAATTAGCATTAACACTAATTAACACTATTTTAACATTTACTTGGAGACATTCATGTTTTTTCTCAACATATTAAATTACATGGTCATCCATTAAAGGTGCTCACAAGTTAATACATAATGGTTTTCTAATTCATAAAGCATGTAAACTTATGCATGTGTGTGGTAGCTGTATTCTTTATTTAGCAACTTGTTAGCAACTTACATTTTAAAAACACAAACCAGTTTTAAAGTTCATGTTTTAGGTATGAATTTGTATAATTTATGTTGCAGAACAAATGTGAATATATTTCTTCAAATAATCGCAACTTCATACCTTTTTTCCCCCACTTAAAACTGTGTCCTAACCCGGTGCAATGACAAAAATAAAACTGCGCTTTGCCAGTTGGATGGTTTCTCATGTATATTAATTGCATAGGATAATCCAAACACTAAACTCAATACAAATCTAAATGATTATGAAATTATGAAATAATTTAAAGGGGTCCTATTATGCTTTTTCACTTTTTCAACTTTTGGACTGCAACGCGTTTTTTCCCGGGCTTTGTGAAGTAATAATGTTACCCATTTAAATAATCCCCGCCCACGGAATATGCAAAAAAGGGGACGAGGCCTGGTTGAGCTGCATTAGAGAAAACAGCGTTGTCGCTTTGTCAAAAATACACTGTTTTTTCCACCCCCTTTACAAAACTCATTTGTTTGACCTTCCTAAGGCTTCCTGAACATTATAACCCCAAAGTTTACCTGTGTGCTGCACATTTGACATAGAACAGCTTCCAGAACCTGAGTTGACACACAAAAGCTTCTCCAGAAATGGAGCAGTTCCCACTTTGTCGGGACAATCTGTTGTTTATTAATCACAACTAGTAAGTATGTCTTATAATTTGTAGTTGTGTTTTCTATTAACAGTTCCAATTAGAAGTTTTATGTTGTCACTATGATGTAAACAAAGGGCAAAGCTTTGCCTCCACTCGCCTGCTAACTAAACTTTGCAGTATAGACCTTATTCGCAAACACCGGAAGTAGCTAACCGGGGCCATATTGTTGACATGACATCTGTCCTGCTGCCCCTAGCCGCGCGCAGATTTGAGTTGAGGGGAGCAGTAGCCTAATGGCTTCATCTCGTCGATATCAAGAGAAGATACGCTTGATTGGTGTGGACCCAATACCCAATTAAGTAAAGATCCGTCCTTATTGCCAGCCGTATCCGGATATTTATAACTATCTCGTTCATACAGTATCCGTATACAAACTACACTTTACCTCAACAAGACAAAATAATGAACGACACTCGACTCGTCTCATTCGTGGAGGTGGAAAAACAAGTTCTTTGTGACATGCAAGATTTGTTGTATTAAAATGTAAACGCAAAAGAAAAGGCATGAGAGTCGGTTGTTTTTGTCAATTTTAAGTTTTAATTTAAAATGTTTGCGATTTTAATGTAAGTACATGGTTACAAATTTGACCACTTGCTTGAGCAACTTAATATATAGAAGTAATGCATGGAATAATTGGCTTACGTTGTTAAAATAGTGAGTATGTGTCAAAATTAAAATAGTGATTACCGGGGTGTTTGTGGTACAGCTGCGGATCAGTTACGTACTGCAAACGCAGCATATAAAGCACTATAGCGCGTCCTGCTTCTGTACCGTATACGCACCGCACACGCATTGCACACGGATTATGTGTGAAACCTGTGACAAAATGATGGGAACGGACTTTCCTGTGGGGAGTTGGCTGAAAGTTAGCCTATTTATCCTAGCTAGCCTCTCCTGCGTTGGCTCAATTCTGTCTCCTTCCCTTCACGTTTTCTGACAGTCGGTAACTTATCGCATAAAAACTAACTCCGGGGTTTTTATTGCTGTTGTTAGAACAGCCGTGTATTACACAACACACCATCATGCTGTTTAAAAAAAAAAAAATACAGTAATAATACCGACGCTGCCTCGCTTGTCAATTGACAGACTAACAGTTGCGTGGTTTCTATGTCAACAATATGGCCGCCGCAAACATTGATGACGCAGATCGAATAACATCTATTGATGTAGTGTTTACTGTAGCTTTTAAGCTCTTGCTTTTGTAAGGCTGTTCACCACCCCTTAGGAAAATTAACCATGGTTTTGTGATTGATTACTGTTAGTATTACCATAGTTTTCGGACAAATATCATGATTAAATGGTGAATAACGTATCTAAAATGTAGGCTATAAAAATAAAAATAAAAAAAAATAAAAAAAAAACGAGCTTGGAAAGTCCTTGCATGAAATCCGTTCTGAACTATCCTCTTGTTTGTTAACATTCTTAAGTCTGAATCAGGCTTGAATTGGTTTGAAATTGACGCCATCCTTGATATTTACACCTGAGCAGAGGAAACACGCGTTATGGTAAGGGGCGTGACATTTCCCGAACACATTGTGCCAATCACAACACACTGGGTCAGCTAACCAATCACAGCACATTTCATATTTTGGAAGGAAGAGCTTCATCGAAACAGGAACTAATAGAAAGTTAGCTTATGTTAGTTAATGCTAGTTCCCCAGACTGGGGAGAGAGGTGCTGTAATGTAAAATGTATTGTATTAATCACTGTATTAAAGGGGTCATGACATGAGAAACCAAATTTGCCTTGATCTTTTGGTATTTAAGAGGTCTTTGTACCATTAAAACCTCCTGCAAATTTCATAGCTTAAGACGTCACCCCCATTATAAACGAAGCATTTATTTAATCAAGCTCTAAATACAGCTCGTTCTAGATCCTTTGTTCTTAGTGATGTCACGGTACGAAGTGACGTACCAGTCGTTTGCATATGACCGCCCCCAGCGCAGGACAACTACGCCTCATTTCGCATCATCGCATGCGCTGTCGTGCAGCGAGTGACTGCGATGCCACGCAGATGTGCTGTTCCTGCTGTGGACAAGCAACATGTTTGAATACGCTGCCGAACGATCCAGACGTCAGGGAAAGCAGTTGGATGCAGTTTATTTGCAGCATATGCAGCCCGCCAAAGCCTTATTTGTTCGGTGAGTGATGTAGATGAGTGTGACAGGGCGCATGTTACTGAAAGAACGACAAGAGAGAGAGAGAGAGAGAGAGAGCCCCGGCTGCGCGCGCGCCTTCAAACTGTCCTGCTCACTCTCTCTCTCTCTCCCTCTCTCCCTCTCTCTGTCTCTCTGTCTCTCTCCCTCTCTCTGTCTCTCTCTCTCTCTCCCTCTCTCTCTCTCTCCCTCTCTCTGTCTCTCTCTCTCTCCCTCGCGCATATGAATCATAATCAATTGAGAATTGACACGATGGTAAAAGATCGAAGACCGAAGTTTCACGTTGCGAACCATTGTGTAGCCTACATGTGATACAAAATGATTAACGTTAATAATTTATGCATAAGCAGCACTGACGTTAGCCAATCATAACAGTGGGCGTTAACACTGAACTCTTAAAGGGGAAACACCTCCAAAACAGACTGTTTGAATCAGAGGGGGAGAAACAGTGTGGAAAAAGGTCATAAATCACTACATTTTTTAATTTTTTTGTACAAAAAACTATAGTAATACTATAATTGGACCTAAGGGAACATAATAAAACAAAACAAAAAACCATATCATGACCCCTTTAATTGTTCATTATGTACACTGTATTATGTATTAATCACTGCACTTAATTACTTTAAATCCAATTTGGAGGTAAATATAGCAGGTTTGAATTACAATAATAACATGCTCAGAAGCTAATAAAGAACAAAGTCAATCAAATCATGACTAATGATTGTCCACAGTCCACATATGATGGCACAGAGATGTCTGTCCTTAAGGGAAAGCTGCAGAAGCACAAATGGTGAATGGTGGCCATACTGCCATGTTTCACGGCTCAGACGTTCATTGGCAGTCATCAACACAGTGTGACACCTTCTTGGCCACATGTCGAGCTGCTTTTAAAACAGGGCAAATTAATGCTGGCATTCTGTCCTTTCCATCATGCACTGGCACAAAGATGGGCATGGTTGGAGACCTGTTTGTTCAGTGCTAACAGCATGCTAATTAATAGAATGGAAGTAATGAGCAAATGTATGAGACAAATTAAAAATCCATGCTCGGGTATTAAGACTAATTTGGAAAACAGTCGGAAAATAGACACATGGTGCATAAAAGATTTTTTTTTTTAAATATATGAAAAAGCAAATTAGAGCATATTCTTTTTTCTTGTAAGATCTATTTAAAATGCAATGAAATCCCTCGCAGCACAATCCGTCTCATAAAAAACTAACTGAGTTAAAACTTTATTGGATGCAATAGTTTCAAATAACAGGTGCTCCTTATGCTGCAATAAACTCCTAAATCAATGTTTCCTAGCCTTTTTTTTTTGTTGGTCTTTGGTTCCCCTAGAGCCCAATTAGTAAATCTCAAGTACACCTTTATCAACACCAAACCAGAAATGTGTTCCTTTATAATAGTCTCATATTATATTGGTTATCATTTAGGATTAGCATTCAGACTTTTATAATAATTCACTTTATGGCGAAAACATTTTTATTTTATAACTCCATTTACTTTTAAATTGTGAATGTAATATGTAAATGTAATATACAATACTATCCAAATTTGTTTATAAAGCCAGCCAATCAGATTACCTCACCAGATCGAGAATGTTTTTTGTGTAATATACATCTGACAAACAGTGGACTACTGTATGTGGGTGGTACTGGGACATCCTGGGAATCACTAAATAACAGGATGTTAACAGACAGAGAAAATATTTATATGCATCATGTCACAAGTTGTTACTCCATTAAATCAGTGTTTTGCTCTGAGTTCAAACCGAAAGCCACAGTTTAATGTTGGGCTGCTGTCAGTTGCTTGTTCGAGTCAGCCCCTGAAAGAAATAATAATCCGAAGACAAATCCGAACGAGTCACGACTTTCAGAGTGACGCACCAAAAAAAAAAAAAAAAAAAAAAAAAAAACTTAGGAAACAGAGAGCTGCATTTGCATTATAGCAACAGCGGGAACCTGAGGCCAAACATTTCAGCCATGCTAAACCTTCAAGCCATGAGATTGGACACGGTAAACACAGAGCAGCCAACCAAAATCTCTCTCTCTCTCCCTCTCTCTCTCTCTCTCTCTCTCTCTCTCTCCTTCCCTTGCTCCCTATCCATCTCTCTCTGATCCACACACAATTTAATGAGGCAGCGCTAAAGTGCTTATTGTACTCTATTGAGTTCTTACTAATTGGAGGTCTTAAGGGACAGAGATGGCAGCATTACTTGGTAATTTTATCCTTTATATGTCCTGCACTCACAGGGAGTATTTGTGCTTTCTAATGGTATTTAAAGTGTGTTGAAAGTCTTGTAAATAGGTATGCGGAAGATTACTGGAATAAGAAACAGGCTACTAATTTTTTTTCTCAAAAGAAACCTTGACGCAACTTTTGTTTCTCAGTTATTGATTGTAGTTTAAAGAAAATGATTTCCGTATTAATATTACTGTAATGTTAAGGTATTCGTCTTGTTACTAGTTCGATTGTTTTGTTCATTGAAATGGACGTTTTTTTCTAAATAACATACAAGATTATAGAGATGCACCGATTGATCGGCTGGTGACCGGAATCGGCCGGTTTTCACGTGATCGGCCATGATCGGCGACCGGCCGGTCAGTCTGACATAATCCGATTTTATGCCGGTCAAATGCACTCGGGCGCCGCATGATTAACATCGCCAACATCAGCATCACACGTGCACACGGAACGCGCACATGTAGGAAACCTCGTGAATTACAGCCGTTTTACACCACAAGGTGCAGCGCGTTTTTTTTTTTTTTTTTCGGCGTGCATGTTAATCAATGAGTGCATTCACACCGCGAGCCGGAGCAGCGCGTGAGCGTCGAGCAGGAGCGTCGCGGGAGCAACAGTGAAGCGCGGGTTTCGGCGTCGAATCTATTTTTGCTGCGCTCAATTTAAGTGAAAGCACACTTTTGATGGACAAAATAAATATGATTTCATCCAAAAAGTGCCCAAAATGCGTTTTTGTGCCTGGTGTGTTTTAACAAGAACTGAAGTAGGCTAGGCTATGTCAGAAAGAAAATGAAGACTCAAAAATATTTATAGAAAATTTACCCATTTAAACTTGTTTTTATTATTATTTAATTGTTTCCCTGCACATGCTCCACTTGTCCTGTTTAGCTTGGCTGGACATGTGTCAGATGAGAGAAGAACTGCTTGAGAAATATAACTTGCCATTGATATACAACAAGGGATTGCAATAGGCCTGTGTGTGTGTGTGAGAGAGAGAGAGAGATACATATCTTTATACTGCAAGGCTATATTTATTGAATTTTTATTTGTTATTTATATATTATTTTAATGCCATTACCTGTTTTCATACAGAAGTTTAGTTTGCTAAATATATCAATTTTTTTTTATTGGATATTGGATGTGAAAAGGAAATGGTTCTTCCATAACACTGCACTTTAGATGTGTGAGAATTTTTCACACTAGGAGTCATTTATATAGTTCTATTTTATAGCGATTATCTGTTAAAAAAATGTTCTATGCAAAATGTTCTATTAAAGAGAAGATAGAAAATAAATATTTGTGTATGCTGTAAAGTGGTTTGAAAAAATAAAATCGGAAACGGCTAAAATCGGTATCGGCAGGTCAAACTCAAGGAAAAATCGGAATCGGGATCGGCCTAGAAAATTGTAATCGGTGCATCTCTACAAGATTATAAAATCATTTATTTATTGGGTCAATTACCATAAGCTGGAGAATGTATAGTCATGAATCCCTTACATAATGACTGATAAATTATGTTTTTGACTTTTCTGTCCCTGGCAACCAATCTCCTACACTGTGCTAGTTCCATGTCGTCCATGTCACCCTGCTGTCTCTTTCTTTTCACACAATAAAATTAATATTTCATGACTACTTGCAATGTTAATAATGAATGGTCAGTCCGTCTTTTATTGCTTTGTGTTGAAGTTTATTTTGTGATAATGACCAGACTGTACATTATCTCTTATAGACCACATTCCTCAACTTTCACAGTCTAATAATAAGACGGCCCAAAATTCAGACTCCAACAAAACTGGCACCTATTTTGGGAGAACGAATGTAGGCGCAAATCTTACTTCAAGCGGAAAATCGTCCATGCTTCTCCATCAGTGTACCATGCACGTTGATAAGTGTTTCAACAATACGGCATAATAGGAGTATTTCCCATGTGGAGTGTGTGAGAGGGGAATAATAGGATCCCTGTGGGCTCATTTGCCAGGGTTTTGCCCACAATGTCTGCGCCAGTTTAGGCCAGAATCACAAACACATGAAGTTCAGTCCCTCTTTGCTGATGCATTTCAGTGTCCGTGGACATGACGACTCTAATGCAATCTATTACACACTGTTGCAGCACACTAAATGATGAGGAATGATCAAATGGATATGTTGAAAGATTGAAAATTTAGTTTTGGAATCCCTTACAGACAAACACAAATGATTTTCACATGCAAACACATGTTAATCATGTAGGATGTTGTATTTTTATCCCGCTGTAACCTCTAGATCCTTCTAAAACATTCCCATAATCTGCAGCAATCAAATATTGCCCTTATCGTTAATATTACAGATGTATGATGTCGATTCAGGGTCCTCGGCGGGGCCTCTAACCGGTTCAATTTTGGATTAGAATGCACTGGGCGTTTGCCAATATTAATATTTAATTACAAAAATCATGAAATATCGACAGGGAAAAATTACTTTTAGACTTGTTTAAAAAGTTTTATGAATCACCACAACATGATTTCGTTTTATTTTAAAAAGATTCAGAATAATACAAAGACAAAAAATTCCAAAGGCAAAAATAACAAACAAGTCTCACCCGAATTGCGGCCCCGAAAAAAACTCCTCAAGGCTTTTATACTAACCCTGCTATAGGCCGCCTTCTAACTATGGGCTGTCATTATAGTTCAGCCAATTCCCAAGGTAAAACTTTGGACTTATCCTAGTCCTTTATTAACATACGCTTGCAGAAGCACATATTCAAAATATCTATTTCCTTTCACCTATTTTATGCAGCACATACACAAAAGCTTTATTTGGTACGTTTTTCAATCGCAGCCCTTTTGACCTTTCTCTAGTTTCACACATTTTCTATGTCTGAGGCAAACGATATTCACAGTTCCCCTTTAAAAATACATGTGGCCCTAACAACCTAAACATTTTGCGACCACATACATCCACACACATAACACTTCTAACAATGCCCCTTAAGTTCGCAGGTCAAGCTCAAATTATGCTTTGAGTAATTCAAGCTTGTCCTGGAAATTCAACACATCCTCATTTGAGCCATCTATTTCATTTTCAACCATAAAACTGTGCACAATCGTTCAACTTGTCTGATGATTTTTATATAACTGCTGTGCACGATGAATCAGTCCATTCCGAGGGAGCTGCGTCTTAGCAGACGATCTTCTCCAGCGCCTTTCTCTCCTTCTCCGTCTTGCGAACTCTCCTTGCGTTGTCCCTCCGGAGATGTTCAACTATAAGATCGTCCATAAAAATCTCAACCTTGTCTGTTACATTAACATTTCTTATTTCTGGGTCATCTCCATCCGTTACATTCAAAGCATGCGGATAGTCTTTAATATATTCCATTTCTTGGGATTTATCAGAACAATTCATAATCATTTGTTCTCCATTTCCAACAATTATTACAAGGAGCATATAAAACATGTGTGGTTATGTAGCGTGATCTCATAAAAAATTATGTACGGCTTGAAATTTGCATATGTCATCACACGTGAAACATCGGGCGCATGTGTGAAATTGAACTACACAAAAATAACGTTTGAAATGCATTCATTTTTCTGTAACAGATGGATCTCACCTTATACACAAACTTCAACTAGATATAAAACAGAATGGAATAGAATTTGAATCATCTGTATTTTTAAAACTGAAAAATGACTTTTAACATCTAGGGTAGCAGAATTAAATGCAAAGTTGACCATTGGGATAACCAACGTTGAACCAGAGTAATTTTCTGCACAGCTGTAGGGAAAATTATTTTAATCCTAAAAAGAGGCATATCAAGCTGGACAGATTTACCATTTATTGAACGATGAACTCAATCTCTTTGACCTGGTGCTGTTAATATGCATTCATTAGACCCCTGTCTGTTCAAAACAGCTGCTAGTCACATGGCCATTAGCCCCACGGAGTTCAATGTCAGGTAGTCCTTCGTAGACCGGAAGGTTCTATCATGTTAAGTGCATCAATACTAAATGAGCCTGTTTTCATGAGCCTGACGTTGTCTAATACAAATTCCTTGAGTATTTCATACCTGCAAACTAGTCGCTTTTCGGCGAAATTCGCCGTTTTGAATAAAAATATGTCATTTATGGGATTAGTGTAGATCCGATGAGTTTTTTTTTTCCGGGTGGTGGGGGGGGTTAAACTTTGCTAAACTTCACAATAATAATTGGGAATGTGCTAATTAGACTGGAGTGAGAGCATAGACGTCTTTCGAGCTGTTGTGATCTTTTTGGCGCTCTGATGATGCAGTCACTCAGATCGCTGTGAATCGATCACCTGTTCCGCTTTACAGCACGACAAAAATCATGAATGAACTCAGGGCTCGACATTAACGGTTGTCCGGGACAAGTGAAAGATAATTTTACTTGCCCGACCAGACAAGTTACTTAATTTTAGTGACAAAAAATAACCAGGGAAGCATCTAAACGCAAGAATGAATGTGATTTTATTACATTCAATGTAAACAGCGATTGATAATGGGTTGTGTATTTCTGGTAAAAACGTCGCGTTGAGGCTCTTTGTTAGAGATACATTCGTGGAGAAATCAAAACAACTGAGTGAAACAGCACACAGAAAACTCACAGAAGAAATGTACTGAGGTAAAAATTTAAATAGTTGTGTTATGTTAAACTAAATCATACACTCACCTAAAGGATTATTAGGAACACCATACTAATACTGTGTTTGACCCCCTTTCGCCTTCAGAACTGCCTTAATTCTACGTGGCATTGATTCAACAAGGTGCTGAAAGCATTCTTTAGAAATGTTGGCCCATATTGATAGGATAGCATCTTGCAGTTGATGGAGATTTGTGGGATGCACATCCAGGGCACGAAGCTCCCGTTCCACCACATCCCAAAGATGCTCTATTGGGTTGAGATCTGGTGACTGTGGGGGCCATTTTAGTGCAGTAAACTCATTGTCATATTCAAGAAACCAATTTGAAATGATTCTAGCTTTGTGACATTATCCTACTGGAAGTAGCCATCAGAGGATGGGTACATGGTGGCCATAAAGGGATGGACATGGTCAGAAACAATGCTCAGGTAGGCATTTAAACAATTCGCAATTGGCACTAAGGGGCCTAAAGTGTGCCAAGAAAACATCCCCCACACCATTACACCACCACCACCAGCCTGCACAGTGTTAACAAGGCATGATGGATCCATGTTCTCATTCTATTTACGCCAAATTCTGACTCTACCATCTGAATGTCTCAACAGAAATCGAGACTCATCAGACCAGGCAACATTTTTCCAGTTTTCAACTGTCCAATTTTGGTGAGCTCTTGCAAATTGTTGCCTCTTCTTCCTATTTGTAGTGGAGATGAGTGGTACCCGGTGGGGTCTTCTGCTGTTGTAGCCCATCCGCCTCAAGGTTGTGCGTGTTGTGGCTTCACAAATGCTTTGCTGCATACCTCGGTTGTAACGAGTGGTTATTTCAGTCAAAGTTGCTCTTCTATCAGCTTGAATCAGTCGCCCCATTCTCCTCTGACCTCTAGCATCAACAATGCATTTTCGCCCACAGGAATGACGCATACTAAATGTTTTTCCCTTTTCACACCATTCTTTGTAAACCCTAGAAATGGTTGTGCGTGTTTTCCTAGAAAAAGCAACTGCCACGTGATTGGTTGATTAGATAATTCATGCTTCTTCCATGCTTCATCATGCTTCTTCCACCTGCGCAATATTGCTCGTATCCGCCCCTCTCTTACCTTTACAGATGCGGAAACTGTTATTCATGCTTTTATCACTTCCAGATTGGACTTCTGTAATTCATTATATAGCGGACTACCCACCAAAGCAATACACCGCCTCCAAATGGTTCAAAACTCTGCTGCACGCACCCTCACGTAGAATAAAAAATCTGCTCACATCACTCCTATCCTTCACCAACTGCACTGGCTTCCTGTCATACACCGCATCCAATTTAAACTGTTAATTCTAATATTTAAAGCCCTACATGGCCCGGCACCCAAATACCTTATCAACTTGGTACAGCCATATGTTCCAACTCGGGCCCTCAGATCTAGCACGGAAAACCTTCTCGTGGTACCCCGGGTCAGACTCTCCACGGTGGGCGGAAGGGCTTTTAATGTTGCTGGCCCTACGCTCTGGAATAAGCTGCCCCCGAATCTTCGTGCGAACGACAACATCCGGTCCTTCAAAAAACATCTGAAAACTCATTTCTTCAAGCTTGCCCAATAAATCATCTTCCTTATCACTGTTTTCTCTGTTCTACACTTTTCCAACTCTATTACTTTATCATAATAGCATATTTTGATAAATAATGCAATATCTCCTTTTCATGCAAACAAGTGTATGCTTGTTTCCATCTGTTTTATCTCTCGTAAGCAGATGGCCTTTGTATTTGTTCGCTTGTTGTTTGTTTGCTATTTGTTTTTTGTATTACATTGTGAAGCGACCTTGGGTTCTTGAAAGGCGCTATAGAAAATAAACATATTATTATTATAATTGCATTAATGAGAAATTGAACAGGTGTTCCTAATAGTCCTTTAGGTCAGTGTATATTATAAATAAAAACGACTAAGGGAGCTGTTTTGCTGAATATTATTATCACGATTGAAAATAATACATTGAATTTATAGTTCAATAAACAAGTAGCGTAGTTAATATTTATTATTAAGCTACTTACATTTTATACACAAACAATATCTGTTTACAGAAACATCTTCTGATGCACAACCTTGGACACATCATCAGTGTTGTTTCCAGGAGTCACTGGGTGTTTCGGGTCTTACAACAGACACCCTCGTCCAGGCGACCCGGCCTGTGTCCAATTGGCATTCTACTGCCCCCACTTCTCTCCCCTCTTTAACCAGAGCCATCTGGATGCTTTTTCTGCTGCCTCCACGTTGTTGCCTATGGCTCTTCTTTGATTAGCACCTTTTATGCCCAGCGTACTGTAGGCCTTGCTCAGGGAGTAACTAGCAAATCCCCAACTGCCCACCTCTACTGGCATACACCTGGTCCTCTATCCGTTCCTCCGACAATCCTCCACCAGTTCTTGGTATTTTTCCCTTTTTCTCTCTTGAGCTTCCTCCATCCTCTCCTCCCAGGGCACTGTCAGCTCTAACAAGATCAGATGTTTGGTGGCCTCAGAGACCAAGATGATATCAGGTCTCAATTTGGACTGGGTGATGTGTGTTCGAATTTTCAGCTGCCTTTCCAGGTCGACTGTCATCACCCAGTCTCGGGCCGTGGAGAGCAAACCTACAGAGAAGTTTTTAGATGTTCTCTCTGGCTTTTGTCCTTCCTTGATGAAGTGAATTGTCTTGGCTGAAGCTTGGGTGTATTGGCTGTCCTTGATCCCCTTGCTGATTGCCTCAGCGATGGATTTGAGGACCTGGTCGTGCCTCCATCGATACCGGCCCTCACCCAGTGCCTTGGAGCAGCTGCTCAGGATGTGTTCTAATGTTCCTATTTTGGAACAAAGAGGGCATGCAGGTGTTTCTATTTTGCCCCATGTGCAAAGGTTGGATGGACTTGGGAGGACGTCATAGACCCCCTGAATCAAGAACTTGATTCTCTGGGGGTTCCACTTCCAGATTTCCTTCCAGGTGACGCTCCGCCCCATCGCCTGCTCCCACTTCATCCAGGCGCCTTGCTGCCGCATGGCCACTGCTCTGCTGGTTCGCTCTTCCTCGACTGAACCTCGCACCTCCTCCTGTACCAGCCTCTGCCTCTCCTTTCCACTAGCAGAGTCATATCGGATCGCTGTTAGACTCCCGAGTCCGGCTCTGCCTTGGCCACTGTTCCAAGGATGGCCTTGTGCTTCAGCCGTGCCTCTGCCTGCTGGACTGCCTCGGCTGCCCTCCAACTGTTATATCAACTGTTTTTGTTCTATTTCACAGACGAAATTAATAGTTCCACAGGAAAGCAACAGCAGCGCGGTGTTTTGTTACTAAATGATTCAGCGTTTTGAACGAATCTTTTGTATGAATGACTCAATGACTCACTAATTAAGACGTTCCCTTGCCGCCACCTATTGGCGGTTTTGTTTCATGTTTAAGTATTGCATTTTTTTATTTGTATATTCAAACATTTATTTAAAACATCAATCTAATAACATTATTTATTGCAGTTGTAGTGATAATCAGAACCCGAACGCTCGGCATCCACATGACCGAGAGAGACACACGCCTGCTTCACATCACCCACCCAAAAGAGCTTTACCGGTGCAAGTACCCAGTTTACTTTCAAGGTTTAAGATCTGTTGATTCTTATTGTCTCAAAGGTTCTGTGTCTGTGATGAATTTTGCCACAAGGAGATCTCTCCAGATCTCCTTACTCTCAATCTCTCTCTGTCTATCTCACATGATCTTTCGATCAGACCACTCTCTCTCTCAATCTCTCTCTCTCTCTCGTTGTTATTTGTTTGTTTCGTTAGTTTTACTGTTAATGTACATATATGTATCCCGGGTTTAAATGTAGAATTCTGTATCCGTAGTTTCGATTATTAAAACCATATTCTTGATTGCTTTCTGTCTAAGAGCTTATATTACAAGTCAATGAAATGATTGGTCTAGCTACAAAGCTTTACAAGTTGTTACTATTTCAGTAACGTAAATTTTATAAACACAAGAAAATTAATGTTCACGGCCGGAACATTGAGATTTCTTGGAGTTTATAAAAAAGGGATAACTTTGTTGAGAAGTTGGTAAGTTAATCTTACGGCTGTTTGCTGGACAAACCGATTGTTTGCTAACTAAATTAATTCCCTTATAGTTATCTCATATAATCGATCTGTAATGAGACCATTGATGTATGAATGAGGAATTATAATTCGTTATGATTTATCATTCATATATGCGATTGATCTATTTTCAATTTCGATAATTTAACTGCAACATGCAAGATATTAATCATATTTCATAGTTTGCAGGTATGGTATTTAATCTACTGTGTTGCCAGAAATGAGTTTTATGACCAAATGTAACTATTTCTTATCAAATGCGTTTGTGGGGACAAGCATGCATGTGTGTGTATGCGTGCAAAGCTGGCGTCCATGGTCATTTGATTGTGCAGCATTTCTATCTAGATTGCTTTTCGCTGTTTGCCAGGGCTGAAGGGCAGTGTAGTAAATTATATTTTGTAGCAGCATAAGATGGTGAGATTTACAGCACACAAACTAATAATTAGAGTCCTCTGCCACCTGAATCAACCTCTTCACACCAACACAACTCGCGGAGCCCCCGGTGAGGGTGTCATTTGCAGGTTTTGACAACTTTCAAGAAAAAGTGAGTGAATTGCATCATGGAACATTCTTTCATGAAACTCGAGATGGCGCAGTCTGATTGGTCCTTAACTCAATCTGCTTGAAATCACATCGTTCTCTGCAAGGCACAGTTGATTGGTTTCTGTTGCATCAGCAGCCAATGAGCTTGTGTGCTCAACTTCCAAATACTTGGTCAGTGTTTGCTCTATCAGTTGCAGCACACTTTAAGAAACCCTCCATCTTCCCCAACTCCACCTGTATAGATCTGCTATAGGTAATTCATAATAATAATAATAATAATTCGTTACATTTATATAGCGCTTTTTCTGGGACCTCAAAGTGCTTCACATATGGTAGGGGGGAATCTCCTCAACCACCACCAATGTGCAGCATCCACCTGGATGATGCGACGGCAGCCATATTGCGCCAGAACGCCCACCACACACCAGCTTACTGGTGGAGAGGAGACAGAGTGATGAAGCCAATTAGTATATAGGGATGATTAGGAGGCCATGATGGACAGAGGCCAAGGGGCAAATTTGGCCAGGATGCCGGGGTTACACCCCTACTCTTTTTCGAAGGACATCATGGGATTTTTAATGACCACAGAGAGTCAGGACCTCGGTTTAACGTCTCATCCGAAGGACGGTGCTCTTTGACAGTATAGTGTCCCCGTCACTACACTGGGGCGTTAGGACCCACACAGACCACAGGGTGAGCACCCCCTGCTGGCCTCACTAACACCTCTTCCAGCAGCAACCTGGTGTTCTCAGAAGGTCTCCCATCCAGGTACTAACCAGGCTCAGCCCTGCTTAGCTTCAGTGGGCAACCAGTCTTGGGCTACAGGGTGATATGGCTGCTGGCGAATTCATGTATGCTAATGTAACGTAGTTAGTTGATAAGGAAAGGAGGCGGTGGGAACCGGCGAATGTTTCACAAAATATTTATTATAAAATGAACAAACACAAAAACTTAAGTAAAGCGGCAGCCCTTCACAAACGACTGCTGCACACACACAATCAAAACATAACATAAATGTCACAGCAGTGTGTCATGTATGTATTGGCAGTAGCAAGTCATACACTTGCTCTGCAGCAGCATAGCAGATCTATTCCAAGACCAAACATTTTAACATCGTTATATCCATTACCATGCCAAACACTCAGAGAGTTGTCATGACATGCTGTCTTGGTTTCTTGTTTGTTTTAATGTTTGTATGCTTGATTCTTGCATTTGGGATGCTTTATTTGAAGTCAACATGAAATTACCTTTTTGCTGTATTATTGTAAAGATTTGTTTGTGTATGTTTGTAATCAGTTCCTGATGGATAAAATGAACAACTTTTTTTTTTTTAAACCATTAAATAGCTTTATAGAAATATGCCAATTATGGAAGCAAAATGAGCATAGGCTATTTTTTGTTTTGCATTTAAAAGTGATGTTTGTGTTAGTTCATTTGAAATATGCTGATTCCTCAGATACAGGCTGTAGAATTATGTATGACTGTCCTCTTGTTCATGGCGTACAGTATATGTGAATGAAAATAATGTCTGTCTTGCACACTTTGTGGTTCTAGCTCGAACTCACCACATGCTGATAGTTAGACAAACATATGATATACAGATCGTTCAATTCCATTATGCCCACCAAAATGACTTTCAGTATATGGACACAATGTGAATTTTGACATGCAGGCATTTCTTCTGTTATGGAAATAATATTTAAATCCCTGTAGGTTTCTGCAATGGAAACGAGAGGCACTCAAATGTATTAGCATTATATATATATATATATATATATATATATATATATATATATATATATATATATATATATATATATATATATATATATATATATATATATATATATATGTGTATGTGTATTTATATATAAAAAAATCCAAGGTGATGCAATTAAACTTTTGTGTCCTTGCTGCAGTGAGTTGAATGTAGTTTTGTGGCTCTGGGTTGGTCCTATCATAGGCATCTAAACCCACAGGCCTTAATCAAACTGACAGCTTCCAATCTGTCAGGTCTCTAAGTCAGCCTCATCACCCACAGCGTTCCGGGGGGCTTACACTGATGGACTGAGTCTGTCTACTCATCTAAAGTTCACAGTTTTAAAGTTTCAGAGACAATAAGATAAGTAATTTAAAGGTCTTTTGGTAAAGTAGCAGACAATCTGTCTGATCGCAATCGCATAGACGACTGGAAACGTGTGTGAGGGCATGCCAGAGTACAAACAAAGCCATTTACTTGAGTAAAATTACAATTTATTTTATTTTTTCTCTGGTCAGACAATTGTCGGGGTCTATACTGGAAGTGTGTGCTTCCTTGATTCTCCCATTACCTAATGATTTCCAGCAGCCTAACAGGCTCGGAACGGGTAGAGTCCTTTCCAAAGCCAAATGACTGTCAATCAGAAGTAATGACCTCTTTCCCCAGGCAATCAGAGAATATGAATTGCAGAGGGGGGGAGGGGAAACATTTTAAACTGAGATTGGTTGGTAATTTTACATTGCAGTGGAATGAGCGGGTGGAGACGTGCGTGTTATTTGCAGGTCTTGAATTTAACAAGTGAGGAGATGAAGGAATATTTTGAACCAGTGGAAGGGGGAGACACTCTGAAACAGAACTGACTTCAGACTGAATGACTACTGACTTTTTGAGACTCTTCAAAAAGTTTGACATCAGTAAGGGGAAAAGAAATGTATGCTTCTTTTAATAATAAATTAATTGTATATCATAGAAATATACACAAGATAAAAATACATTTAAAACAGTAATATTGTGAAATATCGTTAGACTTTAAAACAGCTGTTTTCTATTTTAATGTATTTAAAAATGTATTTTTTTTCCCTGTGATTGCAAAGCTCAATTTTCAGCATCATTACTCCAGTCTTCAGTGTCACATGATCCTTCAGAAATCATTTTAATATGCTGATTTGGTGCTCAAGAAACATTTCTTATTATTATCAATGTTGAAAGATTTATTTGAAATAAAAGTCGTTTGTGACATTGCAAATTGTAAATATTTATTGTCACTCATGATTCATTTTCACAGCTCCTAAAGGGACATGGTGATATTAAAAAATCAGATGGGAGGGAAAATTATGTGTTAATGCTTTTGTGTTTTTTTTTTCTTCATATCACAATATATATCTCAGAAAAACTAAATATTGCAATGTCAGGTTCTTACTATGTCCCTTTAGGGGCTCTGTATCAATTTAATACGCTAATAAAAGTATTAATTTCTTTAATGTTTTTTACTGATACCAAACTTTTGAAAGGTAATGTACAGTACTTCACATTTTTACAATTAACACATTTTTAAAGGCAGTCAAATGCAGTCCAATTGAATTCCGACATTTTACTTTATTTTACTTTACATTATGTTAACACTTTTATTGAAAGTTGAGGTAAACTGGAATCATGACATTACTCACGTCAGACTTGCACATGCATTGCCCAGAGGAGCACCTTGGTACAATGTGTCAGAACATTCATTCTGCTGACCATTAGCTTACATCTCTAACAATTTTGTTTTAGATTATAGTTTATTTGTTTACTTTCTGAAACTATGTGCCTTAACAAAACAGACATCTGTTGACGGTTAAAAATAGGTAATTAATTGGCTCTTATTTATTTATCACGGTATACTGTCATGATAATGGCAGATGTGCACTCCTGATTCACTCAGGAATTCTCTTTTATCGGTTGCTGGTGTGAGCTGCAGCCTCTGAATTACAAGAGCTGACACACATGAGAACAAAGAGATTAAGTGATGAAGCATCATTTTTCATTATTTATTTCACCTCTTGTCTCAAACAGCTGTAACTTGTCTACCTTTGGGCTGGCTTTAAAGTTCCTCAGCAACAAAAAATAGATCTGTCCTTCATCTGAGTGCCAGCTGACTCAAATGAATGATGTAAACAGACTGGATATGTAGCATTTGACCTTTTGGCTCCTCTGTCCTGTGTCCTGTGTTAGTCCCGCACCAATCTATCTATTATCGTCTTTCCTTTCGCCCCCTTGTCTTTCATCTTTCTCTTGCCTTTCATCCCTCAGTCAGTTCATCCCTCCATCCCGTCCTCCCTTTCTCCACTTTTTCAAAAGACCCCATGGCCCTTCCCCAAAGCACACTGAGAGATTTCTCAATGAGCTCCTGTGTTTGACGGAATATCTGAATGATCACAGAAGCACTTTTGTTCACATGCTCTAAAGAACATGCATGCAGACATGAGTCTTTCGATCAGTTCCTTCGATAACACAAGAGCACATATGGCAGTGGAGAAACTCAGATCTCCACTAATAATAATAATAATTATTATTTGTTACATTAATATAGCGCTTTTCTCTGCACTCAAAGTGCCATAGGGAAGGGGGAATATCTTCAACCACCACCAGTGTGAGCATCCACCTGGATGATGCGACGGCAGCCATATTGCGCCAGAACGCCCACCACACACCAGCTTACTGGTGGAGAGGAGACAGAGTGATGAAGCCAATATCTATGGGGATGATTAGGAGGCCATGATGATGATGGACAGAGGACAATGGGCAAATTTGAAGTTACAGCGGGAGTCTGAGTCTCACGTGCCTCCTCTAAGCCAATTGACTTCTAAGCAACCCCGTAATGCGTGTGGTGGGTTTAGTGGGGGGAAATTGAGAATGAATGGGGGAAAGTCACGTGAGAGGAGGCAATGCCTCCATCGTGATATGATTGGATATAATTGGTTTGTGCGATAAATCCTGCCTCTTGTTTTCGTGTGCGTTCAAATCGGCCGGAATGAAGAAAATTATTGGCATTATTGGGAAGACTAATTAAAAAATAAGTAAACAGCTCAGATATCACTATGTCATGTCAAAATCAAACTAGAAATGGCCTGAAAACATGTTGACTGTTGGGTGAAGTTAAAGGTTGTTACTGGCTTTAGTTATTATTTTGGAATACATGTAAAAATGCACAAAAAGACTAACTTAGAAATTTATATTGGTTTAATAAATATATATATAATATATATATATATATATATATATATATATATATATATATATATATATATATATATATATATATATATATATTTAATAATGTTGTTTATTAGACACTCAAACAATTATTATAACAATAAGATAAGTATTATTAAATAAAAAATAAAATATGATTTTGTTGTTGTGGATATTCTAGTTAAAGATGTATTTAAAGATGATTGATTTGAACCATCTCAGAGTCTCTCCTCTTACTGTCCAACACTGGTTGTTTATGGAGTTGTTAGAAGGGTGGTTATCGTTTACTAAAACTAAAACTGTAAAAAGTGTTTCTTTAAATAAAATAAACGTTAACTGTGTTAAAATAAAATAGAAAAAAAAATATTAAGCTTATTTTAATTCAGCTAGTTGCCAAGGCAAGATTTCTCATGTTCATTTAGTTTAAGTGAAATACTAAAATAAAAACAAATACAATAAAAACTAAAACTAATAAATAAAAATGAATAAATACTTTAGAGACTACTTTAGAAAACTAACAAAAAAAAAAAACCAGAAACTGTAAAAATAAAATCTAATTAAAAAATAAACCATAAAAGTATCAATGATACTAAAACAACGCTGCCTGTAGTTTCTGCACATCTTTCTGTGTCTGCCCTCTCATGACATTGGCAGCACTGTTTGTTTGCTCTTTTCTGTCCTTTTGCTCTTTTCAGACCCTACAACTGAATGGATGTTCTCTAACAATCTCCCCGACACCAGCTTAGTGCCTGTCAGTCAACCTATTGGATAAGTGCCCTAGTGAATTAATGCCTGCACATTGATCTCCTTCCATCCTCTCCTCTCCTTCCTGCTCTGAGAGAGCAGAGGGCACTGAACGAAATGTCTAGTATGTGTCTTAGACTGTACAACCTCTCCGTCCTGCGTCATTTGCCCTGAGTGTGTGTAATTCGTGCATCAGAGCTGGTTGGTGATATAGAAACAAACACAAGCAGATCACAGAGAGAGCGTGGGCAAAGATCCGTCACTGCTTTGGTTCAGAGGCATTGGGAAATGAGAAGAAAGGGAGACATAAACTGTAGGCTGCCTCAACTCCATATTTTTAATGGGAAAATTGTGTGAGGATTCATATGCTATTTCAAAGTTTTTTTTTCTTGTAGCAGCAAGAGTATGAATAGAGTATTTAAAACATGAATGCAAACAACGTCTAAAAAGAACACAAAATATATAATCAGAGTCCCACTGTATAATTGTATCGCTTAAAACTCACCTTGGATCACCAAAATGACATATTTAAAAGTTTTTTTCCTTGAAAAAAATTCTTTATGCCTTAAAATAGCTTGAATGTAACTCTAAATATATTATTTCAAACCGCGTTATTGAGACTGTCTTTGGTTGATTGCAGTTTTTTGCCAAAGAGAAAATATTCAGCAATGGTGTTTACTTATGAATTTAAACATGGTTTGTCTTAAAGCATATTAAAAACACCACATAAACATACAATATAAAGAACATTAAAAGCTTGATTTTCACCACAGGGGGACTTAAAGAAAATCTTTGGGCACATACAGTTAGTTGGTTGGCAAAATGTATTATACATGTTTTAATTAAAATTTGAAGAATCCCTTTTTCAGCTCCCCTATGATTCCGGAAGTTTTATTTTCATTACAACCACAGACTATTCGATTAGTCAACTAGTTGACTAGTCGACTTTAATGCTCTGCCATGGCGCTTTAAGCTTGACGTCGACTAGTTGCTGGTCATGGCCTATAGAGGGCGCAACAGGATTAGAAATCTTTGAAGTCCACTTGTTTCCAACAGTTGAAATGACAAATAAATGCACACTCTGACAGCACTCCACAAGATATGTTTGATTATACCATATAGATGCTCTAAAAATAGATCGGGTGAATGCATGTTTTTAACAGCTTATTACACGCAAGTCACACACACAAAAAGAAGCTTGCACATCATGCATTGCTCACACAGAAACGTTCAGTATCGCAGAAATGAATGGTCAACACTGTTCTGTGATTTATCAATAAAATTGCTTGGAAACTGGAAAGTTCTAGCATATATTTCTTAATAACTAAAACCCATAGCTATTAGTAGAGAGGCGCTGCCAGGTAGAATTAATTTACTCGCAATCGCTCTCTCACTAATGCATTCATATAAATGTAATCTTTACTGTGCTACTTTTATCTGTATCTGATTTAGAACAAGCATAAATATGTGAGAAATATAATGACCCAAAGACAAAAGAACTGATAAAAATAAGCTGTTATGTAGGAGCAATAGCCTTGTGGGCAGCGCTGTGTCATGTGCCATAGCTGTGCAACCCGCGTTCCAGTCTCAGCTCGAGGTTCAGGCTTATTTGTTCAGCGACTAGTCGACGGGGACTTGAAAAAAAAAATCTAAAACAAAACTCTGAAGTTGTTCAACCCCTAATTTGAAGCAAGAAAGTTTTGAAAATCAGACAAAAGGAAAAAAGTACAAGACTGTGTATTTAACGGTTTTAGTGAGGGAAAGAACTACTGAAGCATTGCGAACAACATAATCGAATTAAAAACAGTGGATAAATACAAAACTACTCATTTACAAATGTTGATTATATGTATAAAAACAATATATTTTTAAGTTTATTGCAAAATATGCATATATATATACAAACATTTAAGTATTATGAGAGCGTGGGGAGATTACGTCATTCTCAGTGCATTATGGGAATGGGCGGAGCAGTATTTTGGAGGGTTTTGTTTTTTTTGACTCTGTGATTGATGTAATTTTCAGTACAGAATCATGGGTAATGTAGTTTTTCCACCAGGAATTCCATTGTTAAACACGATTATTTTTTTACAATAAACTTAAAAATATATTGTATATATAATGCAGGCTGATGGCTTCAGCAGAAGCAAATACCATGGATTAACAACCTCGTAGCTCACACCAGGTCTGTCTTTAAAGGTTTATAAGTTCATCGTTTTTTTACTTGTTGTTCTTCATTTGGCCATTATTGGAAGTTTTCGCATGATTACAACATGACCCGCAAATGAGCCGGTCAGCTGTTTGGGTCTGGACTTGTGTAAACAGGACTTGGTAAGCATCTGCTTGTGAGAGTGTGTACTGTGAATGAATGTCTGCGAAGAATGTGCCAACGCAGAAGAGAATGTGAGAGAATATATTAGAAGTTTGAAATGCCTTGTAATTGACAGCTTTGTGGGTGGCCACTTCATTAACCATTCTGAAACTCATCTCAGTCTTCAGTCAGTGGAAGTAACACTGAGCACCAGGGCTGGTACTTTCATGTCTTATAATAGTTTAGTGGCAGAAAACAGTACATGACATGACAGATACAGTACAGTAAAGTCTATCAAGTTAAATAAACAACACATTTATCTGGGAGAATCAGTCCTTGTGCTCTAGCAATATGCTGTACAGATAATGCAGTAATGATGGCAGATAAACAGTCTGATCCCTTGAAACAAAGGCCACAGCAGCTGCGTAGTGTGGTAGATTTTTCCTTACGTACCTGACTCCTAATTCTACCTGGGTCTCGTACAATCGACGTCCCCTAACGTCTACAGTCGACGTTTAGTATCTGGATCTCTTACTTGTTCCCCTAACTAACTTCCTTCCCTAAGTAACTTGTTGCGCAGCAATAATAAACAGACAGACTTCAGCAAATGTCCTCTAAATGCTTTAATCACTGCCGGGAGAGTTCTCAGAGCAGTTCTCCAGAGAATCACACCCAAAAAGAAGAATACATCACGGCCGGAGGATCTCGGACACATTTCAGAGAGAATCCCACCAGCGAACACAAATACAAAAGTTTTTATAGAAAAGGGGTATGGCAAAAATCACATGACACATTACATAATTTCCCCACAGTTTGATTGGTTCTTCATAGACAAGCCCTCTTGTTACTTCATAATCACAAGGTTTCAAGTTACATCTGTCTAGTTTCATTTCTCATATTTGTTATTTTTTACACTCACACAACCAAAGTCACGAGTTTTAGAATGTTAGGAGGCATAAGGAAGTAAGGTTGTCAGAGTTATGATTAGTTTGATATACAGTTTACTATTTTATTCATTCAAAAATCCATCACAGTATCAATCTACTGTGGATCCACTTGAAATGTGTATACCAATATATTATATTTTTACTGACATCTAATTTATTTAAAAATCAATTACAAATTGCAGTATTTGCAATGTAATTTGTTAAACATGTATTGTAATATTTATACGCATGAATCCAATAATGCATAAAATAGGACACCGCAATAGATAATAAATGTTTACATGTATAATACATTGCCAGTCAAAAGTCTTTTGTTTCTCATTTCTTTTATGTTTTATGAATCTTAAAAAGCTTTAATCTAAAGACTGATGATTAAATGCTTGATATTAATACTTTTATTTTTAATTAATTCTATTTTCCAGAAATGATGCATGATTAAAAAGTGACAGTAAAGACTTTTATGTTGTTACTAAAATCTGCCTCAAATAAATGCTGTTTTTTTGTATTCTCATGTAAATTATAAAAACATTTCAATATATTAACTGTATTTTTGGTCAAATATGCAGCCTTGGTCAACATGAGTCTTCTTTCAAAAACATGTAAAAAAAAATTGCTAACACTTTATTTTGATGGTCCCTTTTGAACATTCTGTTGACTATAAGTAAACTTAAACTACATGCCAACTAACTCTCATTAGAGTATTAGTAGACCGTCTGCTTAAAGGGTTAGTTCACCCAAAAATGAAAATTAAGTCATTAATTACTCACCCCCATGCTGTACCAACCCCAACCCTTCGTTCGTCTTCGGAACACAAATGAAGATATTTATGATTAAATGTGACAGCTGGATCACTCCTCCATAGGCTCCCTAAGGGAATGAATCCTGACGTCCCAGAAAGTCAATGAAGAAAATGTTTAAATATTCCATGTCACAACAGTGGCTCAACTATAAGTTTATCAAGCGACGAGAATACTTTTTGTGCGGAAATGGAATATGGAATATTTAAACATTTTCTTCATTGACTTTCTGGGACGTCAGAAATCATTCCCTTAGGGAGCCTATGTAGCAGTCATAAACCTCTCAGATTTAATCATAAATATCTTCATTTGTGTTCCGAAGACGAACGAAGGTCTTACGGGGTTGGTACAGCATGGGGGTGAGTAATTAATGACTTAATTTTCATTTTTGGGTGAACTAACCCTTTAATATCTGTCAACTCTTTATTGTGATGGTCCTTCAACATACTGACTATAAGTAACTTAAGTACATACAACTTATTCGATTATTATACTCTACTAACACTTTAGACATAGGTGCAACATTACTTATAGTCAACAGAATGTGCTAAAGGGACCATCAAAAGTAAAGTGAAACCAAAAAATCTTACCGACCCCAAACTTTTGAATGGCAGTAGCCTGTAATTAATTACAATAGCAACAATAACATGCCCATTCGTCTTGATACTTGCCTAATGATGAATTCGCACTATGAAAGTGACTTAAAATAATGATTTGTTTGAACTGGAAAATAATTGCAGAAATGAGTGGTGAAGCTCACTCCCAAAAAGTTTTTACCCTTGACATTTTTGTTTGAGAAATGCAGAATCCCATCAGCCTAAAATATGTACTCATAAAACCTTTGCAGTGGTGTTGTTCGGCTTCATCACAGGTGGATTTCTGAGATAATGAGAATGACGCATGCACGCTCGCTGAATGTGTCCTATGTAAATGAGCTTGTTGTTTTACTCTTGGATTTATAATTATAGGCAGAACCTCGGAATAATTCTGTGGCATACTGATGTACTAGTGACATCTGAATGACAAATAAAGGTACTTTATATTTGGAGGAAAGATAGAGAATTAGGATTTCTAAAAAACAGATGGCTTCTTCAGATTTCTCAAATATATCCTATAACAACAGATGAGATGAAGACTGTCACACAAGGCATTCTAAAAAAGACCAGTCACACCAGAATAAGTTGTGAATGCTTTTTTCCTCTAGAATTTCAATGGACTGTCAACAGATTTGACTCACTGAGAGACTTCTTCTGTGAGAGTAAGTGGATTTAGCAAATGTCAGGATATCAGTAATCAGTGTGGTGTGATCTTAGCAAGTTTACAAGTTTAAATGGATTAAACAATGACATTGTTGTTAGGTTTATGCTATATTTTGGTTCGGATGCATGATCTGGCTCCTCCTGAGCTTTTAACACCTTATACCCCTTGTCGCAACTTGCGATCTTCTCATAGTGATTTCTTTAGTCTTTCCTAAAACATGTCTTCATTCCAGGGGTGACAGGGCCTTTTCATATTATGCTTCAAAATTGCGGAATTGTCTTCCGGTTGACATTAGGGAAGCACATTTGTTAGATTTCTTTTATTTTTTTAAATCTCGTCTTAAAACTGTTTATTTCAGGATTGCTTTTAACTCATCAATTTCTTCGTTTAATTATTCAGTGTTATTCTATGTTTATTTTATGTGTGTTTGCTCTGTATTTAATGTGTTTCAATTTATATTGTTGTGTTTTCTTGTGTTGGAAAGCGCTTTGAGAAAGCAACTTTTAAAGGCACTATACAAAATAAATGATGTGTTCCAAGTTCCTGTTCCTGTTTGCCTTAGGGTACGTTTACACGACAACAATGTAATAAAACAGATACGTTTTTTCGTTTTTCATGTACAGACAACAACGTTGTCAAAAAGATCCGTGGAAATGATAAAAAAAATACTGTATTATTCATGCCAGGCCAGTAGTAAGCGATGTCACTTTGTAAAGAAACACTACGCGCCCATAGACTAAACACATTGTCATGATTCCTGTCTTGTGTTCTTGTCTTTGGTGGACTTTTGTTATTTCCTGTTCTGTGTCATGTTTTGTAGTCCTTTGTAGTTTTTCTTGTTTATTAGTCTCTCCAGGTATTTCTAATTAGCCTCGACCCCTTGTTATCTTGTTTAGCTTGTTTGCCTGTGTATTTAAACCTCTGTGCTTCAGTTGTTGTTGGTCGGTCGTTGTTTGCTTGTAGCTTGTAGCTGTTTCCATGTCCCTGTCCTGAGTTCGGTGTTCCATTGTTTGGCCTGGATTACCTGTTTGTTTTTTCAAAGTTGTGCTTGCATGTGGATTCTCTCTCCGCTTCGTTCCTACCCCATCGTTACACACATGCACTGTCCCTGTTTTTACAAATGCACATTTTTGTAGTTTACAAGGAGACAATAACGATATCGTTTTCAAAAATTTGCACTTTGAAAACAGTTTTTCAAAAGTTAAAATTTTTAGGCTCCCAAAATGATTGGCCAAAACGCATAAAAAGTTTTCAGTTTTTAGTTGAAAACGGTGTCATGTAAACGGCCCCTTTGATGAGGCTGTGTTCCATTACTCCACTAATATAGTCCACCTGATGGAGTGAATAAAATGATTGAGTGAATTCGGACACTTGAGTGCGCCGGAAGGACTGACACTTTTGCATACTGTAGCTTGTGTTTGACATTAGTTCATTTGAATTGACAATATTCTTTTGAAACTTAGCAAACTGGTTGCTCCAGTAGTAATGAAAAGATTTATCTTGAACTCTGGAAACCAGCTTGAAAAAAACCTTTATTAAACAATTTAATAATCAATTAAAAAGGAATATATACCTGTATGATATTACGGTGTAGCCACATTGGACCAGCGGTTTGGAAAATGGATGGATAGATGATTCAGCTGTGGGCGCCATCTTCTGGTCAGATGCAGGAATTCATTGGGCATGACCCTCACAGTGCATTATGGGTTTTCTCTAGCCGTTGAGTGTACATCAGTTGTACACTTGTTATTGGAGTGCATTCAGTGTTGTAATGTAACGGAGTACAAATACTTCGTTACTGTACTTAAGTAGAAATTTCACGTATCTGTACTTTACTTCGCTATTTAAATTTATGTCTACTTTCACTTTTACTCCACTACATTTCCTAGATAAAATGTATACTTTTACGCCGTTATATTTCCACGAAGAATCTTCGTTACTCGTTACTATACAATAAAAATAAGAAGAAATGTGTGCGACTGCAATAAGGGAGGTTTGGCGAATCACTGCTCCTAGATTGCATTACGCACGCTCTGCACGCTCTATTTCTGCGTAATGCTCGTTTGTTGCCAAAGGAGGAGGAAGCACAACTGAAACCGCCATGGAAGCACCTACTGGAGGACCGGGGGGAAACTCCTTTTCCTTGATTTACTGAAGCCTATGTGTGAAACGCATTTGCAGCTGCACAGCTAGCACATTGAGCGTCTAGCTCGCTCATCGGCTGTGCTGCGGCAACTGCATATCCAATGGCGCGGGCGCCTCTGACGTGCGACCAATGAGCTAGCCCCACGTCATTACACGTCAGAGCCTGCTAAGGGGGCGTGGCCTTAGCCTATAATAGTCCCCTGAATTCGCCATTATAGCAGGTTTAACCTATGGGTTTAACGACTGGGAAGCGACAACTCGCCAGGTTAGTGCGGCCGGCTACGCAATACTCGTTCCCTCTCTCCTTTCGAACGGCCACAATAAAAGTTCACAATCAAACTTCTAACCGCTTGCTTTAAAAAAAAAAGTAAACTTTTTACTTTTACTTCAAATACTTAAGTACATTAAATATCAGAAAATTACTTTTGATACTTCAGTACAGTATATATCAGATACTTTAAGACTTTTACTTAAGTAATATTCTAAAAGGTAACTTTCACTTCTACCAAAGTCTTTTTCTAGGACGATACTTGTACTTTTACTCAAGTATTGCTTTCTAGTACTTTATACAACACTGAGTGCATTACGGAATTAAACGAGTGCACTCGATAATGTCCACTATGGTTTCGGACACCACTACAAATGGCTGTGGCCTGTTTAAGGGTATGGGGGTGGTTTCCATAGCAACCTATTATGTCCACCTGTCCCTTGTTAACTCATTTATTCCTGTGTGTATATATACCCCCTGTTTAGTCTCTTGTTGGTTCTTGTTGATGTATGTTTGTGATCTCTTGTGCTTCTTGCTGATTATTTTTCAGAGATCTCCTGTAAGTTTATTTTGTTTAAATAAAGACCATTTTGGTCTATTGTAACCAAATGTTTTACATTTGTATTGTTTAGCATGTATTTGTTTTAATTGAGTAAATTGAACAAACAACAGTCATGATGAATATACATATTTCAGCTGTCATAAAAGCATTGTTTTTGTATGTGTACCAACAATTAGATATTTAACTGCAATTTTTGTTAATTAGTTTGAGTGTTTGTCATGTCACCACGCTGCTCTGAATTCGTCGCTGTTCTGTGTGTTGACTAAGGACTCCTGAAGTCTGTCTGTCTGTTGCTATGGAGACTGCATGTGTGCAGTTTAAAAGAATGAAGTATGACCTTCTGTGTGTACCTGGCTTCATGTTACTACCTCCACATAACTCATTTCTTGATAAATTAACACAAAGCAAACAACTTTCACTGAGGATGCTAAACTGCGCAGGAGTGAAGCTCTTCTTGTCTATGTTGCTCTGATAAAGTGTGCTTTCCTCCAGTAAATGGCTGTCTGCTTTTTTCCCACAATCATAAAACATGCAGGCGAGGTCAGCTGAGACTTCATGGATTAAACCCGCTGAATCGTGTGAATTTATTACATCCATTTTCATGAATTAATTTAAATAAGAAAAGAGATTCGACATGATAAAACCTGAATGCTAAAGAATCATTTGAAATATGTGTATTAAACATTGTGACTGATGACCTGACATGTTATTCACTCAGCAATTATTATCCATACTATGTTGTCAACAAATTGCTCTCTTGTAACCTGTTCTTCTTTTCCACTATTGGTCTATTGATTTACCTGCACATACTACTATTATGAAGAAGTCTAGCAAGTGTAACTTGGAAGCATACGGAATAATTGGTGCCGTGGGACACTCTGAATAGGTGAGTCTGCCAAGAAATAAAGGAAGAGCTAATTCTTCAAAGGCCTCTAAGGAAAAATAGCTAACATTTCACAGTACAGAACAAAGCTCAGTGTTTAATACTTAAGATTTGTCAAGGATGGCTGAACTGAGTTGATAGACATGTACATTTTCTAGTCAGACCCTAAGATATAGATATAACACATAAATGATGAAATAATTGGTTTGATGCCAGAGATCAGAGGAAAATGGCCAGACTAGTTTGAGCTGATAGAAATGTGACATTAACTCAAATAATCACTCGTTACCACCGAGGTCTAAAAAGAAGCATCTATGAATGCACAACTTGTTGAACCTTGAAGCAAATGGGCAACAGCAGCAAAAGACCAGACCGGGTCCCACTCCTGTCAGCTAAGAACAGGAAATAGAAGATTGAAAAAAAAGTTTTCTGGTTTGATTAGTCTCAATTTCTGCTGCGACATTCAGATGTTAGGGTCAGAATTTGGTGTAAACAACATTAAAGCATAGGTCCATCCTGTCCTTGTTTCAACGGTTCAGGCTGGTAGTCGTGGTGTATTGTTTGGGGGATATTTTCTTGGCACACTTTGGGACCCTTAGTACCAATTTAGCATTGTTTAAACGCCACAGCCTGAGTATTGTTGCTAACCATGTCCATCCCTTTATGACCTCAGTGTACCCATCTTTCAATGGCTACTTCCAGCAGGATAACGCGAAATGTCAAATCATCTCATACTGGTTTCTTGAACATGACAATGGCTGCGTACGAAAACTTAAAATGCTGCCTTCGCTGGACGCATTCCAAGGTAGGAAGGCATCAAGGCACATCCGAATGGAAATGTAAGCTTCACTTCCTGTCTCCTGCGATACCTCCATCTGATCAATTTTTGAAGGCAGCATAGATCTATCCTTCGCTGCCTTTGATATCCCACAATCCTGTGCTTTCCATTCTGTGACAGTTTAGCTTGAAAACGAATGATGGAGTCTGAAAGTTGTGGTTGGATCAGTACCAACTGTTCATGATCCAGCTTATAGTCTCCGGCAGCGCAGTCTCATCCCAAGACGTCAACCAACTGACGCTTTTGACCATACGTCAACATCCGGAGTTTTAGGGTACCCTTTAACGTCAGTTAGATGAAGTTATCTAATCCTAACCCTACCCCAGACCTAAATCTACCCGCGTCATCTAACTGACGTTAAAGGTAAAGCGTCAGTTGGATGACGCCCCAGGATCGTCATCTAACTGACGTTAAAGGGTACCCTAAAACGTCGGATGTTGACGTATGGTCAAAAGCGTCAGTTAGTTGACGTCTTGGGATGAGACTATGTTATCTCCGGAGGGATACTGTTCATGGCAGTAATGAAAGGGAGAGGGAACAATTTATTACAGTTCATAGGAGTTGTTTTACAGATATAAAGTTGACCAGTTTATTAAGCACCCCCGAAATGGCATAAAGTCTGCTATATATTTGTTTACTGTTGTAGTAACAAGTGTTTTTGTGTAATTCACTGTGTATGTTGATGATGATACGAGAGAGAGAGAGAGAGTTTATGGATAAGACTTTAATGCTCACTTCTTGTTCTGTGATTTATTCAGCTCTTACAGTGATTTTCTGGAGTGAAAACAGACGTTTTGTGTGAAGTTTTGGATATCATTCGGACGGGGTCTGCAGGCTTGTAGAGTATAATAGCAAGATGACAACACAAGTTATAACCGTAATAAGACTAAACTATACCTGTTCTATCTCCATACAGCATATATTCTCTGGCTCTGTAGCATTATTGTCCGACTCCGGTTTGAACTGATCACCACTCAATATCTGACATTTTATTTTGTGAGATCTGTTTTGTTGCCACCAGAGCACACGCTCTTGAAGCTCCACCTCTTATTGAAAGGTGGCCCCTTTCAATGAGAGGGCGGAGCTTCAAGAATATACTTCTGAGGGCATCAGCTCATTTGCATTTAAAGGGAGACACAAAAACGGCGTGTTTTTTCTCACCCCCAAAAAGTGGTAATTTTAACATGCTATAAAAAGTATCTGTGGGGTATTTTGAACTAAAACTTCACATACACACTCTGGGGACATCAGAGACTTATTTTACATCTTGTAAAAAGTAGCATGATAGGTGCCCTTTAAAGTCGTTGTCTAAAAGGCAGCAAGGCAACAAGTCAACTGCCTAAGTTTTCAGACAGTTCACTATACTCAAACCGCCTCCACAGTCACCAGATCTCAATCCAATAGAGCACTTTTGGGATGGGAACGGGAATACAGAAATGAGTGGAACATTCATGGATGTGCAGCCAACAAATCTGCAGCAAATATGTGATGTTATCATGTCAATATGGACCAAAATCTCTGAGGAATGGTTATAGCACCTTGTTGAATCTATAACACGAAGAATGAAGGCAAAAGGGGATCCAACCCAGTATTAGCAATGTATACCTAATAACATGGCCATGAGTGTATATTTAAATGTAATTATAAGAATTTTTCTTTTGGGCAAACAGGAACATGCACGCTTTGCCTGGCCCTAAGGGTCAAGTAGTTTCAGTGGTATTCAGCTGTCTCTGCATTTCTTCTTTTGGTGTGCTGTCACTCTCTCGCACTCTCTCTTATTTAGAAATGTGAATTCTTGCTAAATGTAGACATTTAAAGGAGCAGTTGCCTCTGGTTTTTACACTCCTCCCCTGGAAGAATCTCTTGAGAGTACAGTACATGTTTCAATTACAGCATGTAGGACACCGCTGGACCACGAGAGGCTATTTATAATTCATTACCTTTTCCTTCATTACCAATGTAATGATGCCTGTCACTTATCTGCATTAGGCCAGGCTCTTTCTAACCAAACTGATGCTCGGGATAGAACCGTAACAACCCGGTGGATGACAAATGAGTATAATAAAGTCAGCATTTAATCCTAAATTAGCACATGTTCCAAATGATGGTTTTATACTGCAGTTACATTAAGGGCCAAAACACGTCCTATCCTAAAGTCATCCGTTGATAATTGAAAAATGTGCAGGAATAAATAAAAGAACAGATCAGGTAAAATTAAAAGCCAAGTGAACAATAATGATGCCGTTCAACACTAAATTATTATAGTGTTCCAGAAAAAGCTATTTATCTCCTAACATAGCTTTATCATTTTTTTATGTGTGCAAACTGAAGTCATGCAGGGAAGCTTACTGAAAAATGAATCAATTAAACAGTTCATACTTTAAGTTCAATTTATACCATAATGTATGCCATAACAAATAATGTCATTCAAATGCAACTTTACAGACTTCTGAGTGATGTAGCAAAATGTTTTTTTTTTATTGTTTGATTCTATTTATTCAAAATTTTAGAACTTAATTGTACATTTTTCTGGGCAGAAATGTATACAATAATAAACCGTTACAAAAGTAATAAGAGCGTTTTTTTCTTCTTCTGATGGGCAGATACAAAGGAACTTCTTGACTTCTGGAAGTTGCATATCAACCAATCAGAGTCTCAAACTTCTGTGCAAACCTTAAAACGGACCTATTCCTTGGCTGCAAAGACAGCTGTCAAACTATTGTCAAAGGTTAGACAACGGCATAATCTCTATAATAGTTCAGTTCTTTATAATAATAAGTGATAAATACTTTTAATTCTTAGTATTTGAAGTTGTGTGTGCAGTATATTTCTTTCTAGGTTGAAAGAAAGTAGGAGGAGGACACTGTCTGGATGGGGGAATAAAAGATGAGTGGACAATGAATGCTTCATTCAGAGAGTCACTCAGGCGAATAACTTCAATCACTACATGAGGTGACCCATGGAGGCCTTTTCTTTGCTATGAACAAATAACGTCTGTTACTAATGTACACTGACTAAAAGCAAAGGACCAGAAAATGCTGTGCAACATGTGGAAGGATCCATTTTGTCTGCAGTCTAAGTTTATTTTAGAGCACGGATGGGGGAGGACCCTCTTGAAATTGCTCCGTTTAGTTACCTATTGTTATTTGTAGCTCAATTTAAGTTTGTGTTTTTTTTTAGAATGCATGTTCCATTGAGAGTTAGCCATTTTCAACATTAAATAATCTTTCATTATTTACTCACCCTTTTTCACTCAGTAGTATGACTACCAAATATTTCGAATATATACGTAGTAGGGCCTATGGACTACGTTTACAAAATTTCTATGGTCTAAAAAAAAGTCCCTCAGAACGACAACTAAATGACATGGGCAAGATAATAATGACAGAAATGTCCTGTTCCTTTAAAATACAAGAATAAAGAACCAATTAATTTAGATTCATATGTTACATTTCTTATATATAAGCACAAGCGCAATTTTAAATTAAATGCAAGAGCATAAATTGAAGAAGTCTTCTGCAGTTTCTGCTGAATGCAATTTGTCAGCGAAATGATTTGTCATTTCTTAACCAAACAATATCTCTTTATTGTCTGAGACAGGAACACGTGTCGTGCCCTGGCCCTGATCATTTCTGATGACTCGCTCATTAGAAGTGTGTCTAATGGCTCAGTAATGGATCTGTCTGCATTCCACCCTCATCTCAGCTTTACAGATACATCACTCACCTTACGAAAATAAAACCTCCATCATTATTGCCGTGGTAATGTGGCAAGGGGAAACTCAAATCACTTTTTACAACACAGTACAGATGGTTAGCGGTCTATCTCGGCTTGATGCATTGTTACGAATGGATTGTTTGGGCTTTTGACTATATTAGTATTGTTATTGTTGAATACCCAAAATACATTTATATTATGTTTATGTTTGAATGGACACTGAACCATATAGCCTATTATACTGGCAACACCTAAAATGTTTTTGCAATTTTGTCAGAAAAGGTTAAATATAGAAACTTCATGAAATCATTTTATGGAAATTTTCTTTTAATTCATTTTCAATTGTAATTGAATTTTATGAATTAAACAGCTCGTAAACATACTTTCATTA
Organism: Tiaroga cobitis; assembly: GCA_030578255.1. Lineage (NCBI taxonomy): Eukaryota > Metazoa > Chordata > Actinopteri > Cypriniformes > Leuciscidae > Tiaroga > Tiaroga cobitis. The sequence continues at coordinate 42,649,076 of CM060592.1, read as the reverse complement.
CAAAATAATGTAAATAACTAGTTAAACATGAAAGTGTTATGCTATAATTTAAGGGTCACTGTGATTTTGCCAAGCAAGACATGTTCCTGGATCAACATATTTTGTTGATCCTGGAACAACATTCCTGTCTGAAAATAAAAGATGATCCAGGAACAAAGATGATCCAAGTCATTGTACTTGGTGAAATCACATTCACCTTTTAACAACATACAAATCTTTAACTGTGTTTAGGTCAATGTTACTATACATAGAGGTGGTGGCTTTTTTGGTGGAATTTTGATCTGTGGACTTCAAAACGTGTTTATGTTGATATCCTAAATCATGACTAAATCATGTTGGCTATGATGTTTTTTTCTCCCTAAGTTAAGCGATTTCTGATTATTATTTGATATTTTATGATAGGCCCAACAGGACATTGTACATATTTGAACTTGAAAGCATAAGAAAAAGAGAGCATTTCTTAAGTAAAATCAGAAAGTGAAAGTCTGCCTGATTAAAGTGGAGTGGTTACTCCTCGCTCATGATAACTTTCACAGGCCAGTAATGCTCCTTGATGACCCATTTTCCAACCTCTACTTTCTAACATGTAATTTTAGAGAGGAAGCTCCAATTAGGTCATGTAAAAAGGCCCCCATTTGTCTTTTAGTGTGGTGTGGATACTGGGACCATTAATTATGGAACAATAAAAAGATGCACGCCTCCACTCTGCTGATGAAATACCACTTTCACTGTTTAATTCATTGGGTGCTAACTCTGCAGTTTAGGCGAAATTAGCTGGCAATTAAAATGTAACCTCCACTCCCTCTGATCTTCTGATTACTACTATTTGGTGTGAATGTTGCAATTGTTGTTTAATTTCTGCCTGGTAGGTCTGTCAAATACAGTATTGCTACGACACTGAGAGCTTCTTTTTTTAGATCATGCACATTGACACAGCAATACACGTTTCATTTAGCTCGATTGTCAAATATGTTAAAGCTGGTATATCAGACCAGGGTGGGTTAAAAAGTGAGAATAATGGTGACACAATTATTTAATTTAGGATTTCTGATTCATGAAATGATTTGTTTTCTTTTTTAAGTTCTCTTGATGCTTTTGCTCTGATTTAAATGTTTAAACATTTTGTTCAAGCAAATACTGTATACATTAATTTACTGTAATTAAAGACGTTTAGGTGTTGTGAATAGGCCACAGATATACATCCATCACCACTTGTGTGTTGATTTATTAAACATTTATGCTTTTTTTATAATGTTTTCAGCTACTCATCTTACCATGTTTAAATCCATTCTGCAGAACACACACTTTTCTGCACAAAGAATATAGAAAAACAGTTGGTGTGGGCCGAGTCATGACTTGCTATAAACATAGCGACATTTAAGGGAGTACTGGCAATATTCAATGAACATTCTAAAACGTATAATGTATAGTGCATACAATCTAGTGTGATATTTGAGATGCCATATAGCAGGGGTGTCCAAACCTGCTCCTGGAGGGCCACTGTCCTGCAGAGTTTAGCTCCAACTTCCCTTACCACACTTGCATGGTAGTTTCTAGTATGCCTTGTAAGACCTTGATTAGCTGGTTCAGGTGTGTTTAATTGCTAAACTCTGCAGGACAGTGGCCCTCCATGAGTTGGATTGGACACCCCTGCCATGCAGTATGTGTCACAGTTTCAGCACCGGACAGCTCCAGTTGTGCTAAGAGCTGCTGAAGCCTGTGGTGTGAACTGTGAAGTCAACTTATGTTTTATAAAAAAGGACAAACTGCGAGCCATTGAGCATTAGTACAGGACATAAATGCCTCATGGGTTCTGTTCCCAAACACAGTGACCTGCCTTACTGTTTACATAGACAGCTTCTTTTTAAAGCAGCATTCTAACTCAAATGGAACCTCATAAGTGACTGATTTGGAACGCTTTTCTAGAGCTGCAAATCTGGTCACTACACAAGCGGTGCTACTTGTGGGAGAGCATGCTTTCTATTTTCTAATTATTGCCGTTTAAAAGTTTCAGATCAGTAAGTTTTTAAAAAAAAAAAAAATTAATACTTTTATACAGCAAGGACGCATTAAATTGATCAAAAGTCACAGTAAAGACTTTTACATCATTGCAAAAAATATTTCAAATTAGAATTTTCTGTTCATCAAATAATTCTGAAAAATGCATCTCAGTTTCAACAAAAATATTAAGCAGCACAACCATTTTAAACATAGATAATAATAAATATTTCTTGAGCATCAAATCAGCATAATAGAATGATTTCTGAAGGATCATGTGACACTGAAGACTGGAGTAATGATGCTGAAAATTCAGCTTTGTCAACACAGGAATAAATTACATTTTAAATTATATTAAAATAGAAAACCGTTTTACAATTTTAAATTGTAATAATATTTCACAATATTACACTTTTATGCTATTTTTTGATAAAAAAAATGCAGCTTTGTTCAGCATAACACTTTATTTTGATGGTCCACTTTAGACATTCTACTAACTAAAAGTTACCCTGCAACTACATGTCAGCTAACTAGTATCACTGTCTGCTTAGTATCTTCTAATATCTACTTTATTTTGATGCTCCCCCAACAGATTTAAGATTAGATTTAAATTACTACTTTTTTTTAATCAATATTTTTCAGTATTTAAGAATTACAAGAATATTTCTTTTCTCTTTAATTCTTTTGCCACATCAGCCAACTTTGATTTATGTTTTCACAGCCCTGTTGCAATGCATTCTGGGATTGTCTTCTTTGTGACTGGCATCATGCTGCTTTACAATTTGGGAAAAATGGGGTATCTTAGAAACAGCCTTTGCATTTGGTGCCTGTGATGCCTTAAAAAGTTGCCTATGGAGAAAGTTTGCTAGGTTTTGTAACAGATCGATTATCTTCTTTTTTTTTGGGCGATCTCTGCATTCTGCTTGGTACAGATTTTCAGTAGCAAAAGGGTTAAACGCTTCTGTGAGGCAGCAAAACAATAAATGCCATAGATATTAGTGAATGCTGATACTGTGCACCTTGCACTGTTGTTGTCTTACCAGGTTTTAACCTCAGCTGTCAGTCAAACACCACCTCCATATTCTACTGAACTCGACCCAGCAGCCTTATTTCAAAGGTGCCTTCGATCTCTCTACCATCACGCAAAGCTCTCTCTCTCTTTCTTTCTCTCTCTCTCTTTTCTGTCTCCACACCAGGATGATGATGCAGAGGGATCTGGCTGTCTGCCTGGTGTGATGTGTGCCCGCTCTGGATTAAGTGCCTCAGTTTTATCCTCATAAACTCATTGGAGAGAAGTCTGCTGAACAGTCTGTGGTGCACGCCGAGCAGGAGCCAGTATTGGATTATTGGATTCTAGTTCTTATTGATGAATGTGTGCAATCAGTTCTAGCAGTGGCGTGTGCCCCGGGCAGGTAAACAGCTTGTCTGAATGCTCTGGTTCCATAATAAGGTCATTAATAGAAATCAGTCGGCGAGTGGACTGCCACGGAGCTAAACAAATCCCAACCTTTACTCCAGTATCATCAATCTAAACATGTAGGCCTGCAGCAAGCTTATGCCAACTTTAATACATGGCTCAGCTTTTGCATAAATGGTTCAGGGAGAGATAGATGTGTGCACACATACACACTTAGCGATTGTAAGGTTATATGCACTTGAATGCTTGCGGTGCAGATAGGCCACATCCTGTTACCGTGCATAGGATATGCATCTATGGTCAAGCAGATAACAGCTATGTTTAATGCATTAGCACTGTATGATAACCACATACAATAACAACTCCATCAACGCCCTTGAGCTGTAATGTATCCGCGTAATGCTTGAAAGCTGATTACTAATAACTCGCAAAGGTGGAAATAGGATGCGCGCATTCATTTAGAGACGTCTGATTACAGTAAATTGCCATGCAGCCTCTAGGGCTATTCCTCTCACACTGTTAAAAACCTGTATGGTATTTGGTGTAGGCATATTTCAGAAAAACTTCAACATAATTAGTTGTTCTTTAAAGTATCTTTAAAGAAACCAATAATATGCTGTTTTTAAGCATGTGACTATGGAAGCTTGTTTCTGCCACAGAATGAAAAATAAAAAAGGTAATTGCGACTTTTTATCACACAATTCTGACTTTTTTTCTCTCACAATTGCGAGTTTACACCTCGCAATTCTGAGTTTATTTCTCAGAATTGCGAGATATAAAGTCAGAATTGCGTGATATAAAGTCGCAATTGCGTGTTATAAAGTCAGAAATGCATGATATAAAGTCGAAATTGCTTGTTGTAAAGTCAGAATTGCGTGACATAAAGTCGCAATTGCATGTTATAAAGTCAGAATTGCGAGATATAATGTCACAATTGCGTTGTAAAGTCAGAATTGCGTGAAATAAAGTCGCAATTGCGTGTTATAAAGTCAGAATTGCGAGATATAAAGTTAGAATTGATTGATATAAAGTCGTAATGGCGTGTTATAAAGTCAGAAATGCATGATATAAAGTCGAAATTGGGTGTTGTAAAGTCAGAATTGTGAGATATAAACTATTCTGAGGGGAAAAAAGTTAGTCTTTTTTTTCCTTAGAATTGGTCTAATAACTCACAATTGCGAGTTTATATCTCACAATTCTGAGAAAAGATGTCAGAATTTCGAGATATAAACTCGCAATTGTGTGTTATAAAGTCAGAATTGTGAGATAAAAAGTCTCAATTCTCTTTTTTTCTTTATTGCGACTATTTCTCATAATTGCGACTTTATATCTCACAATTGCGACTTTATTTCTCAGAATTGCGACTTTATATCTCGCAATTGCGACTTTATTTCTCAGAATTGCGACTTTATATCTCGCAATTGCGACTTTATTTCTCAGAATTGCGACTTTATATCTCGCAATTGCGACTTTATTTCTCAGAATTGCGACTTTATATCTCGCAATTGCGACTTTATTTCTCACAATTCTGACTTCATATCTCGCAATTGTGAGATAAAAAGTCGCAATTATTTTTTTATTTTTTTTATTCAGTGGCGGAAACAAGCTTCCATATGTGACCTTTCAGTTTTCTCTTGAAGATTTTTTCTCCTTCACCCTTACCCTGAAGTGCTCAACAAATTGCAATTCAGTTTTTTGCAAACACATTTCCATAAGTTTCTTCTAGTGGTTTAAGTTTAGCAGAATTAATTTGTGTGATGATTTTGATGATTTTATGTGATTGAATCAAACTAGGGCTAAGTACTGATATAGATCTCATGATTTGAATATGTAAATCGAAGAAAAGTATGTATGCTATTAGTTATGGAAAAGACAACCCGTGATGGATCCGTTATAAAAAAAGATAATTTAACGATTTTTGATTGAACATCAATAGGGGTGTATAGAAGACATCTACTTGCTGTGGGAATGTTACAACTCATGTTGTATTGCAGTGAACTAATTCCAGATGGTCAAGACGGTGCAGAGAAGATTTTTAAGGGTAAATAATAATTTGACACTAAATTTTATTTAGATTTTCTACACTGTTTATCTTTTGTGAAGAATGGGGAATGCAAGGCAGGTTGAGCAGTAACTACAGACTGAGCCAAAGTTAAAATGTGAGTTGGCAAACCAGCTAACATCTATATGGACTCTTGTTGAGCCTTTGGTGTGTTGTGCATAACTTAGGTAGCAGGTTGGCAGCAGAGAGGTTTTCTCACAAACACAGGTGAGACTGAAGGAAGAACCCGTGCTGGCCAGGCAGCTGCTGTTGCCGCCGCATGAACGGCAGAATGCACTGCTCAGGCATGTCATTTGCACAATGAAACACCTCACTCACAACTCACAGATTTGATCTAAATGATCAAATGGATTATACACTCAAAACCTCGCTTCCTTATCTAGTCACATCGATATACAGTGTGTGTGTGTGTGAAATATAAAACCTATGATTGATTAATAAATAATCAAAAGGGAGGAGTGTGGAAAACTAATTTCTTAGCATTTATTTCTGTTTTGTACATGATTCGTGTCTCTGTATGCAGTCTGCAAATTTACTGGCAGGCTCTGATAAGAAGTATGTAACAACAACTTGTTTTTGTGTCTGTAAACGCAGCTGCACATCCTTGAAACTATCTTTTGGAGGAGCTAGACTAGACTGAACAGAAGTGAGATTTTGAACACTGAGTATTTTTCCATTTCTTAATATGGTAATATAAAAACACCCCGCGCTAGGAGAGGTTGTCTTTTCACGGCATACAACTCTGATGTCTGTATGTGAATGGCCATCTTACAAGAGTAAATATTTTTTTTTAAGAAATTAAATTATTTCAAAATGATGAATTTCCATAAAAAAAGTTGAGTAGTTCGCATTACTGTGGGTCATTGAACATATCTGTCTTTAAACAGTTGTCAAATATTAAATGTTGTTTATTAAATATAGTTAAATATTAAATCATTGTTCCCCTCAATGCCTGTATGTTATGCCGGGTTACGTCCCTGGCATACAGGGTTACAAGTGTAAATGTGCAGTTGTTACCTTAAAGCTGCAGTCATTTTTTCAGAGATGAGTGCTGACAAGGTCAGAAGACATCAAGAGCGGTGATGAAACCGCTGATGTCAGCTGATGCACCTTATTCTGCGCTGACACCCTGTGCTCCTCCTGAAAGTCAATAGGAGGCCTGGGGTTCAAGTAAAAATAATAATACACCACCATCAAGAAACCTGCATTTCTGTTTATTCCCTCCTTCATTTTTTTTTTCCCAACAGTCTTTCCTGGATCATGACCCATATAAATGCTTTAAAACTTTTATAGGCGCTAGTCTCAACTATTCCAGTGGGACGGCAGTGCGGTCCAGGTTCAGTAACCTCCCCTCCTCATCTTCTCCTTCCCACCAGCTGCAGTTTTGCATCTCGGCCCACTTCCACACAGGCATTGGGGCTTTCTCATCATGGGCTGTCTATGGTCTGGTGGGCATGACTTTCAGCCTGAGCTCAGGGAGTGGAAGAGAAGCTTTACTAGTCTGTTTCTTTACCCCTTGGGAAAGGAAAAGGGCAAGGAGGCAGCCATGAATAAGAGGAAAGATTTATGAACTTGCCAGCTTCTAGAAATCATACAGGCAGGAAAATGGGGAAAAAAATATAATATAATGGCGATACCCTACAACAAGGATGAATAATTAATGATGCCAGTGCCCAGTAAATGAGACGGTAATGCTGAGTGAATGAATTAAACTAATGTTGCACTGGAATTCAATACTGAGGGCAATCATTAAATGTCAACATTTCAGTAATAGTATTTATTCTTTTTGCAGTTTGGGTTAGTGTGACAGGAAAATTATCTCTCCTTTTGCATAATATAGAGAATGTTAAAGAAAATTAGCTGTTTTAAATCATCCAAAAAGACAAGGTTCTATTTGAGCTATTCATCATGCTGCTGCTGACATAAAGGCTACATTTTCATTTCTATTTTGACTGTTTCACATAGCATATATATATTTTTTTTGTCAGTGATTATTAGTTGGGAATGGTAATTAGTCAGGACAATGGGGACTTGTTATAAGTATTCTGAGAAACTCAGTATGCGGTGCACCCTCCTCTTATTGCATTTAAGAGCTGATAGCTAAACTTTCATGTGCATGAGATTGAGTTCTGTGCCTTTATTTGTGATTATTACTGACATTCTCTGCATTTACAATAGCACAACTATGAGAAAAGTCTGGAAAGAGCTCATGGTAATGTTTTTGTCTACTCTCTTATTCCTTTGCTTTGAATGGCTGATTGTTTTGTTTGTAGGTTCGTGATAAATTATGGAATCTCGTTTAAATTAAGGAACGGAGAGAAGCTGGCTATAAGATGAACGATTTCCATTGATCATTTATGTTCAAAACAGGACTGGATATGCTGTTAAGAACAGCTGTGATTCTCTCTCTCTCTCTCTCTCTCTCTCTCTCTCTCTCTCTCTCTCTCTCTCTCTCTCTCTCTCTCTCTCTCTGTGTGTGTATAATATTTTTGGGACAATTCTGATAATTTTGTGCCCAGAAGTTTGCTAAATCGGACAAATCCTCCTTTTTAGGACGCCCTTGTGTGTGAAATAAATATTTTAAAAATGCTGAAAGTTTTTTGTTAGGATTAGTTTGTGAGGTTATAGTTATGCATAATAGCATAGTCAATAGCATAAAGTTATTTATTTTTTTATGCTTCTAGGAGCAATAGGTAAGAACCCATTATAATGATTCACTCATTTTTATTTTGTAGGCATTCCACGTAAATGACTCAATTCATTAAAGTAATATTCAATTTAATTATTAAATTGATATTTTATTTTCTAATAGAGAAGCTAGCTTTTTAGTCAATTTCCTTTGTGGCACAGATTTGTCATATTGCAACATTTACCCCCGTTCTCTATTTTGTTAGGGCTGTTTATGTAAAAAAAAAAAAAAAAAAAAAGGAAATTCACGTTTAGAACAATGCAAAAAATATAGCTGTTAATAAAAACAACAGAAGTCTATGATCCCATTTACATAGCTAAGTAAACGTGTTTGTGTGTGTGTGAGTACTGTATGTACATCCTAGTATTTGTTTGTTTTTTACCAGCAATACAGTCAAATGTGTAAGCAAATGCATTTGAAGTTAATTGTAGGTCAATATCCACTTCACCTATGAAGTGCATTTTATTCTCTGTTCTAAAGCATCTCGTTACATTGTTCTGAATGAGAAACCGCTCAAAACCAATCAGTGTGTGAGTGAACTACAAAGGATTCACAGTGAATAGTGAACCAATTCAGAACATTTTGCTTATACATTACCCTTTGAACAATTTGTTGAAAAGAACAGACTCAAAAGAGTGAATCATAAATTGGACATAGCACCTGTATGCTATTCTATTAAATGCTTTCTATTCATTAAAGAACCCTGGACATTTTAAAGCAGCACAACTATTTTTTGATGATGATAATCAGTCAGTATATTAATGGAATAATATAATATTATATAATATTATATTATATTATATTATTCCATTAATATGCTGACTTAAAAGCACAACTATTTTCAGATATGATGATAATCAGTCAGCATATTAATGGAATAATATAATATAAATATAATATAATATAATATAAAAGTATCCTGCTATTTAAATCACACACAACGTGTGTGAGCAGCATTGCCTTTCTGTATCAGCATGTTTCAACCCTCACCTCCAGGCTCAGGTTTCCTTCACTTCACCTCTTATCAGGATCATCCCTTCATGTCTTATAGACACCACACATGACTCACATGTGTCATGACAGGAAAAGACATTTGCCCATCGTCTTCTGTCTATTCCACATTCTGTCTACACTCACCTTAGTGTAAAAGATGGCTTGCTGAAAGATGAGCATCTGTTTGTATCCTGCAGATTAGGTGCTTTAACCTCCTGCTGACATGGCTCAGATTGATTGGCTAAAATGGGGCCGTGGACCGCAAAATAAGAAAAGAATATTAGGAATCCATCTCAGCCATAATCTAACCTCCTCCATCCACCCACGAGTTCTTACCCACATTATTTTCTATAAAGAATTTGGATATTGAGGTGCTGTGGAGTCAGGCGTTACGTAATGCCGGGATTTACTGTTGATAAGAAATGACCTTGACTTTTAAAGGGGTTTTATAGACTTGTTCATGGTAGGGGAAGGGGTATATTTCATGGGAAATTACAGTTGGGACTTTAAAAGGCTGGGCCGCTTTAAGAGAACAGCATTGGCTGACATGGCTTTGACCTTGGGTGACCTCAACTTCCTCTGGTCAGTGTCATTCCTCACTGCCAACGAGGAAGATGGATGTTCACTCTAAAGCTCATGGTTCATTAAAAAAAGGAGCAGTGAGGGAGGTCTCTCAGATAACCTGCAAATTTATGGTTCCATTGGGAACACGTTAACCTGCTGCTGGAATTTTTACTGAGAACATTATGAGTACAGCCAATGTTTCCAAAAAGTGCTATATTTCATGCTTACAGTGGAAGCGAACTTTTCCAGATCATATATAATGTGTTTGTGGATTTGTGTGAGTGAGAGTGTGTGCGTCCAAGCCTCTTCTTTATGTGCTTATTTCTGTGTTTTTATGAGACGAGCGGAGGAGCACGGGCCCAGGATATGAGAAGGAATCTCAGTGGGGCATCTCCTTGTAAACACTTTTGTTATTACTCCACGCCAGCGCTGATTACACTGTGCCTGTTCTGTTGTGCCCTCTGAACCCGTCTGACAGCCCTGGCTTCCTATGAGACTCTCTCTCTCTCTCTCTGTCTCTCTCTCTCTCTCTGCCTGATTCAGTGATAGAGGAGACAGAGGGGCAGCAAAAGCCACCTGCCAAGTCTGAGGCGAATCTTGCATTTCCTTCCTTATGGTACAAAGGGGAAACTGGTTGAGATTCATTGGAAGAGAATATACATATACAGAATCTGACGTGTTTTATTAACGTGTTTTATGTTCAGTAGAGCTCAACAGGGCTAAAGGCACACCGGGGTAAAGGCGGTAAAAAAAACACTTTTCTTAACAACCACTTTTGATGAGGCACGTGGAAATGTGGCTGATCCTTGACGCAGACAGCAATGCAAAGTTGATTCTGCACTAATTTGATCTATTATTTAATGTTTTTAAAAAAGTTGTAGATTTATGTAGCAAATGAGAATTGTTAAAATGATTGACTGTAGTTTGAGACAAAGGTCTTGATTTTCAGTTTGGTTTTGTTCAAGGTAAATAAAGCAACAGTTTTTCGATGACAGAAGAATATGTAAAAGATACCATACTTTTACATATTCTTCTGTCATCGAAAAACTGTTTGGGGTAAAAGGCGCTCCTGTTGGGGCGAAATACACAATAAGTAACATGATAATAAGTAGCTGGATGACTTTTCCATTTGTTCAGATGGAAAATATCCAGCCTGATCTCATGAAATGCGTCTGTATAGCATGGATTGTATTTATAGTGCAATTTATACGTGTAAATGAGTTTTTACGTGCATATGATACGCAATTTTCGCATGCATATGATACGCACTTTATGGTGTGTAATACCCACGTACCCCACACCACTAATCCTATACCCAAGATGTTTACAGTGCGTATCATATGAATGTAAAAATTAATTTCCGCGTATAAATTGCACGATAAACAGAATGCGTGCAAGAGACGCATTTCATGAGACCGGGTTCATGAGTTTGGGTTGAAAGGTCCCATATCAAATTGGGTGTCCACCTTAGAGATAAAATGCCTTTTGAAAATATGAAAATTGACTCTTTTAATTGAAAGGCTCCCCTTTCTACAGTCACCAATTTGCATTTCCTCTCATTAATCCTGAAATGACTGAGCTGGAGTGTATAATGTCTCGTTATAAGTTATCTCAGTTCAATGGTTGTACCATTGGACTTGATCCAATCTTGTGCCAGAGAGGCACCCAGTTCAAAATCCAAAATGGCGGCACTTTTGCTACAGCTGTTCTGTGAACCAACACAGCAAAGTTCCCTCTTAATGATCAGCCAAGAAAATTAATGAGACTTAAGTTACCTTTTACAGCAGCCGAGAGACAAGAATTAATATTCCTCTCTCTCTCTCTCTCTCTCTCTCTCTGCCTTTCTCTCATGTGGTTCATTGGTATGCTGCTCTATGGTGGAGTTGCTCAAGCCGTTAATGACATTATGAATAATGGATGCCACAGCTCAATAAAACATTTGGCTTGATTTAGCCCAGATGCAGTTCCTGATCTGAAAACCAGTTGTGTAGGTGATACTTCTCAAAATCCGGTGCTGTTCAGACAAAATCCCATCTCAGTAGTTTTTGCCTCCTACATAACACAATACATGGAGATGAAATTGATTGGATATCTCAGAGAATGACCCCCTGTAGGAAATGATACACCAATTTGTTCACATTTCAATGTTGAAGTAATCCCATTATTCAAGGTCATGCTCCCTTTTCAGACAACTAAAGTGGGATT